>JANJXV010000043.1:1957500-2375000 GCA_024803745.1 Megascapheus bottae | reverse complement strand
TAGGGTTAGGGTGAGGGTGAGCTTTAGGGTTAGGGTAGGGTTAGGGTGAAGTTGAGGGTTAGGGTTAGAGTTAGTGTAACGTTATGTTGAGGGTAAGGATGAGGTTTAGGGTGAGGGTTAGTGTGAGGGTGAGGTTTAGGGTTAGGGTTACAGTAAGAGTTAGGGGTAGGATTAGTGTTAGAGTGAGGATTAGGTGATGGTTAGGTGAGGTTTAGGGTGAGGGTTAGGCATAGGGTTAGGGTTAGGGTTACTGTTAGGGTTAGGTTTAGGGTGAAGGTTAGGGTTAGTGTGACAATGAGGGTAGGGTTAGGGTTAGGTTTAGGTTTAGGGTTAGGGTGAGAATGAGGATGATAATAAGGTGAGGGTTAGCGGTAGGGTTAGGGTTGGGGTTAGGGTGAGGTTTAGATTGAGGATTAGAGTTAGAGTTAGGGTGAGGGTTTGCGTGAGGGTTAGCGTGAGGTTTAGCATGAGGGTGAGTTTACGGTATGGGTTAGGGTTAGGGACACTTAGGGTTATGGTTATGATTAGGGTTATGGTTATGGTTATCCTTAGGGTTAGGATTAGGGTTAGGTTTATGGTTAGGGTAAGGCTAGGACTAGGGTTAGGGTTAGGGTTAGGATTAGGGTTAGGGTTAGGGACCCTTAGGGTTAAGGTTAGGGTTAGGGGTAGGTTTTAGGGGTTATTTTTAGGGTTAGGTTAGGGTTAGGGTTCGATTAGGGTGAGGGTTAGGGTTAGGGTCAGAGTCAGTGTTATGGTTATGGTTAGGGTTAGGGTTAGTGTGAGGATGAGGGTAGGGTAGGATTAGGTATAGGTTCAGGTTTAGGATTAGGGTGATGGTGAGGGTACGGTGAGGGTCGGATAGGGTTAGGGTTAGGGTTACGGTTAGAGTTAGGGGTAGGTATAGGGTTAGGGTGAGGTTATGGTGAGCGTTAGGTGAGGGTTAGGGTTAGGGTGAAGGTGAGGGTGTGGGTTAGGTTAAGGGTGAGCGTGAGGGTTAGGGTTTCATTTAGGGTTGGATTAGGTTTAGGCTTATGGTTAAGGTTAGGGTTAGGGTGAAGGTGAGGGTGTGGGTTAGGTTAAGGGTGAGCGTGAGGGTTAGGGTTTCATTTAGGGTTTGGATTAGGTTTAGGCTTATGGTTAAGGTTAGGGTTAGGATTAGGATTAGGGTTAGGGTGAGGGTGAGTGTGAGGGTGAGGGTTAAGGTTACGGTTTGTGTTAGGGTTAGGGTGAGGGTTAGGTTTAGGGTTACTATTAGGGTTAGGGTTAGTGTTAGGGTTATGGTTATGGATTGGGTTAGGGTTAGGGTTAGGCGTAGGGTTAGGGATAGGCTTAGGGTTAGGGTTAGGCTTAGTGTGAGGCTAAGGGTGAGAGTTAGGGTTAGGGTTAGGTTTAGGATGATGGTTAGGGTAAGAGTTAGGGTTAGGGTTAGGATTTCGGTGAGGGTGAGGGTTACGGTGAGGGTTAGGGTTAGTGTTAGGGTTAGAGTTAGGGTTAGGTTGAGGGTTATGTTGATGATGAGGGTTAGGGTTAGGGTGTGGTTTAGGGTGAGGGTTACAGTTAGGGTTAGGATTAGGGTTAGGGTTAGCATGAGGGTTAGGGTTAGGTTTTTGGTGAGGTTTAGGGTTAGGGTTAGGGATAGCTTTAAGGTTTGTGTCTAGGGTTAGGGTTAGGGTTAGGTTTAGGGTTAGGGTTAGTATTCGGTATAGGGTTAGTGTTAGGGTTAGGGATTGGTTTAGGATTAAGTTTGGGTTAGGGTTAGGTTGAGGGTGAAGTTGAGGGTGAAGTTTAAGGTTAGGTTTTGGTTAGGGTTAGGGTTAAGGTTTGGATTAGTGTTTATTTTAGGGTTAGGGCGAGGGTGAGGGTTCGTGTTAGGGTGAGGTTTAGGGTTAAGGTTAGGGTTAGGGTGAGGATTAATGTTTTGGTTAGGTTTAGGTTAGGGTTATTTGTAGTGACTGGTTTAGGATTTTGATTACTGTTAGGGTTAGGGTTAGAGTTAGGGTGAGGGTGAGGGTGAGGTTTAAGGATAGGTTTAAAGTGAGGGTTAGGGTGAGGGTGAGGGTGAGTGTTAGGTTTATTGTTAGCATGAGGGTGTGGGTTAGGGTTACAGTTATGGTTCTGGTTCTGGTTATGGTTAGGATTAATATTACAGTTTGGGTTAGTGTTAGTGTTAGGTTTAGGGTGACGGTTAGGTTTAGGGTGAGGGTGAGGTTTAGGATTAGGATTAGGGTTAGGATTTGGGTTAGGGTTAGGGTTAGTGTCAGGGTGAGGGTGAGGGTTAGGTTGAGAATGAGGGTGAGGTTGTGGGTGAGGGTTAGGGTGAGGGTGAGTTTATCGTGAGGGTTATGGGTGAAGTTTATGGTTACGGTTAGGTTTAGGGTTAGGGACCCTTTGGGTTAGGGTTAGGGATAGGGTTAAGGTTATGATTAGGGTTAGGATAAGGGTTTGATTTAGGGTGAGGTTGAGTGTGAGGATGTCGGTTAGGGTTAGGCTGAGGGTGAGGGTTAGGGTAAAGGTCAGGATTAGGTTGAGGTTTAGGGTGAGGGTTAGGGTTAGGATAGGGTGAGGATGAGGGTTATTGTTATGGTGAGGGATAGGTTGAGGTTTAGGTTTAGGGTAAGGCTTAGTTTTAGGGATAGGGTGAGGGTGAGGGTTAGGGTTAGTTTTAATTTTAGGGTGAGGGTGAGGTTTAGGGTTAAGGTTAGGTTGAGGGTTCGGGTGAGGGTTAGTGTAAGGGTTTGGTTTGGGGTTAGGTTTAGGATTAGGGTTAGGATGAGGGTTAGGGTTACAGTTAGGGTTAGGGTTAGGGTTAGGGTGAGGGTGAGAGGGAGGGTTAGGGTGAGTGTGAGGGTTAGGGTTAGGCTTATTTTAGGGTGAGGGTGAGAGTTAGAGTTAGGGTTATGGTTAGGGTGGGCAAGAGGTTTAAATTTAGTGTGAGGGTCAGGGTCAGGTTAGGTCAGATTTAGTGTTAGTGTTAGGTTGAGGGTGAGAATGAGGGTTAGGGTTAGGTTTAGGTTTAGGGTTAGGGTTAGGGTGAGGGTTATGTGAGGGCTAGGGTTATGGTTAGGGTTAGCTTGAGGGTTAGGTTTAGGGTTAGGGTGAGGGTTAAGCTTAGGGTTAGGGTGAGGGTTAGGCTTAGGATTAGGGTTAGGGTTAGGATTAGGGTTAAGGTGAGAGTTAGGGTTAGGGTTAATGTTAGGGTTAGGTTGAGGGTGAGGGTTAGATTTAGTGTTAGGTTTAGGTTTAGGGTTAGGTTGAGGGTGATGTTTAGTGTGAGGGTTAGTGTGAGGGTTAGTTTTAGGGTTAGGGTTAGGGTTAGGGTTAAGGTGAGGGTTTGGGTTAGGGATAGGGTGAGTGTTTTTGTGAGGGTTAGCCTGAGGGTCAGGGTTGCGGTTAGGTTAGGGTTAGGGACCCCTAGGGTTAGAATTAGGGATAGGGTTAAGGTTAGAGTCAGCGTTTGTTTTAGGGTTAGGGTTAGGTTTATGGTTATTTTTAAGGCTAGGACTAGGGTTAGGGTTAGGGTTAGGGTTAGGAGTAAGTTTGGGTTTAGGGACCCTTAGGGTTAGGGCTAAGGTTAGGGTTAGGAGTTAGGTGTTATTTTTAGTGTTTGAGTTAGTGTTAGGATTAGAGTTAGCATTAGGGTTAGGTTATGGTTAGGTTTAGGGTTAGGGTTAGGGTTAGGGTGAGAGTGTGAATGAGAGTTAGGGCTAGGATTACGATTAGGTTTTGGGTTAGGGTTAGGCTTAGGGCTAGGATTAGTGTTAGGTGAGGGTTAGGGTGAGGGTTAGGGTTAGTGTTAGGGCTAGTGTTAGGGCGAGGGTGAATCTTAGGGTTAGGGTGAGGGTGAGGGTTAGTTTTAGGGTTATGATTAGGTTTAGGGTTTGAGTTAGAGTTAGAGTTAGGGTTAGAGTTTGGTTTAGGTTTAGGCTTAGATTTAGGGTTGGTGTGAGGGTGAGGGTGAGGATTAATGTTAGGTTAGGGTTAGGTTTAGGGTGAGGTTTAGGGTTAGGGTTAGTGTTAGGTTTAGGGTTAGGTTTAGTGTTAGGGTTAGGGTGAGAGTTAGCGTGAGTGTTAGGTCTATGGTTAGGGTTAGGGTTAGGATTAGGGTTAGGGTAAGGGTGAGGTTTAGGGTGAGTGCTATGGTTAGGGTTAGGGTTAGGCTTAATTTTAGGTTTAGCCTTATGATTAGGTTTCGGAGTAGGTTTATGGTTAGGTTTAGGGCTAGGACTAGTGTTAGTGTTAGGGTTAGGATTAGGGTTAGGATTAGGGACCCTTAAGTTTACAGTTAGGGTTAGGGTTAGGGTTAGGAGTTAGGGGTTATTTTTAGGGTCAGGGTTAGGGTTAGGTTTAAGTTTAGGGTGAAGGTGAGTGTTATGGTTAGGGTTAGAATTAGGGTTACGGTTAGGGTTAGGGTTATGGTTAGGGTTAGGGTGAGGGTTAGGGTTACTCTTACGGTTAGTGTTAGGGTAAGGGACACTTAGGGTTAGGGTTAGGGTTAGCGTTAATGTTAGTTTAGTATTAGGTTTATGGTTAGGTGTAGTGCTAGGACTAAAGTTACGGTTAGGGTTAGGATTAGGGTTAGGGTTAGGGACCATTAGGGTTAGGGTTAGGGTTAGGGTCAGGACTAAGATGTTGTTTTTAGGGTTCGAGTTAGGGTTAGTTTTAGGGTGAGTTTTAGGGTTAGGGTGAGTATTAGTGTTAGGGCTAGTGTTAGGTTGAGGGTGAATGTTACTGTTAGGGTGAGGGTGAGGGTTAGTGTTAGGGTTATGGTTAGGGTTAGGATTTGGGTTTGGGTTTGGGTTAGGGTTAGTGTTAACGTGAAGTTGAGGGTGGGGGTTAGTGTTAGGGTGGTGATTGTGAGGATTAGGGTTAGAGTTAGGGTTTCAGTTAGGGTTAAGGTTAGGGTTAGTGTTAGGTTATGGTTTAGGTACAGGCTTAGGTTTACAGTTAGGGTGAGGGTTAGGGTTAGGTCTAAGCTTTGGGTTAGCGTTAGGATTAGGGTTAGGGTGAAGGTGATGGTTAGGGTGAATTATAGGGTTAGGGTTAGGATTAGGGTGAGGGTGAGTGTGAGACTTAGGATGATGTTGAGGGTTAGTGTTAGGCTTAGGTTTAGGGTTACGGTTTGGGTTAGGGTTAGGATTAGGTTTAGGATGACGGTTAGGCTTAGGGTGAGGTTGGGGTGAGTGTTAGAGTTAAGGTTAGGGTTATCGATAAGGTTTGGATGTAGGGTTCGGGTTAGGGTTAGGCTTAGGGTTAGTGTTTGGGATAAGGTTAGGTTTAGGTTAGGGTAAAGGTTAGGATCAGGGTTAGGGTTTGTTTTAGGGTGAGGGTGAGAGTTAGGGTGTGGTTGAGGGTTGGGCTTTGGGTTAGGGTTAGGTTGAGGCTGAGGGTTCAGGTTAGGGTTAGGGTTAGGGTGAGGGTGAGGGTTAGGGTGAGGGTGAGGTTTAGGCTTAGGTTTAGTGTTAGGGTGAGATTGAGGGTTATGGTTAGGGTTATGGTTAGGGTTTGGTTAGTTTTTGTGTTAGAGTTATGGTTAGGGTGAGGGTTAGGATGAGTGTGAGAGTTAGGGTTAGGGTTAGGGTGAGGGTGAGGGTCATGGTTAGGGTTAGGGTTAGGGTTAGGGGTAGTGTGAGGGTTAGGGTGAGAGTTAAGTTTAGAGTCATAATTAGGGTTAGGGTTAGGGTTAGGGATCCATAGGGTTAGGGTTATGGTTAGGGTTAAGGTTAGATTTAGGGTTAGGTTTAGGGTGTATTTAGGTTTATGGCTAGGACTAGGGTTAGTGTTAGGGTTAGGATTAGGGTTAGGGTTAGGGCTATGTATAGTGTTAGGGCTAGTGTTAGGTTTAGGATTTGATTCAGGGTTAGGGTTATGTATAGGGTTAGGTTTAGGGTGAGGGTGAGGGTTAGGTTTAGTGTTAGGTTAAGGGTTAAGTTTAGGGTGAGGGTGATTGTCAGGGTTTGAGTTATGGTTAGGGTGAGGGTTATGGTGAGGGTTAGATTTAGGGTTAGGGTAAGGAGTTAGGGATTATGCTTAGGGTTAGGGTTAGTGTTAGGGTAGTGTTAGGGTTAGGGTGAGGGTTATGGTTAGGGTGAGGGTGAGTGTTAGGGTTAGGGTTAGGGTTAGGGTGAAGGTGAGGGTTAGGGTTAGGTTTATGGTTAGGTTTATGGTTAGGGTGAGGGTTAGGGTGAGGGTTAGGCTTAGCGTTAGGGTTAGTGTTAGGGTGAGGGTGAGGTTAGGGTTATAGTTAGGGTTAGGGTTTGGGATAGGGTTAGTTTCAGGGTTAGGGTTAGGGGGAGGGTGAGGGTGAGGGCTAGGGCAATGATGAGGGTGCGGTTGAGAGTGAGGGTTAGGTTAGGGTTACGGTTATGTTTAGGTTTAGGGTTAGGGTTAGAATGAGGGTTAGGGTGAGGCTCGGTGTGAGGTATAGGGTTAGTGTTATGGTTAGGATTAGGGTTAGGGTGAGGGTTAGGGTTACGGTTAAGGTTAGGGTTAGGGTTAGGGTTAGGGTGAGAGTTGGAGTTAATGTTAGGGTTAGTGTTATGGTGAGAGTTAGCGTTAGGGTAGAGTTATGGTTAGTGTGAGGTTAGGGTTATGGTTAGGGTTTGTTTAGGGTTTGGGATAGGGTTAGGTTTAGGTTTAGGCTTAAGGTGAGGGTGAGCATTAGGGTTAGGGTGAGGGTGAGGTTTAGGGTTAGGCTTAGGGTTAGGGTTAGGTTTAGGGTGAGGGTTAGGGTTAGGGATAGGGATAGGGTTATGGTTAGTATGAGTGTGAGCGTGAGGTGAGGGGGCCAGACTTTGGGTTAGTGTTGTGGTTAGGGTTTGGGTTAGGGTTAGGGTAAGGGTTAGTGTCAGGGTGAGGGTTAGGGTTAGGGATAGGGATAGGGTTATGGTTAGTATGAGTGTGAGCGTGAGGTGAGGGGGCCAGGGTTTGGGTTAGTGTTATGGTTAGAGTTTGGGTTAGGGTTAGGGTAAGGGTTAGTGTCAGGGTGAGGGTTAGGGTTAGGGTGAGATGAGGATGAGGGTGAGGGTAAGGGTTAGGGTGAGGGTGAGGTTTAGGGTGAGGGTTAGTGTGAAGGTTAGGTTTAGAGTTAGGGTTAGGGTTAGAGTTTGGGTTAGTGTTAGTGTTAGGGTTAGGGGTAGGGTTAGATTTAGTGTTAGAATGAGGGTTAGATTTAAAGTTAGGGTTAGGGTTAGGGTTTGGGTTAGGATGAGGGTGAGAGTTCGGATTAGGTTTAGTGGTAGGTTAAAGTTAGGATTAGTGTTAGGTTGAGCGTGAGGGTTATGGTGAGGATAAGTTTGTTGGTGAGGATTAGGTTTAGGGTTAGGGTAAGTGTTAGGGTTAGGGTGAGGGTTATGGTTATGGTTAGGGTTACGGTTAGGATTAGGTTTAGGGTTACAGTGAGGTTTAGGGTTAGGGTTAGGGCTAGGTGGAGGGGGACGTTGGGTTACAGTTAGGGTGAGGTTTAGGGTTACGTTTAGGGTTGGGGTTACTGTGAGGGTGAGGGTTAGGGTTAGGGTTAGACGTAGGATTTTTGTTAGAGTTTGGGTTAGGGTTAGGGTTAGGGATAGTGTCATGTTGAGGGTGAGGGTCAGAGTTAGAGTGAGGGTGAGGTGAGGGTCAGAGTTAGGGTGAGGGTGAGTTTTAGGATGAGGTTTAGGATGAAGGTTAGGTTTAGGTTTAGAGTTAGGGTTAGGGTTAGTGTGAGGGTGTGGGTAATGGTTAAAGTTTGAGTTAGGGTTTGGGTTAGGGTTAGGATGAGTGTTAGTGTTATTGTTTGGGTTAGGGTGAGGTTTAGGGTTAGGGTTAGGGTTAGGGTTGGGGTTTTGGTTAGGTTTAGGGTTAGAGTTATGTATAGGTTTAGAGCTAGAGCTGGGTTTAGCGTTAGGGTTACGGTTAGGGTTAGGGTTAGGGTTAGGGTTTGGTTTAGGGTTAGGGTTAAGGTTAGTGTGAGGGTGTGGGTAATGGTTAAAGTTTGGGTTAGGGTTACTCTTAGGGTAAGGGTGAGTTTTAGCGTTAGGGTTTGAATTAGGTTGAGGATTAGGGTTAGGGATAGGGTTAGGGTGAGGGTGATGGTAAGGTTTAGGATTAGGGTGAGGGTTCGGGTTAGTTTTAGGATTTGGATTAGGTTTAGGTTTAGTGTTAGGGTGAGGGTGAGGGTTAGGGTGAGGGTTAGAGTTAGGGTTAGCTTGAGGGTGAGGGTTAGTCTTAGAGTTATGGTTAGTTATAGGGTGAAGTTTAGAGTTAAGGTTAGGGTTACGTTGAGGGTTAGGTTTAGGGTTAGGAATAGGGTTAGGGTTAGGGTGAGGGTGAGGGTTAGGGTTAGGGTTAGGGGTAGGGGTAGGGATAGAGTGAGGGTGAGGGTGAGGGTGAGGGATAGGGTTAGATTTAGGGTTAGGTTTAGGGTGAGGATGTGGGTGAGGTTTAGGGTGAACGTTAGGGTCAGGGTAGGGTTAGGGTGAGGGTTAGATTGAGGGTGAGGGTTAAGGTTAGGTTTAGGGTTAGGGACACTTAGGGTTAGGGTTAGATTTAGGGTTAGGTTAGGTTTATGGTTAGGGTTAGGGCTAAGACTAGAGTTAGAGTAGGGTTAGGATTAGGGTTAGGGTTAGGGAATCTTATGATTAAGGTTAGGGTTAGGGTTAGGAGTTAGGGGTTATTTTTAGGGTTAGGGATAGTGTTAGGGTTAGTGTTAGGGTGAGGTTGAGAGGTGAGGGTGAGGGTTTTGGTTTGGGTTAGGTTAGGTTGAGGGTTCGGGTTCAGCTTAGGTTTAGGATTAGGGTTAGGGTTAGGGTGAGGGTGAGGGTTAGGCTTAGGTTTTGTGTTAGGGTGAGCTTGAGGGTTAGGGTTAGGTTTATGGTTATGGTTAGGTTTATGGTTTGGGTTAGTGTTGGTGTTAATGGTAGGGTTAGGTTGAGGGAAAGGGTGAGGTTGAGGGTTAGGGTTAGGGTTAGGGTGAGGTTGAGGGTGAGTGTTAGGGTTAGGGTTAGGGTTGGGTCAGGGTTAGGGTTAGGGTTAGGGTTCGGGACCCTTAGGGTTAGGGTAAGGGTTAGGGTTAGGGTTAGGAATAGGGTTATTTTTAGGTTTAGGTTTATGGTTAGGGGTAGGGTTAGGGCTAGTGCTAGGATTAGGATTTGATTTTGGGGTTAGGGTTAGGGTTATGTTTAGAGTAGTGGTGAGGTTTAGGTTTAGGGTTAGGGTAAGGGTTAGGTTTAGGGTGAGGGTCAGGGTGAGTGTTAGGTTTAGGGTAGGGAAAAGGTGAGGGTTACGGTGAGGATTAGGTTTAGGATTAGGGTAAGGAGTTAGGGATTATGTTTAGGGTGAGGGTGAGGGTTAGTTTTATGGTGAGGGAGAGGGTTAGGGTTAGGCTTAGGGTGAGGGTGAGGGTTAGGGTTACAGTGAGGGTTCGTCTAGATTTATGGTTATGTTTATGGTTAGGGTTTGGGTCAGGGTTATAGTTAGGGTTAGGGTGAGTGTGACGGTGAGGGTGTAGGTTAGGGTAAGGGACGTGTGAGGGTTATTCTGAGGGTTAGGTTCAGGGTTAGGGTTAAGGTTAGGGTTAGGGTTAGGGTGAGGGTAAGCGTGAGGGTTAGTGTGAGAGTTAGGGTTAGGGTTAAGGTTAGGTTTAGGATGAGGGTTAGGTTTAGGGTGAGGGTTAGAGTTAGGGTTAGGTTTAGGGTTATGGTTAGGGTTATGGTTAGGGTGAGGGTTAGTGTTAGTGTTAAGGTTAGGGTTAGAGTTAGGGTTAGCTGTACGGTGACTGTGAGAGCGAAGGTAAGGGTGAGGGTGAAGGTTAGGGTGAGGGTTAGGCTGAGGGTGATGGATAGGGTTAGTGTAAGTTTTATGGTTAGGGTGAGGGTGAGAGTGAGGGTTAGGGTAAGGGTGAGGGTGAGGGATAGGGTTAGGGTTAGGGTGAGGATCAGAGGGAGGGTTAGGGTGAGGGTTAGGGTTAGGGTTAGGGTTAGCCTGAGGGTTAAGGTTAGGGTGAAGGTGATGGTTAGGTTTTCGGTTTGTTTTAGGGTAAGAGTTAGATTGAGGGTTAGGGTTAGGGTTAGGGTTTGGTTTAGGCTTAGGCTTAGTGTTAGGGTTAGATTTAGGTTTAGGGTGAGTATGAGGGTGAGGGTTAAGGTTAGGGTTAGGATTAGGTTTAGGGTGAGTGTTAGGGTTAGGGTGACATTTAGGTTTAGGATTAGCGTTAGGGTGATGGTTAGGGTGAGGTTTAGGGTGAGGGTTAGTGGTAGGTCAATGGTTAGGGTTAGGGTTAGAATTAGGGTTAGAATTAGATGAGGGTGAGGGTTAGGGTGAGTTTTATGGTTAAGATTAGGGTTAGGGTCAGGGTGAGGGTATGAGTTAGGATGAGGGTGAGGGTTAGGATAAGGGTTAGGGTTAGGCTTAGGTTTAGGGTTAGGTTTAGGGTGAGGCTGAGGGTGAGGATTAGCGTTAGGGTGAGTGTGAGGGTGAGGTTGAGGTTTAAGGTTAGGGTTAGGGTTAGGTTTAGAGTTAGGATTAGGGTTATGGTGAGGGTTAGGGTTAGGGTTAGGGTTAGGGTTAGGATTAGGGTGAGGATGAATGTTAGGGTGAGTTTTAGGGTTAAAGTTAGGGATAGAGTTAGGGGGAGGGGGAGAGTTTGGTTGAGGGTGAGGGTTAGGATTACCTTTAGGGTTAGGGTTAGGTTTAGGATTAGGTTAAGGATTAGGGTGAGAATGAATGTTAGGGTGAGTTTTAGGGTTAAAGTTAGGGATAGAGTTAGGGGGAGGGGGAGAGTTTGGTTGAGGGTGAGGGTTAGGATTACCTTTAGGGTTAGGGTTAGGCTTAGGATTAGGTTAATGCTTATGGTTAGGGTGAGGGTGTGGGTGAGCGTTAGGTTGAGGGTTAGAGTTAGGGTTAGGGTGAAGTTTAGTGTGAGGTTGAGAGTTCCGGTTATGGTTAGGGTTGGGGCACTTAGGGTTAGGGTTAGAGTTATGGAAGAGTTTAGGTTTACGGTTAGGGTTAGGGCTAGGACTAGGGTTAGGGTAGGGTTAGAATTAGGGATAGGGTTAGGGACCCTTATGGTTAGGGTTTGGGATAGGGTTAGGAGTTAGGGTTAGGTTTAGGTTTATGGTTAGGGTGAGAATTAGGGTTACGGTGCGTGTTCATGTTAATGTTATTGTTAGGGTGAGGGTTATTGTTAGGTTGAGGGAGAGTGTGAGGTTTAGGGTTAGGGTTAGGGTTATGGCGAGGGTTTGGGTTAGTGTTAGGGTTAGGGTTAGTGTAAAGGTGAGTGTGAAGGTGTCGGTAAGTTTTAGGGTGAGGGTGATGGTTCGGGTTAGGTTAGGGTTAGAGTGAGGATTAGGGTCAGGGTTAGGGTTAGAATTAGGTTTAGGGTGAGGGTAAGGGTGAAGGTTAGGGTTAGGCTGAGGGTTAGGGTTAGCGTGTGGGATAGGGTGACGGTTAAGTTTAGGGTTAGGGTTAGGGTTAGGGTTAGGGTTAGTGTCAGGGTGAGAATGAGTTTTGGGGTGAAGGTGAGGGTGAGGGATAGGTTACGGTTTTGGTTAGGGTTAGGATGAGGGTGAGAGTTAGGGTTAGTTTTAAGCTTAGGTTTAGCCTGAAGTTTAGGGTTAGGGTAAGGGTGAGGGTTAGGATTATGGTTTGTGTTAGGGTAAGAGTTAGATTGAGGGTTAGCTTTAGGGTTAGGGTTAGGGTTAGGGTTTGGTTTAGGTTTAGGCTTAGGGTTAGCGTTACGGTGTGGGTGAAGGTGAGTATTAAGGTTAGGGTTAGGTTTAGGGTTTGGGTTATGGTTAGGGTGAGTGTTAGGGTGAGATTTAGGGTGAGGGTTATGGTTAGTTGTATGGTTAGGGTTAGGGTTAGGACTAGGGTTAATGTGAGAGTGAGGGTTAGGGTGAGTTTTAGGGTTAAGGTTAGGGATAGGGTTAGGGGGAGGGTGAGAGTTTGGTTGAGGGTGAGGGTTAGGATTAGCTTTAGGGTTAGGGTTACAGTTTGGGTTATTGTTAGGCTTAGGGTTAGGATTAAGCTTAGGGAGAGGTTGAGGGTGAGGGTTACAGTTAGGGTTAGGGTTAGTGTGAGGATTCGGGTGATAGTTAGGTTTAGGTTTAGGATTAGGGTGATGGTGAGTGTTAGGGTTAGGGTTAGTGTGAGGTTTGGTGGGATGGTTATGGTTAGCGTGAGGGTTTGGGTTAGGGTTAGAATGACGGATAGGGTTAGAGTTGTATTTAGGGTTAGAGTGAGGGAGATGGTTAGGGTTAGGGTTAGGATGAGGTTGAGAGCAAGGGTAAGGATGAGGGTGAGGGTGAACAAAAGTGTGAGGGATAGGGTGAGGGTGAGGGATAAGGCTAGGGTTAGGGTTAGGGTGAGAGTGACAGTTAGGGTTAGTGTTAGGGTTTGGGTTAGCCTGAGGTTTAGGGTTGGGATGAGGGTGAGGGTTAGGTTTATGTTTTGGGTTAAGGTAAGAGTTAATTTGAGGGTAAGGGTTAGGGTTAGGGTTAGGGTTAGGGTTTTGTTTAGGTTTAGGCTTAGGGTTAGGGTTAGGGTTAGGGTGAGGGTGAGGGTTAAGGTTAGGGTTAGGGTTGGGGTGAGGGTTAGGGTGAGGCTTAGGATGAGGGTTAGGCTTAGGTCTATGTTTAGGTTTAGGGTTAGGATTAGGGTTAGGATGAGGGTGAGGGTTAGGGTGAGTTTTAGGGTTACGGTTAGGGCTAGGGTTAGGGGGAGGGTGAGAGTTTGGTTGAGGGTGAAGGTTAGGATTAGCTTTAGGGTTAGGGTTACAGTTTGGGTTATTGTTAGGCTTAGGGTTAGGGTTAGGGTTAGGCTTAGGGTGAGGTTGAGGTTGAGGGTTATGGTTAGGGATAGGGTTAGAGTGAGGTTTAGTGTGATAGGGTTACGGTTAGGATTATTGTGAGGTTGAGGGTTAGGGTGAGGGTTAGGGTTAGTGTTAGGGATAGGGTTAGGTTAAGGGTCAGGGTTAGTGTGAGTTAGGGTGAGATGAGAGTCAGGTGAGAGTTAGGGTTAGGGTGAGGGTTAGGGTGAGGGTGAGGGTTAGGCTTAGGTTTAGTGTTAGGGTGAGCTTGGGGGTTTAGATTAGATTTATGGTTAGGGTTAATGTTAGTGTTAGAATTAGGGTGAGGGAAAGGGTGAGGGTGAGGGTTAGGGTTAGTGTCATGGTTAGGGTTAGGGTTAGGTTTAGGGACGCTTAGCGTTAGGGTTAGGGTTGGGGTTATGTTAGGGTTAGCATTAGGTTTAGGGTTAGGTTTAGGTTTATGGTTATGGGTAGGGCTAAGACTAGGGTTAGTTTTAGGGTTAGATTAGGGTTAGGGTTATGTATAGGGTTAGGACTAGTGCTAGGATTAGGATTGATTTAGGGTTAGGGTTAGGGTAAGGGTGAGGGTTAGGTTTAGGGTTAGTGTAAGGTTTAGGTTTCGCGGGAGGGTGAGGTTGAGTGATAGGGTTAGGGTTAGAGATAGCATGAGAGTTAGGGTGAGGGTTAGGTTTAGGGTTAGAGTAACAAGTTAGTGATTATGTTTAGTGTTAGGGTTAGGGTTAGGGTTAGGGTGAGGGTTAGCGTTAGGGTTTGGGTGAGGGTGAGTGTTAGGTTTAGGGTTAGTGTGAGGGTGAGGGTTAGGATTAGAGTGAGGGTGAGGGTTAGGTTAGGGTAATTATTATGTTTAGGGTCAGGGTTTGGGTTAGGTTTATAGTTAATGTTAGAGTGAGGGTGATGGTGTCAGTTAGGGTTAGGGTACGTTTGTGGTTTAGGATGAGAGTTAGGGTTAGGGTTAGGGTAAAGGTAAGGTTTAGGGTTAGGGTGAGGGTTAGTGTGAGGGTTAGGGTTAGGGTGAGGGTTAGGGTTAGGGTTAGGGTGAGGGTTATGTTTAGGGTGAGGGTTAGGGTGAGTGTTAGTGTTAGGGTTAGATTTAGGATAAGGGTTAGGGTTAGGGTGAGAGTTAGGTTTATTGTTATGATGAGCGTGAGTTCGGTTAGGGTTAGGTTTAGGTTTTGGGATAGGGTTAGGTTTACGTTTAGGGTTAGGGTGAGGGTTAGTGTTAGTGTTAGGTTAAGGGTGAGAGTGAGGGTTAAGGTTGGTGTTACGGTTAGGTTTAGGGTTAGTGTTAGGGTTTGGGTGAGGGTGAGGGTGATTGTGAGGGTGAGGGTTAAGGTGAAGATTAGTTTTAGGGTTAGATTTTGGGTTAGGGTGAGTGATAGGGTTACATTTAGCCTTAGACTTAGGGTTAGGATAAGGGCTAGGGTGAGGGTTAGGGTTAGGCTTTGGGCTGGAGTTAGGGTTAAGGTGAGGGTTAGGGTTAGGGCTAGAGTTAGGTTGAGGGTGAGGTTAGGGTTATGGTTAGGATTAGTGTTTGGGATAGGGTTAGGTTTAGGTTTAGGTTTAGGGATAGGGCTATGGTGAGGGTAAGGGTGATTTTTAGGTTTAGTGTTAGGGTTAGATTGAGAGTTAGGGTGAGGGTTAGGGTTAGTGTCAGCGTGAGGGTGATGGTTTGGTTGAGAATGCGGATGAGGGGGAGGGTCAGGGTTAGGATGAATGTGAGGGTTAGAGTGATGGTTTGTGTGAAGGTTAAGGTTAGGGTTAGGGTTAGGGTTAGGGTTAGGGTTTGCGTTAGTGTTAGTGTTAGTGTTAGGGTTCAGGTTAGGGTTAGGGGTAGGGTTATGGTGAGGGTGAGGGTGAGGGTGAGGGAGAGGGTTCGGGTTAGGGTTACAGTGAGAGGTAGGGTGAGGGTTAGGGTTAGGTTTAGAATGACGGTGAGGGTTAGCGAGAGGTTTAGGGTGAGGGTGAGAGCGAGGGTAAGGGTGAGGGTGATTGTGAAGGTTAGGGTGAGAATTATGGTAAGGGTGAGGGATAGGGTTAGGATAAGTGTTATTGTTCCGGTTAGGGTGAGGGTGAGAGTGAGGGTTAGGAGGATGGTGAGGGTGAGTAATAAGGTTAGGGTCAGGGTGAGGATCAGAGGGAGGGTTAGGGGTAGTGGTAGGGTTAGGGTGAGGGTTAGGGCTAGGGTTAGGGTTAGAGTGAGCGTGAGGATTAGATTTACGGTTTGGGTTATGGTAAGAGTTCGATTGAGGGTTAGGGATAGGGTTTGGTTTAGGTTTAGGCTTAGGGTTAGGGTTAGGGTTAGGGTTAGGGTGAGGGTGAGGATGAGGGTGAGGGTGAGGGTGAGGGTGACGGTTAAGGTTAGCATTAGGGTTAGATTTATAGTGAGGGTTAGGGTTAGGGTTATGTTTAGGTTTAGGGTTAGGGTTAGGGGTATGGTGAGGGTTTGGGTGAGGTTTAGGGTGAGGGTTAGGTTTAGGTCTGTGGTTAGGGTTAGGATTGAGATTAGGGTTAGCGTGAGGGTGATGTTTAGGGTGAGTTTTATGGTTAAGAAGGGTTAGGGTTAGGGGGAGGGTGAGAGTTTTGTGAGGGTCAGGGTTAGGATTAGGGTTAGTGTTAGGGTTACAGTTTGGGTTAGGGTTAGGCTTAAGGTGAGTTTGAGGGTTAGGGTTAGGCTTAGGGTGAGGTTGAGGGTGAGAGTTAGGCTTAGGGTTTGGGTTAGGGTTAAACTGAGGGTTCAGTTGAGAGTTAGTGTTAGTGTTATGATTAGGGTGAGGGTTAGGGTGAGTGTGAGGGTTAGTGTTAGGGTTACAGATATGGTAAGGGTGAGGGTTAGGATGAGGGTGATATTTAGTGTTAGGGTTAGGGTTACAGTAAGGGTAAGGGTTAGGGTGAAGGTGAGTGTTAGGGTTAGGGTGAGGGTTAGGGTGAGGATTCGGGTTAAGTTTAGGTTTATTGTTAAGGTTAGGGTTAGGGTTAGGGTTAGGTTAGGGTTAGGGATTGATTTAGGATTACAGTGAGGGTTAGGGTGAGGGTGAGGGTGAGGTTTAAGGTTAGGGTTAGGGTTACGGTTACAGTTAGGGTGAGGGTTAGGGTTAGGATTGGGGTGAGGGTTAGGGTTAGGATTGGGGTGAGGATTAGGGTGAGGGTTAGGGTTAGGGTGAGTGTTACGGTTAGAACTATGGTTAGGGTTAGGTTTAGGATTAGGGTTAGTGTGACGATATGGGTTAGGGTGAGTGTTAGGATTAGGGTTAGGATCAGTGTTAGGGTTAGGGTTAGGGTGGGGTTGAGAATTAGGTTGAGGGTGAGGGTTCAGGTTTGGGTTAAGTTTAGGTTGAGCGTTCAGGTTCGGGTTCGGGTTAGGATTAGGTAACTTTGAGGTTTAGGGTGAGGGTGAGGGTTAGGCTTAGGTTTAGTGTTAGGGTGAGCTTGAGGGTTAGGGTTAGGATTATGGTTAGGGTTAGGTTTATGTTTTGAGTTAGTGTTTGTGTTAGGGTTAGGGTGAGGGAAAGGGTGAGGGTGAGGGTTAGGTTAGGGTTATGGTTATGGTTAGGGTTAGGGTTTGGGTTAGGGTTATAGTTAGGGTTAAGTTTAGGGTGACGATGAGGGTGTAAGCAAGGGTTAGGGTATGTGTGAGGGTTAGGCTAAGGGTTAGGGTTAGGGTTAGTGTTAGGTTAGGGTGAGGGTTAGGGTTAAGGTGAGGGTTAGGGTGAGGGTTAGGGCTAGGGTTAGGGTAATGGTTAGGGTGAGGGTTAGTGTGAGGGTGAGGGTTAGGTTTAGGGTTAGGGTGAGGGTTACGGTGAGGGTTAGTGTGAGGGAGAGGATTAGAGTTAGGGTTAGAGTTAGGGTGAGGGTGAGGGTGAGGGTTAGGGTTAGGGTTAGGGTTAGGTTGATGGTTAGGGTGAGGGTTAGGGATAGGGTTAGGTTTAGGGTTATGGTGGGAATTAGGCTTGGGTTAGGGTTATGATGAGGTTGAGGTTAGGGTTAGCGTTAGGGTTCGGTTTAGTGTTTGGATTAGGGTTAGGTTTAGGGTTAGGGTTAGGGTTAGGTTGAGGGATAGGGTTAGGTTTAGGGTTAGGGTAAGGTTGAGTGTGAGGGTTAGGGTTAGGGTTACAGTTAGCTTTAGGTTTAGTTTTAGGGTTAGGATGAGGGTTAGGGTTAGGGTTAGGGTGAGGATTAGTTTTAGGGTTAGGGTGCGGGTGAGGGTGAGGGTGATGGCGAGGGTTAGGGTGAGGATTAGTTTTAGGGTTAGGGTTAGCGTTAAGGTGAGGATTAGGGTTACGGTTAGGCTTCGGGTTAGGGTGAGGGTTAGGTTGAGGGTTCGGGTTAAGGGAGTGTTAGTGTCAGGGCTAGAGTTAGGGTGAGTTTGAGGTTAAGGTTACGATTAGGGTTAAGGTTAGGGTTTGGGATAGGGTTAGGTTTAGGGTTAGTGATAGGGTTAGGGTGAGGGTGAGGGTTTGGATGAGAATTAGGATGAAGGTGAGGGTGAGGTTTAGGGTGAGGGTTAGTGTGAAGTTTAAGGTTAGAGTTAGGGTTAGGGTTTGGGTTAGGTCTATGTTTAGGGTTAGGGTTAGGGTTAGGGTGAGGGTGAGGGTTTGGTTGAGGGTGAGGGCATGGGTTAGGGTTAGGTTTAGGGTGAGTGGTAAGGTGAGTGTTAGGGTTAGGGACATGTTTGGCTTAGTGTTAGGAACACTTAGGGTTAGGGTTAACGTTAGTGTTAGTGTTAGGTTTAGGGTTAGGTGTAAGTTTATGGTTAGCATTAGTGCTAGGACTAGGGTTAGGGTTAGGGTTAGGAATAGGGTTAAGTTTAGGGTCATGTATAGGGTTGGGGCTAGGGTTAGAGTTAGGTGGAGTGTGAGGGTCAGGTTTAGGATTAAGGAAAGTTTTATGTTTAGGGTGAGGGTGAGGGTTACGGTTAGAGTTAGGGTTAGGGTATGGGTTACGGTGAGCGTTAGTGTGAAGGTTAAGGTTAGGGTTAGGGTTAGGGTTTGGGTTAGGTCTATGTTTAGGGTTAGGGTTAGGGTTAGGTTGAGTGTGAGGGTTTGGGTGAGGGTGAGGGCACGGGTTAGGGTTAGGTTTAGGGTGAGTGGTAAGGTGAGCGTTACGGTTAGGGACATGTTTGGCTTAGTGTTAGGAACCCTTAGGGTTAGGGTTAGGGTTAGGGTTAACGTTAGTGTTAGCGTTAGGTTTAGGGTTAGGTGTAAGTTTATGGTTAGCATTAGTGCTAGGACTAGGGTTAGGGTTAGGGTTAGGAATAGGGTTAAGTTTAGGGTCATGTATAGGGTTGGGGCTAGGGTTAGGGTTAGGTGGAGTGTGAGGGTTAGGTTTAGGATTAAGGAAAGATTTATGTTTAGGGTGAGGGTGAGGGTTACGGTTAGAGCTAGAGTTAGGGTTAGGGTATGGTTTACGGTGAGGGTTAGGGTTGGAGTTAGTTTTAGGGTTAGAGTTAGGATTAGGGTTAGGGTTTGGGAAAGGCTTACGTTTAGGATTAGGGTGAGTGTTAGGGTTAGAGTTAGGGTTAGGATTAGGGTAAAGGTTACAGTGAGGGTCATGGTTAGGGTTAGTTTTAGGTTTAGGGTTAGGGTTAGGGTAAGGGTTAGGTTTAGAGTGAGGTTTAGGTTTTGGGTGAGGTTTAGTGTGAGGGTTAGTGTTAGGGTTAGGGTTAGGGTTAGGGTGAAGTTGAGATGAGGGTTAGGGTTAGGGTGAGGGATAGGGTGAGGGTCAGGGTTAGGTTTAGGGTTAGGTTTAGGTTAGGGTGAGGGTGAGGGTTAGGGTTAGGGTGAGGCTTAGGTTTAGGGTGAGGGTTAGGGTTAGGATGAGGGTGAGGGTTAGGATGAGGGTGAGGGTGAGAGGGAGGGTTAGGGTGAGTGTGAGGGTGAGGGATATGGTTAGGGTTAGGGTTAGGGTGAGGGTGAGGGTGAGAAATAGGGTTAGGGTTAGCGTGAGGGTTAGGTTTAGGGTTAGGGTGAGGATTAGTGTGAGCGTTAGGGGGAGGGGTAGGGATAGGTTTAGGGTGAGTTTTATGGTTAGGGTTAGGGTGAGGGTGAGAGTGAAGGTTAGGGTGAGCATGAGAATAAGGGTGAGGTTTAGGGTTAGGGTTAGGATGTGAGGGGGGTTAAGGTGAGGGTGAGAGAGAGGGTTATTGTTAGCATTGGGTTAGGCTTAGGTTGAGGGTTCGGTTCGGCTTAGGGTTAGGGTTAGGTTAGGTTGAGGGTTAGTGTGAGGGTGATTATTAGGCTTAGGTTTAATGTTAGGATGAGCTTGAGGGTTAGGGTTAGGTTTATGTTTAGGGTTTGATTTATGGTTTGGGTTAGTGTTAGTGTTAGGATTAAGGTGAGGGAAAGGATGAAGGTGAGGGTTAGGGTTAGGTTGAGGGTGAGGGTGAGCGTTAGGGTTAGGTTAGGGTTAAGGTGAGAGCTAGGGTGAGGTTTAGGGTTAGGATCATGGTTATTATTAGGGACCCTTAGTGTTAGGGTTAGGGTTAAAGTTAGATTTAGCATTATGTTTAGGATTAGTGTGAGGTTTAGGGTTAGGGTTAGGGTTAGGGTGAGGGTTAGGGTGAGGGTGAGTTTGAGGGTTAGGGTTAGGGTTATGGTGAGGTTAAGGTTACGGTTAGGTTTAGATTTAGTGTTTGGGATGGGGTTAGGTTTAGGTTTAGGTTTAGGGTGAGGGTGAGGGTGAGGGTGACTGTAAGGGTTATGGTTACGATTAGGTTTACGGTTAGGTTTAGGGTTAGACTTAGGGTTAGGGTTAGGGTGAGGGTGAGGGTTAGGGTGAGGGTTAGTTTTAGGGTTAGGGTTAGGGTGAGGGTTAGGGTTATGGTTAGGCTTAGACTTAGGGTTAGGTGTGGGTTAGTGTGAGGGTTAGTGTTAGAGTTAGGGTTAGGGTTAAGGTGAGGCTTAATTTAGGGTAGAGTTAGGGTGAGGGTGAGGTTAGGGTTATGGTTAGGATTAGGATTAGGGTTTGGGAAAGGGTTAGGTTTAGGGTTAGGGATAGGGTTAGGTTGAGTGTGAGGGTTGGGGTGAGAATGAGGATGAGGTTGAGGGTCAGGGTTAGGGTGAGGTTGAGGTTAGGGCGAGGGTTAGTGTGAAGGTTAGCGTTAGGTTAGGGTTAGGGTGAGGTTGAGTGTGAGGCTGAGGGCGTGGGTTAGGGTTAGGGTTAGGGTGAGGGGTAGGGTGAGGGTTAGGGTTAAGGTCATGGTTAGGTTTATATTTAGGGTTAGGTTTAGGAACACTTAGGGTTAGGGTTAGGGTTAGTGTTAACGTTAGTGTTAGCGTTAGGTTTAGGGTTTTAGGTTTAAGTTTATGTTTAGAGTTAGGGCTAGGACTAGGGTGAGTGTCAGGATTAGGATTAGGGTTAAGTTTAGGGTTATGTATATGGTTATAGCTAAGGCTAGGTTTAGGGCTTGGATAAGGGTTAGGGCTAGGGTTAGGTTTAGGTTGACAGTGAGGGTTAGGTTTAGGGTTAGGGAAAGTCTTAGGGTTAGGGTGAGGGTGAGGGTTAGGGTTAGATTTACAGTTAGGTTTAGGGTGAGTTTTACGGTGAGGGTTAGGCTCAGAGTTAGATTTAGTGTTAGGGTTATGGTTAGATTTACGGTTAGGATTAGGGTGAGTGGTACGGTGAGGGTTAGGGTTAGAGTTAGTTTTAGAGTTAGGGTTAGTGTTTGGGAAAGGATTAGGTTTAGGATGAGGGTGAGGGTGAGGGTTAGAGTTAGGGTTAGGGTTAGGGTGAGGGTTACGGTGAGGATTAGGGATAGTGTTAGTTTTAGGTTTAGGGTTAGGGGTAGGTTGAGGGTTAGGATGAGGGTTAGGTTTAGAGTGAGGGTTAGGTTTAGGGTGAGGGTTAGGGTTAGAGTTAGGGTTAGGGTGAGTGTTAGGGTTACGGTTAGGGTTAGGAGTTACTTGTATGGTTAGGGTTAGGGTTAGGGTTAGTGTGAGGTTTTGGATTAGGGTCAGGGTTAGTATTAGGGTTAGGTTTAGGGTGAATGTGAGGGATATAGTTAGGGTGAGGGTGAGGATTAGATTTAGTGTTATGGTTAGGTTTAGGGTTAGGGTTTGGGTTAGTGTTAGTGTTAGGGTTAGGAATAAGGGTGAAGGTTACGTTTAGCGTGAGGGTGAGGGTTAGGGTGAGGCTTCGGGGTTAGGTTTAGGCTTAGGGTTAGGGTTTGGTTTAGGGTTAGGGTTAGGCTGAGGGTGAGGGTGAGGGTTAAGGTTAGGCTTGGGGTTAGGTTTAGATCAGGGTTAGGGTTAGGGATAGGGATACTTTAGTTTTAGGGTTAGGGATAGGTGTAGGGATAGGGTAAGGGTTAGTGTGAGGGTTAGGGTTAGGTCTATGGTTAGGGTTATGTTTAGGTTAGGGATAGGAGTAGGGTTAGGGTTAGGGTTAGGGTTAGGATTAGGGTTAGGGTTAGGGACCCTTAGGGTTAGGGTTAGGAGTTACAGGTTATTTTAGGGTTAGGTTTATGGTTAGGGTGAGGGTTAGGATTAGGTTTAGGGTGAGTGTGAAAGTGAGGGTTAAATTTAGTGTTAGTGTTAGGGTTAGGGTTACGTTTATGGTTAGGTTTATAGTTAGGGTTTGTGTGAGGGTTAGGGTGAGGGTGAGGGTTATGCTTATGGTTATGGTTAGGGTTAGGGTTAATATTAGGGTTACCGTTATGGTTAGGGTTAGGGTTAGGTTTATGGTTAGGGTTAGGGCAAGGAGTAGTGTTAGTATTATGGTTAGGATTAGGGTTAGGGTTTGGGACCCGTAGGGTTAGGGTTAAGGTTAGGAGTTCGGTGTTATTTTTAGGGGTAGGGCTAGGGTTACCGTTATGGTGAGGGTTAGGTTTAGGTTCAGAGTAACGGTGAGTGTGAGGGTGTGGGTGAGGGTCAGGGTTAGGATGAGGGATAGGTTTAGGGTGAGGAGGAAAGGTAGGGTTTTGGTTAGAGTTATGGTTAGGGTTAGGATTAGGGACACTTAGGGTTAGGGTTAGGGTTATTGTTAGTGTTAGTGTTTGGTTTAGGGTTAGGGTTAGGGTTAGGGTTTGGGTTAGGGTTAGGGTGTTGGTGTGGTTAAGGGTTAAAGCTAGGGTTAGGATTATTGTTAGTGTTAGTGTTAGGGTTAGGGTGAGTGTTAAGGTTAGTGTTAGTGTTACGGTTAGGGTTAGGGTGAGCGGTAGGGTGAGGGTGAGGGTAAGGGTTAGGATTAGGGTGAGGGTGAGGGTTAGGGTTAGGATTAGGTTTAGGTTCAGGGTTACGGTGAGGGTGAGGGTTAGGTTTAGGGTTAGGGTGAGGGTGAGGTTTAGGTGAAGGTTACGGTTATGGTTAGGGTTAAGGTGAGGGTTAGGTTTAGGGTTAGGGTGAGGGTTATGCTTAGAGTTAGGGTTAGGTTTAGGTTTAGGATTAGGGTTAGGGGGTAATTAGGGTTAGGGTGAGGTTTAGGGTTAGGTTTAGGATTAGGTTTAGGGTTAGGGTGAGGGTGAGGTGAGGGTGAGGGTGAGGGTGAGGGTTAGAGTTAGGGTTAGCGTTAGGGTTAGGATTACGGTGAGGGTTAGGTTGAGGGTTAGGGTGGGGTCAGGGTGAAGGTCAGGGTGATGGTTAGTGTGAGGGTGAAGATTTTGGTTAGGATTAGGGTTAGGGAAACTTAGGGTTAGAGTTAGTGTTAAGGTTAAATTTAGCGTTAGCGTTAGGGTTAGGTTTAGGGTTAGGTTTATGGTTAGGGTTCGGCCTAAGAATGGGTTTAGGGATAGGATTAGGGTTATGGTGAGGGTTAGCATGACGGTTAGGTTGAGGGTAAGGGTTAGGTTTAGAGTTATTGTGAGGGTGAGAGCGAGGGTAAGGGTGAGGGTGAGGGTGAGGTTTACGGTGAGGGTTAGGTTGAGGGTGAGGGATAGTGTTAGGGTGAGCTTTATGGTTAGAATTAGGGTGAGGGTGAGAGTGAAAGTTAGGGTGAGGGTGAGGGTAAGGGTTAGGGTTAGGATGAGGGTGAGAGGGAAGGTTAGGGTGAGGGTGAAAGTGAGGGATAGGGTTACCATTAGGGTTAGGGTGAGGTTGAGATTTAGGGTTAGGTTTAGGGTTACTGTTAGCATGAGGGTTAGGGTTAGGGTGAGGCTGAGTATGAGGGTTAGTGTTAGAGTTCAGGTTAGGGTTAGGGTTTGGGGTAGGGTTAGGGTTAGTTTTAGGGTTAGCGTGAGGGTTTGGGTTAGGGTTAGGGTTAGGGTGAGAGTTAGGAGGAGGGTTATGGTCAGGTTTAAGTTTAGGGTTAGGGTGAGGGTGAGAGTTAGGATCAGTGTGAGAGTTATTGTGTGGGTTAGTGTGAGGGTTGGGGTGAGGGTTAGTGTTAGGTTTAGGGTGAGGGTTAGGGTTAGGGTGTGGGTGAGGGTTAGTGTGATGGTTAGGGTTACAATGAGGGATACAGTGACAGTTGGGGATATGGCTAGTGTTAGGTTTAGGGTGAGGGTGAGCATTAGGGTGAGGGTTAGGGTTAGGGTTAGGGTGAGGGTTAGGATGAGGATTATGGTTAGCGTTTAGGTTTGCGTTAGCGTTAGTGTTAGGGTTAGGGTTAGGTTTATGGTTAGGGTCAGGGCTAAGACTAGGTTTAGGATTAGTGCCAGTGTTAGGATGAGGGTTAGCGTGAGGGTTAGGTTGAGGTGAGGGTTAGGGTTAGGGTTAGGGTGAGGGTGAGAGGGAGGGTAAGGGTAGGGTGAGGTTTACAGTGAGCGTTAGGGTGAGGGTGAGGGATAGGGTTAGGGTGAGTATTATGGTTAGGTTTAGATGTGGGTGAGAGTGAGGGTTAGGGTGAGGGTGAGGGCGAGGGTTAGCATTAGGGTGAGAGTGAGAGAGAGGCTTAGGATGAGGGTGAGGGTGAGGGTTAGGGTTAGGTTAGGGTTAGAGTTAGGGTGAGGGTGAGATTTGGGGTTAGGGTTAGGGTTAGTGTTAGCGTGAGGGTTAGGGTTAGGGTGAGGCTGAGTATGAGGGTTAGGGTTAGAGTTCGTGTTAGGGTTAGGGTTTGGGGTAGGGTTAGGGTTAGGTTTAGGGTTACCGGGAGGGTTTGGTTAGGGTTAGGTTTAGGGTGAGGGTTAGGGTTAGAGTTAGGGTTAGGATTAATTTTAGGGTTAGGGTGAGGGTGAGAGTTAGGATGAGGGTGAGGGCTAATGTGTGGGTTAGGGTGAGGGTTGGCGTGAGGGTTATGGTTAGGGTTAGGGTGAGGGTTAGGGTTAGCGTGAGGATTAGGGTGATGGTTAGGGTTACATTGAGGTTAAGGGGGACAGCTGGGGATATGGTTAGTGTTAGGTTTAGGATGATGGTTAGGTTTAGGGTGAGGTTTATGGTTAGGGTTAGGTTTATGTTTAGGGTTAGGATGAGGGTTAAGGTTACGGTTACGGTTAGGGTTAGGTTTGGGTTAGGGTGAGGGTGAGGGATAGGTTTACGGTCAGGTTTATGGTTAGGGTTAGGGTGAGGGTGAGTGTTAGGCTTAGGGTTAGGGTGTGGTTGATAGTTAGGGTTAGGGTTAGTGTGAGGTTTAGGGTGAAGGTTGGGGTTAGGGTTAGTGTTAGGTTTAGGGTGAAAGTGAGCATTAGGTTGAGGGTTAGGGTTAGGGTTAAGTTTAGTGTCAGGATGAGGGTTAGGGTTACGGTTAGGGTTAGGGTTAGGGTAGGATGAGGGTGAGGATGAGGCTTAGGTTTAGGGTTAATGTTAGGGTTAGGGATAGATTAGGGTGAGGGTGAGTGTTTGAGTTAGGGTGAGGATTAGTTTTAGGGTGAGGTGTAGGGTTAGGGTTAGGGTTAGTGTCAGGGTTAGGGTGAGAGTTAGGGTTAGTGTTAGTGTTAGGTTTATGGTGAGGTTTAGGGTTAGGGTTAGGGTTACCAGTGTGAGGTTAGGGTTATGCTTAGGGTTACGTTTAGGGTTTGGGATAGGGTTAGGTTTATGGTTAGGTTTAGGGTGAGGGTGAGTGTTAGGGTTAGGGTGTGGTTGAGGGTGAGGGTTAGGGTTAGGTTTAGAGTTAGGGTGAGGGTTACAGTTAGGGTCAGGGGTAGTGTGAGGGTGAGGGTGAGGGTGAGGGCGAGTGTTAGGGTTAGGGTTAGGATTTTGGTTAGGGTTTGTGTTTGGATTATGGTTAGGGTTTGTGTCAGGGTGAGGGTGAGGGTGTGGTTCAGAGTTAGGGTGAAGGTGAGGTTTAGGGCGAGGTTTAGGATGAAGGTTAGGGTTAGGGTTAGAATTGGGGTTAGGGTTAGGATTAGGGTTAGGGTTAGGGTTAGAATTAGAGTTATAGTTTGGGTTAGGGTTATGTTTAGGGTTCGGGTTTGGGATAGGTTTAGGTTTAAGGTTTTGTATAGGTTTAGGGATAGGGCTATGATTAGCGTTAGGATTAGGGTTAGGGTTAGGTTTAGGGTTCAGGTTAGGGTTAGGGTGAGGGTGTGGGTAATTGTTAAAGTTAGGGTTCGGGTTAGGGTTACGGTTAGGGTGAGAGTTAGGGTGAGGGTGAGGGTGAGGATTAGGTTTAGGGTTAGTGTTAGGTTTAGGGTTAGGGTTAGGTATAGGTTGATGGTGAGGGTTAGGGTGAGTGTTAGGGTTAGGGTTTGTTTTAGGGTAAGGGTTAGTGTTAGGTTTAGTGTTAGGATGAGCATTAAGGTGAGGGTAAGTGTTAGGATTTGGGTGAGGGTGAGGTTTGGGGTTAGGATTAGGTTAAGGTTCAGGCTTAAGGTGAAGGTGAGGGTGAGGGTTAGGGTTAGGGTTAGGGTGAGGGTGAGATTTAGGGATAGCATTACCGTTAGAGTTAGGTTTAGGGTTAGGGTTAACGTGAGGGTTAGGGTGAGGTTTAGGTGAGGGTTATGCTTAGAGTTAGGGTTAGGTTTAGGGTTAGAATTAGGGTTAGAGTGAGGGTGAGGGTTAGGTTGAGGGTTAGTTTTAGAGTTAGGTTTAAGGTTATGTTTTGCGTTAGCGTTAGGGTTAGGTTCAGGTTTAATTTAGGGTCAAGGTGAGGGTTTGGGTGATGATTAGCATGAGCATGTGGGTTATTGTTAGGGTTAGGGACACTTAGGGTTAGGGTTAGCATTAGCATTCGGGTTAGGGTTAGGGTTAGGTTTATGGTTAGGGTTAGGGTAAGACTAGGGTTGGGGTTAGGGTTAGGATTAGGGTGAGGGTTAGGGACACTTACAGTTATAGTTAGAGTTAGGGTTAAGAGTTAGGTGTCATTTTTGGGGTTAGGATTAGGGTTAGTTATAGGGTTAGGGTTAGGGTTATGGTGAGGTTTAGGGTTAGGGTCAGGGTTAGTGTTAGGGTTAGGGTTAGGGTTAGGGTGAGGTTGAGGGTTAGGGTTAGGGTTAGGTTTAGGGTTGGTGATAGGTTAGGGTTAGGGTTTAATTTAGGTTTAGGATAAGGGTTAGGGTTAGGGTTAGTTTAGGGTGAAGGTGAGGGTTAAGGTTAGGGTTAGGGTTAGGGTTAGGTTGAGTGTAGGGTTAGGGTTACGGTTAGGTTTATGGTTAGGGTTAGGTCTATGGTTAGGGTTAGGGTTAGGGTTAGGGTTAGGGTTTGATTTGGGGTTAGGATGAAGGTTAGGATGAGGGTTAGGTTTATGGTTAGGGTTAGGGTGAGGGTTACGGTTAGGGTTAGGATGAGGTTTAGGCTTAGGTTTAGGGAGAGTGTGAGAGTTAGTGTGAGGGTGAGGGTTAGCGTTAGGGTTTAGGTTAGGTTATTGTTAGGGATAGGGTTAAAGTTAGGGTTAGGGTTACGTTGAGGGTGAGGGTGAGGGTGAGGGTTTGGGTTAGGGTTAGGATTAGGGTTAGGGGTAGGGACACTTAGGGCTAGGGTTAGGGTTAAGTTTAGGGTTTTGTTGAGGGTTACGGTGTGGGATAGGGTTAGGGTTAGGGTGAGGATGAGGGTTACGATGAGCGTTAGGGTTAGTGTTAGGGTTAGGTTGAGTGTTAGGGTGAGGGTTAGGGATAGGGTTAGGGTTAGGGTGAGGGTTAGTGTAAGGGTGATGGTTAGAGTTAGGGTTAGGGTTATGGTTAGGGGTACGGTAAGGGTCGGGTTATGGTTAGGGTTGGGGTTAGGGTTAGGGTGAAGGTGAGCATTAGGGTGAGAGTTAGGTTTAGGGTTAGGGTTTGGGTTAGGTTTAGGATGAGGGTTAGGGTTATGGTTACGGTTAGGGTCAGGTTTAGGGTTAAGGTTAGGGTTAGGGTGAGGTTGAGGGTGAGGGTGAGGATTAGGTTTAGGGTTAGTGTTAGGTTTAGGGTTAGGGTTAGGTATATGTTGAGGGTGAGGGTTAGGGTGAGGTTGAGGTTTAGGTTTAGGGTTAGGGTTAATGTTAAGTTTAGGGTGAGGGTTATTGTTAGGGTGAGTTTTACAGTGAGGTTTAGGGTGAGGGTTTGGGTTAGGGTTAGGGTTATGGTTAGGTTGAGGGTTAGGGTTAGCGTTAGGATTAGGGTGAGGGTGAGGTTAGGGTTATGGTTAGCGTTAGGGATAAGGTTTGGGATAGGTTTAGGTTATGGTTTAGGGTTAGTGTAAGGGTGAGGGTTAGGGTTAGGATGTGGGTGAGATTTAGGTTTAGAGTTAGGGTGAAGATTAGGGTTGGTATTAGTGTTATGGTTAGGGTTTTGTTAGGGTTAGGGTTAGGGTTAGGGTGAGAATGAGGGTGAGGGTGAGGGTCATGGTTAGGGTGAGAGTGAGGTTTAGGGTGAGGGATAGATTAAAGTTTTGGGTTAGGGATAGGGTGAGGGTTATTTTGAGGTTTAGGGACACTTAGCGTTATGATTATTGTTAAGGTTAGGGTTAGGGTTAAGATTAAGGTTAGGGTTAGGCTTATGTATAGGTTTCAGGTGAAGGCTAGGATTAGCGATAGAGTTGGGGTTAGGGTTAGGGTTTGGGTTATGGTTAGGGTTAGGGTTATTGGTAGGGTTAGGTTTTGGTTTCGGTTAGGGTTAGGGTTGGATTTCGGGTTAGGGTTAGGTAGAGGGTGAGGGTAAGGGTTAAACTTAGTGTGAGTGTTGCGGTTATGGTTAGGGCTAGGGTTAGTGATATGGTTAGCATGAGGGTTAGGCTTAGGTTTAGGGTGAGGGTTAGGATCTCGGTGAGGGTAAGTGTGAGGGTTAGTTTTATGGTTAGGGTTAGAGTTAGGGTTAGGGTGAGGCTTAGTGTTAGGTTGAGGGTTAATGTTAGGGTTAGGGTTAGGGTTTGGGATTGGATTAGAGGTGGGTTAGGTTAGTGTTAGTGTTAGGGTAAGGGTGGGCATTAGGGTGAGGTTTAGGGTTAGGTTTAGGTTTACGGTTAGGATGAGGTTTATTGTTAGGGTTCCGGTTAGGGTTAGGTTTAGGGTGAGGGTGAGGGTGAGGGTTATGGTGAGAGTTAGGTTTAGGATTAGTGTTAGGCTTAGGGTTAGAATTAGTGTTAGGGTGACGGTAAGGTTTATGATGAGGATTAACTTTAGGGTGAGTGTTAGGGTTAGGCTGAGGGTTAGAGTTATGGATAGGGTTAGGGTTATGGTTAGGGTGAGGGTGAGGGTTAGGGTTAAGGTGAGAGTTAGGGTTAGGGTTAGGGTTAGGGTGAGGGTGATGTTTAGGTTTAGTGTTAGGGTTTGTTATGGTTAGGTTTAGTGTAAGTGTCAGGGTACGGGTGTTGGTTAGGGTGAGAATGAGGGTGATGGTGAGGGTTAGGGTGAGGGTGAAGTTTAGGGTGAGAGTTATGGGTGAAAGTTAGGGTTAGGGTTAGCGTTTGGGACCCTTAGGGTTAGGGTTAGGGTTAAGGTTATGGTTAGGGCTAGGTTTAGGGGTTGTGTTAGGGTGAGGGTGAGTGTGAGGGTATCGGTTAGGATTAGGGTGAGGGTGAGGTTTTGGTTAGGATTAGGGGTAGGTTGAGGTTTAGGGTGAGGTTTAGGTTTAGGGTTAGGGATAAGGTTAGGGTTAGGTTGAGGGTTAGGGTTAGGGTGATAGATAGGGTGAGGGTTAGGGTTAGGGTTAGGGTTAGGTTTAGTGTTAGGTTTAGGGTTAGACTGAGGGTTAGGATTAGGGTTTGGTTTAAGCTAGGGTTAGGGAGAAATTGAGGGTTTGGGTTAAGATTATGGTTAGTGTGAGGGTGAGGGTGAGGGTTTGGTTAACATGAGGGTTAAGGTGAGGGTTAGGGTTAGGGTGAGGTTTAGGGTAAGGTCAAGGGTTTTGGTTAGGTTTAGGGTTAGAGTAAGGATGAGGGTCAGGGTTACGTTTAGGCTTAGGATGAGGGTTAGGTTTAGGGTTAATGTGAGGTTCATAATAAGGCTAAGGATCAGGGTGAGGGTGAGGGTTACAGTGAGGTTAGGGTGAGGGTGAGGGTTAGGGTTAGGGTTAGTCTGAGGGTTAGGGTGAGGGTTTCAGTGAGGGTTAGGGTGAAGGTGAGGGTGAGAGTGAGGGTTAAGGTGAGGTTTAGGGGTAGGGTTAGGGTGAGGGTGAGAGTGACATTTAGGGTGAGGGTGAAGGTGAGGGTTAGGGTTAGGGTGAGGGTGAGAGGTAGAGTTAGGGTGAGCATGAGGATGAGGGATAAGGTTTGGGTGTAGGGTTAGGGTAAGTATTAGTTTTAGGGTTAGGGATTGATTTAGGATTAGGGTTAGTGTTAGGGTTAGGGTGAGGGTGAGTGTGAGGGTGAGTTTTAAGGTGAGGGTTAAGGTGAGGGTTAGGGTGAGGGTGAGGTTTAGGGTTAGTTTTAGTGTAATGTGACAGTGAGGGTGAGGGTTAGGGTTCGGATTATTGTTAGGTTTAGGGTTACGGTTTGGGATAGTGTTAGTTATAGGGTTAGAGTGAGGGTTAGGGTGAGGGTGAGGGCTGGGTTAGGATAAGGGTGAAGGTGAGGGTCAGTTTTAGGATTAGGGTTAGGGGTAGGGTGAGGTTAGGGTGAGGATTAGGGTTAGGGTTAGGAATAGCATTATGGTGAGGGTTAGGATTTTGCTTAGGGTTAGGTTTATGGTTAGGTTAGGGTTAATGTTAGGGTTAGGGTTAGGGTTTGGGTGAAGGTTAGGGTTCGGTTTGGGTAAGTGTTAGGTTTAGGGTTAGTGTGAGGATTAGGGTTAGTGTGAGGGTGAGGGTAAGGTTGAGGATCAGCTTTAGGTTGAGGGTTAGGGTTAGGGTGAGGGTTAGATTTAGAGTTAGGGTTAGGGTGATGGTTAAGGTGAGGGTTAGGGTGAGGATTAGGGTGAGGGTGAGGGTTAGGGTTAGGGTTATGGTTACGGTGAGAGTTATGGTTAGGGTCAGGGTTAAGGTGAGGGTGAGGTTAGGGTTAGGGTTAGGATTAAGGTTTGGGATAGGCTTTGGTTTAGGGTTAGGGTTTGGGTGAGGGTTAGGATTAGGTTTAATGTGAGTGTGAGGGTTAGGGTTCAGGTTAGCGATAGGTTTAGGTTGAGGGTGAGGGTCTGTTTAGAGTTAGGGTTTGGGTAAGTGTTAGGGTTAGTTTTAGGGTTAGGGTTAGGGTGACGGTGATCATTAGGTTGAGGGTTAGGGTTAGGGTTAGGTGTATGGTGACGATGAGGTTTAGGGTTACGGTTATGGTTTGGTTTAGGGTTAGGGATAGGGTGAGGGTGAGGGTGAGAGTTAGGATGAGTTTAAGGTTTAGTGTTAGGGTTAGGGTTAGAGGGAGGGTGAGTGTGAGTTTTATTGTGAGGATTAGCTTTAGGGTTAGGGTTAGGGTGAGGGTTAGGGTTAGGGTTAGGGTTAAGGTTAGGTTTATGGTTAGGGTGCGGGTTAGGTTGAGGGTTAGGGTTAGGGTTAGTGTTAAGGTGAGAGTTAGGGTTAGGTTTAGGGCAAGGGTAAGGTGTGGTTAGGGTTAGGGTTAGGGTTATGTTTTGGGATAGGGTTATGTTCAGGGTTAGGGTTTCGGTGAGGGTTAGGGTCAGGATTTGGTGAGGGTTTGAGTGAAGGTTAGGGTTAATTTTAGTGTCAGGGTGAGGATGAGGGTTAGGGTGAGAATGAGGGTGATGGTGAGGGTTAGAGTGAGGGTGAGGTTTAGGGTCAGGTTTATGGGTGAAGTTTAGTGTTAGGATTAGGGTTAGGGACACTTAGGTTAGGGTTAGAGATAGGCTTAAGGTTAGGGTTAGGGTTAGGGTTAGGGTTAGGGTTAGGGTTTGGCTTATGTATAGATTTAGGGCTAGGCCTAGGTTTAGGGTTAGGGTTAGGGTTAGGGTTTGGTTTAGGGTTAGTGTCAGGGTTAGGGTTTGGTTTAGTGTTAAGGTTAGGGTTAGGGTTTGGGTTAGATTTACGGTTATGGTGAGGGTGAGTTTTAAAGTTTGGGTTATGGTTATGGTTACAGTTAGGTTATGGTCATGGTGTAGTGTGAGGATTAGGGTTAGGGTTAGGGTTATGGTAAGAGTGAGGGTTAAGTTTAGGGTTAGGATTTGGTATTGTCTTATTGTTAGGATTAGCGTTTGGGGTGAGGTTTAGGGTGAGTTTTAGGGTTAGGGTTAGGGTTAGGGTTAGGGTGAGTTTTATGGTGAGGGTTAGGATTAGGGTAAGGGTAAGTGTTAGGGTGAGGGTTAGCTTGAGGGTTAGGGTTAGGGTGAGCGTGAGGGTTCAGGTAAGGGTGAGTCTGAGGGTGCGTGTTAGGCTGAGGGTTAGGGTTAGGGTGAGGGTTAGGGTTAGGGTTAGGTTTAGGGTTATGTTGAGGGTGAGTGTTAGGGTTAGTGTTAGGTGGAGGGTTAGGGTGAGGGTTAGGGACCCTTAGGGGTAGGGTTAGTTTAGGGTTAAGGTTAGCGTTAGCTTTAGGGTTAGAGTTTGGTTTATGGTTAAGGTTAGGTCTAGCACTAGGGTTAGGGTTAGGGTTAGGATTAGGGTTAGGTTTAGGGTTTGGGTGGGGGTTAGGATTAGGTTTGGGGTTTCGGTTAGGGCGAGGGTTAGGGATAGGGTTAGGGTTAGGGTTAGGATTACAGTTAGGGTTAGGGTGAGGGTGATTAGTAGGGTGAGAGTGAAGGTAAGGTCTAGGTTGAGGGTTAAAATGAGGGTGAGCATTAGGGTGAGGGTGAGGGTAAGGGTGAGGGTTAGGGTTAGGGTTAGGGTGAGGTTGAGGGTTAGGGTGAAGGTGAGGGTGAGGAATAGGGTGAGGGTGCGTGTGAGTCTTAGGGTGAAGGTTAGGGTGATGGTAAGGGTTAGAGTGAGGGTGAGGGTTAGGATTAGGGTCAGGCTGAGGCTAAAGTTTAGGGTTAGGGTTAGGGTGAGGGTTATGGTAAGGATGAGGTTTAGGGTTATGGTTAGCGTTAGGGATAGGGTTAGTGTGAGGGTTTGTGTGAGGGTTAGGGAAAGGTTTAGGGACCCTTAGTTTAAGGTTTAGAGTTAGGGTTAAGGTTAGGGTTAGAGTTCGGGTTAGGGTTAGGGTTAGGTTTATGGTTAGGGTTACGTTTAGGGCTAGGACTAAGGGTTAGGGTTAAGGTTAGGTTTAGGGAAATGGTGAAGGACCCTTATGGTTTGGGTTAGGGTTTGGGGTATGAGTTAGTGGTTATGTTTAGGGTTCGGTTAGGGTTATGGTCAGCGTTACGGTTAGGCTGACGATTAGGTTGAGGGTGAGGTTGAGGGTTAGGGTTAGGGTTAAGTTTAGGGTTAGGGTGAGGGTTTGAGGGAGGGTTAGAGTTAGGTATAGGGTTTGGTGAGGGTGACGGTGAGGGTTAGGGGTAGGTTTAGGTTTAGGTTTAGGGTTAGGGTGAGGGTTTGGGTTAGGATTAGGTGTAGGGGTAGGGTGAGGGTGAGGGTGATGGTTAGGGTTAGTGTGAGGGTGAGGTTTAGGGTTAGAGTGAGGGTTAGGTTTAGGGTGAAGGTTAGGGTGTAGGTGAGTGTGAGGGTGAGGGTTAGGTTTATGGTTAGGGTAAGTGTTAGGGTTAAGGTGGGGGTTACGATGAGCATTAGGGTGAGGGTGAGCATGAGGGTTAGAGGGCGGGTGAGGGTGAGCTTTAGGGTTAGGGTTAGAGTTAGGGATAGGGTTAGGTGAGGGTGAGGGTGAGGGTGAGAGTTAGGGTTAGGGTTACGGTGAGGTTGAGTGTTAAGGTAAGGTTTATGATGAGGCTGAGGGTGAGGCTTAGGGCTAGGGTTTATGTTAGTTTTAGAGTTAGGGACCCTTAGGTTTAGGTTTAGGGTTAGGTTTAAGTTTAGGGTTAGCATTTGGGTTAGGGTTAGGGTTAGGTTTACTATTAGTGTTAGGGCTAGGACTAGGGTTAGATTTAGGGTTAGGATTAGTTTTGGGTTAGCATGAGGGTGAGGGTGAGGGTTAGGGTAAGGGTGAGGGTTAGGTTTAGAGTTAGGATTAGGGTTAGGGTGAGCGTTAGGTTGAGGGTTAGGGTGAGGGTTAGTGTTAGGTTTAGAGTTAGGGTTAGGGTTAGGGTCAGGGACCCTTAGGTTAGGGTTAGGTTATGGTTATCGTTAGGGTTAGGGTTAGGGTTAGGGTTTGGGAACCTTATGGTTAGGGTTAGGGTTTGGGTTAGGATTTAGGGGTTATGTTTAGGGTTAGGGTTAGGGTTCGGTTTTTTCTTAGGGTTAGGGTTTGGGTTAATGATTAGGGTTAGGCTTATGGACCCTTACGGTTAGGTTTAGGGTAGGGGTTAGGAGTTAGGTGTTATATTTAGGATTCCGGTTTGATTAGGGTTAGGGTAAATTTTAGGGATCCTTACGGTTATGGTAAAGTTTAGGTTTAGGGTTAGTGTTATGTTTAGGGTCAGTGCTAGGTCTAGATTTAAGGTTTGGGTTAGGGTGAGGGTAAGGGTTAGGTTTAGGGTTAGGGTTTGTGTTAGCGTTAGGGTTAGGAATAGGGTGAAGGTTAGGTTAGGTTTAGGATGAGGCTTAAGGTGAAGGTTAGGGTTAGGGTTAGGGTGAGAGTTAGTGTGATTGTGAGGGAGAGGGTGACGGTTAGGTTTAGGGTGAGAGTGAGGGTTAGGGTTAGGATGAGAGTTAGGTTAGGGTTAGGGTTAGGGTGAGTATTAGGGTTATGGTTACGGTTAGGGTTAGGGTTAGGTTAGGGTTATTGTGAGAGTGAGTGTTAGGATGAGGGTTAGTGTTAGTGTTAGTGTTAGGGTTATGGTTAGGGTGAGGATTAAGGTTAGGTTTAGGGTTAAATTTAGTGTTAGGGTGAGGGTTAGGGTTAGGGTGAGGGTGAGGGTGAGGGAGAGGGTGAGGGTGAGTGTTAAGGTTCTGGTGAGGTTTAAGGTTCTGGTGATGGTGAGGGTTCATGTTAGGGTTAGCGGTTGGGTGAGGGTTTCGGTGAGGGTTAGGGTTAGGGTGTGGTTTAGTGTGAGGGTTAGGGACCCTTAGGGATAGGGTTAGCTTAAGGTTAAAGTTAGAGTTAGCGTAAGGGTGAGAGTTAGGTTTAGGTTTATGGTTAAATTTAGGTCTAAGACTAGGGTTAGGTTTAGGGTTAGGATTAGGGTTAGGTTTAGGGTTTGGGTGAGGGTTAGGGTGAGGTTTAGGGTTAGGGTTATGGTTAAGGTGGAGGTGAGGGTTAGGGCGAGGGTTATGGTTATGGTTAGCGTTAGCGTTAGGGTTTGGGTTAGGATTAGGGTTACATATAGGGTTAGGGTGAGGGTGAGGATTACGGTGAGGGTGAGGGTGAGGGTTAGAGTGAGGGTTAGAGTGAGGGTGAGGGTTAGGGTGAAGGTGAGGTTTACGGTTAGGGTTAGGGTGAGGCTTATGGTTAGGGTTAGGGTAGGGTTAATGTGATTATTAGGGTGAACATGAGAGTTAGGGGAAGGGTTAGGTTTAGGGTGAGGGTTAGAGTAAGGGTCAGGATGAGGGTGAGCGTTAGGGTTAGGGTGAGAATGAGGAATAGGATGAGGGTGAGGGTTAGGGTGAGTATTAGGGTGATGGTGAGGGTTAGGGTGAGGCTGAGTGTTAGGGTTAGGGTTAGGCTGAGGGTTAAGGTAAGGGTGAGGGTTAGGGTTATGGTAAGCGTTAGGGTTAGGCTGAGGGTTAGGGTGAGGGTGACGATGAGGGGAGGGTGAGGGTTATGGTTAGGGTCTGTGTTAGGGTTAGGAATAGAGTGAGGGTGAGGGTGAGGGTTAGGGTTAGGGTTAGGGACCCTTAGGGTTAGGTTTAGAGTTAGAGTTAAGGTTAGGGTTAGCGTTAGGTTTAGGGTTAGGGTTATGGTTAGGCTTAGGGTTAGAGTTAGGGTGAGGGTTTGGGTGAGGGTTAGGGTTAGGGACCCTTAGGGTAAGGTTTAGAGTTAAGGTTATGTTTAGGGTTAACCTTAGGGTTGGGTTAGGTTTAGGTTTAAGGTTATGGTTAGGGCTAGGACTAGGGTTAGGTTTAGGGTTAGGATTAGGTTTTGGGATACTGTGAGGGACACTTATGTTTAGAGTTAGGGTTTCAGGTAGGAGTTATGGGTTATTTTTGGGTTAAGGCTAGGGTTATGGTCAGCGTTATTGTTAGGCTGAGGATTAGGATGAGGGTGAATTTAAGGTTGAGGATTAGGGTTAGAGTTAATGTTAGGGTTAGGATTAGGGAGAGGGTTTGGGTGACGGTTAGGGTTAGGTTTAGGGATAGGGTTAGGGTGAGGGTGAGGGTTAGGGTTAGGGTGAAGGTGAGGGTTAGCCTGAGGGTGAAGGTGAGGGTTAGAGTGAGGGTGAGTGTGAGGGTTAGGGTTAGCATTAGGGATAGGGTTAGGGTGAGGGTGAGGGTGAGGGTTAGTGTTACAGTGAGGATAAGGGTGACGTTTAGTTTTAGGGTGAGAGTGAGATTGAGGGTTAGGGTCAGGGTTAGGGACCCTTATGGTTAGGGTTAGGATTAGGGTTAGGCTTTGGGTTATGTTTAGGTTTAAGGTTAGGGCTTGGTTTAGGATTTGGGATAGGGTTAGGGTTAGGGTTAAGGATAGGCTTAGGCTTAGATAGAATTATGGGTAGGGTTAGGGATAGGGTGAGGTTGAGGTATAGGCCGAGCATTAGAGTTAGGGTTAAGGTTAGGGTGAGGGTGAGGCTGAGGGTTAGGTTTAGGGAAACTTCAGGTAAGGGTTTGTGTTAGGGTTAAGGTTAGGGTTAGTGTTAGGGTTAGGATTAGGGTTAAGACTAGGGTTAGGATTAGGCTTAGGATAAGGGTTAGGTTTAGGATTATGTATAGGGTTAGGGCTAGGGCTAGGTTTAGGGTTTGGTTTAGGGTTAGGGTTAGGGTTAGGGTTAGGTTTAGTGTGAGAGTTAGGGTTAGGGTAAGGATTATGGTTAGGGTTAGGGTGAGGGTGAGGATTAGGGTAAGTTTGAGGGTTAGGTTTAGAGTTAGGGTTAGGGTTAGGGTGAATGTTAGGTTGAGGGTTAGGGTGATGGTAAGTTTTAGGTTTAGAGTTAGTGTTAGGGTAAGGTTTAGGGTGAAGGTCAGTTTTAGCGTGAGGGTTACAATGGGGGTTAGGTGAGAGTTACGATGAGGGTTAGGGTTAGGGTTAGGAACCCTTAGGTTAGGGTGAGGGTTATGGTTAGCCTTAGGGTTAGGGTTAGGGTTATGTTTAGGTTTATAGTTAGGGTTAGTGCTAAGAGTAGGGTTAGGGTTAGGGTTAATGTTAGGGTTAGGGTTAGGGAACATTATGGTTAGGGTTAGGTTTTGGGTTAGGAGTTAGTGGTTATGTTTAGGGTTAGCGTTAGGGTTTCGTTTTAGGGTAGGGTTAGGGTTTGGCTTAAGCTTTAAGGTTAGGGTTAGGGAAGCTTATGATAGGGTTAGGGTTTGGGTTAGGAGTTAGGTGTTATGTTTAGGGTTAGGGTTAGGGTTAGGTTTTTGTTTAGGTTAGGGTTTGGGTTAAGGGTTAGGGTTAAGTTTAGGGACACATACGGTTAGGATAAGGTTTAGGTTTAAGGTTAGTGTTATGATTAGGGTCAGGGCTATTGTAGGTTTAGGGTTTGGGTTAGGGTTAGGGTTTGGGTTAGCGTTAGTGTTAGCAATAGGATGAGGGTTAGATTTAGGGTTAGGGTGAGGCTTAGGATGAGGGTTAGAGTTAGAATTAGGGTTAGGGTGAGGGTGAGGGTGTGGATTAGGGTGAGGGTGAGGGAGAGGGTGACGGTTAGGGTTAGGGTGAGGGTGAGGCTTAGGGTGAGCGTTAGGGTTAGGGTTAGGGTTAGTGTAAGGGTTAGGGTTAGGGTTATGGTTAGGTTAGGGTTAGGGTGAGTGTGAGTGTTAGGGAGAGGGTAGTGTTTGTGTTAGGGTTAGGGTTAGGGTGAGGATTACTGTTATGCTTAGAATTAGAGTTAGGGTTAGGGTGAGGGTTAGTGTGAGGGTTAGGGTTAGGGTTAGAGTGAGGGTTTGGTTTACAGTGAGGGTTAAGGTTGGTTTGAGGGTTAGGGTGAGGGTTAGGGTTAGGGTTAGGGTGAAGGTGAGGGTTAGAGCGAGGGTTAGGTTTAGGGTTTGGGTTATGGTTAGGGTAAAATTTAGTGTTAAGTAAGGGTGAGGTTTAGGGTTAGGGTGAGGGTGAGGGTTGGGGTGAGGGTTAGAGTGAGGGTGAGGGTTAGCATGAGGGTGATGGTTAGGGTTTGGGTTAGGGAGAGGCTCAGGATTAGTGTTAGGGTTAGGGTTCGGTTAAAGGGACGGTTAGGGTGAATGTGAGCGTTAGGGGTAGGGTTAGGGTTAGGGTGAGTGTTAGGGTGAGGCTGAGGGTTAGGGTTATGGTTAATGTTGGTTTGAGGGTTAGGCTTAGGATGAGGGTGAGGGTGAGGTTGCGTGTTAGGGGAAGGGTGAGGGTGAGGATTAGGGTGAGGGTGAGGGTTAAGGTGAGGGTGAGGGTTAGGGTTAGGGTCAGAGTGAGGCTAAGGTTTAGGGTTAGCGTTAGGGTGAGGATTAGGGTAAGTGTGAGGGTTAGGTTTATGTTTAGCGTTAGGGTTAAGCTGAGGTTTAGGGTGAGGGTGAGGGTCGGGTGAGGGTGAGGGTTAAGGTGAGGGTGAGGGTTAGGGTTAGTGTCAGAGTGAGGCTAAGGTTTAGGGTTAGCGTTAGGGTGAGAATTAGGGTAAGTGTGAGGGTTAGGTTTATGTTTAGCGTTAAGGCTAAGCTGAGGTTTAGGGTGAGGGTGAGGGTCAGGGTTAGGGTTAGGGTTAGGGTTAGAGTGAGGGTGAGGTTGAGGATGAGGGTTAGGGTTAGGATTAGGGTTAGGGTGAGGGTGAGGGTTGGGTGAGGTTAGGGTTAGGGTTAGGGTCCCTTAGTTTAGTTTTGGGGTTAGGGTTATGGTTATGTTTAGCGTTAGGGTTAGGGTTAGGTTTAGGTTTATAGTTAGGGTTAGGGCTAGGACTAGGTTTAGGTTTAGGGGTAGTGTTAGGATTAGGTTTAGGGAACATTATGGTTAGGGTTAGGGTTTGGGTTAGGAGTTAGGGGTTATGTTTAGGGTTAGGGTTAGGGTTAGGTTTTAGGTTAGGGTTAGGGTTTGGCTTAAAGTTTAAGGTTAGGATTAGGGACGCTTATGTTTAGGGTTATATTTTGTGTTAGGAGTTAGGGGTTATGTTTAGTGTTAGGGTTAGGATTAGGTTTTTGTTTAGGGTTAGGGTTTGGGTTAAGGTTTAGGGTTAAGTTTAGGGACCCTTATGGTGATGGTGAGGTTTAGGTTTAGGGTTAGTGTTATGTTTATGGTCAGGGCTATTGCTGTTTAGGGTTTGGGTTAGGGTTAGGGTTAAGGTTAGGGTTTGGGTAAGCGTTAGGGTTAGGAATAGTGTGAGGTTTAGACTAATAGGGTGAGGCTTAGGATGAGGGTTAGAGTTTGAGTTAGGGTTAGGGTTAGGGTTAGGGTGAGAGTGAGAGTTATGGTGAGGGTGAAGGAGAGGGTGACGTTTAGGTTTAGGGTGAGGATGAGGCTTAGTGTTAGGGTTAGGGTTAGTGTTAGGGTAGGATTAGGGTCAGGATTAGGTTTAGGGTTAGGGTGAGGATTAGGGTAAGAGTGAGGGTTATGTATAGCGTTAGGGTTAGGCTGAGGGTTAGGGTGAGTGTGAGGTTGAGGGTGAGGGTCAGGTTTAGGGTTAGGGTTAGACTGAGGGTGAGGTTTAGGGTGAGGGTTAGGTTTAGGTTTAGGGTTAGGGTTAGGGTTAGAGTGAGGGTGAGTTTGAGGGTGAAGGTTAGGGTTAGTGTTAGGGTTAGGGTGAGGTTTGGGTGATGTTTAGGGTTAGGGTTAGGGAAGTTTAGGGTTAGGTTTAAAGTTAGGGTAAAGGTTCAGGTTAGCGTTAGGATTAGGGTTTGGGTTAGGTTTATGGTAAGGTTTAGGGCTAGGACTGGGGTTAGCTAGGGTTAGTATTAGGTACCCTTATGGTTAGCGTTAGGGTTTGGGGTAGGAATTAGGGGTTATGTTTAGTGCTAGGGTTTGGCTGAGGATTAGGGTGAGAGTGAGGTAAAGGGTGAGGGTTAGGGTTAGAGTTAGGGTGAAGGTTAGAGTTTGGGTGCGGTTAGGGTTAGGGTTAGGGATAGAGTTAGGGTGAGGGTGAGGGTTAGGTTTAGGGTGTAGCTGAGGGTTAGGCTTAGGGTGAAGGTGAGGGTTAGGGTGAGGTTTAGGGTTAGGTGAGGGTGAGGGTGTCGGTTAGGGTTAGGGTTATGGTTAGGGTTTGGGGAAGGGTTAGGGTATGAGTTAGGGTTAGGGTTAGGGTGAGGGTGATGATGTCGGTTAGAGTTAGGATGAGGGTGAGTTTGAGGGTTAGGTAGAAGGTTAGGGGGAGGGTTACGGTGAGGGGTAGGGTGAGGGTTGGGACCCTTACGGTTAGGGTTAGGATTAGGGTTAGGGTTTGGGTTATGTTTAGGTTTAGGGCTAGGGCTTGGTTTAGGATTTGTTTTAGGGTTAGGGTTAGGGTTAGGGATAGGGTTAGGGATAGGGTTAGGGTTAGATAATATTAGGGGTAGGGTTATGATTAGGGTGAGGTTGAGGTTTTGGCTGAGGTTAGGGTTAGGTTTAGGGTGAGGTTTAGGGTTAGGGTGAGGGTTAGGGTTAGGGTTAGCGTGAGAGTGAGGGTTAGGGTTAGGGTAAGAGTGAACGTTACGGATAGGGTGAGGCTGAAGTTTAGGTTTAGGTACTCTTAGGGTTAGGGTTAGGGTTAAAGTTAGGGTTAGCGTTAGGGTTAGGGTTAGATTTATTTTTAGGATTAGGGATAGGACTAGGGTTAGGGTTAGGGTTAGGTTTAGGGTTAGGGTTAAGGTTATGCTTATTGTTAAGTTTAGGGGTAGGGTTAGATTTATCTTTAGGATTAGAGCTAGGACTATGGTTAGCCTTAGGGTTAGGATTAGGGTTATGGTTAGGGGCCCTTATGGTTAGGGTTAGGGTTTGGGTTAGGAGTTAGGGGTTATGTTTAGTTTTAGGGTTAGGGTTAGGTTTATGGTTAGGGTTAGGGTTTGGGTTAAGGGTTAGAGTTATGTTTAGGGACCCTAATCGTTAGGGCTAGGATTAGGGTTATGGTTAGGTTTATGTTTAGGGTTAGGGCTAATGTTAGGTTTAGGGTTCGGGTGTTGGTTAGGTTTAGGGTTAGGGTCAGGTTTAGTGTTAGGGTTAGGGTTTGGGTTAGGGTTAGGTTTAGTGTTAGGGTTAGGGTTTGGGTTAGGACTAGGGTTAGGGTTAGGATGAGGGTGAGGGGAAGTGTGATGGTTAAGGTTAGGATGAGACTGACGATGAGGGTTAAGGTTGTGGTTAGTGTTAGGGTTAGAGTGAGGGGGAGGGGGAGGGTTAGTGTTAGGGTTAAGATTAGGATAAGGGTTAGGGTTAGGTTTAGGGTTAGGGATTGGGTGAGGGTTAGGGTTAGGGGTAGGGGTAGGGTTTGGATTAGGTTTAGGGTTAGGATTAGGGTTATGGTAAGGGTGAGGGTGAGAGTGAGGGTTAGGGTGATGGTGGGGCTTAGGGTGAGGGTGAGTGTTAGGGTGAGGGTCAAGGTTATGATTAGGATGAGGGATAGGATTAGGGTTACGGTTAGATTTAGGGTGAGAGTTTGGATGAGCATTAGGCTGAGGGTTAGGGTGACGTTTAGGGTTAGGGTCAAGGTTAGGATTAGGATTAGGGTTATGGTGAGGGTGTGGGTTCGGGTGAGGGTTACGGTTATGGTTAAGGTTAGGGTTAGGGTGAGGTTGAGTGTGACGGTTAGGGTGAGGGTAAGGGTTAGGGTTAGGTTTAGGGTTAGGGTTTGGGTTGGAGTTAGGATTAGGGTTATGGTTAGGGTTTGGGTTAGTGTTAGTGTTAATGTTAGGGTTAGGGTTAGGGTTAGGTTTATCGTAAAGGTTAGGGTTAGGTTTAGTGTTAGGTTAGGGTTTGGGTTAGGGCTAGGGTTAGGGTTAGGGTGAGGTTGAGGGGAAGTGTGACGGTTAAGGTTAGGATGAGATTGACGGTGAAGGTTAGGGTTATGGTTAGTTTTAGGGTGAGGATTAGTGTTAGGGTTACGATTGGATATGGGTTAAGGTTAGGGTTAGGCATTGGGTGAGGGTTAGGGTTAGGGTTAGGGTTTGGATTAGAGTTAGGGTTAGGATTAGGGTTATGGTTAGGTTGAGGGTGAGAGTGATGTTTAGGGTGAGGATTAGGGTGAGGCTTAGGGTGAAGGTGAGGGTTAGGGTGAGGGTTACAGTTTGGGTTGGGGTGAGTGTTAGGGTTAGGGTTACAGTTAGAGTTAGGGTGAGAGTTAGGGGGAGTGTTAGCTTCGGTGTTAGGGTGACTTTTAGGGTTAGGGTTAGGGTTAGGCTTAGGATTAGGGTTATGGTGAGGGTGTTGGTTCGGTTGAGGGTTACGGTTATGGTTAAGGTTACATTTAGGGTGAGGGTGAGTTTGACGTTTAAGGTGAGGGTAAGGGGTTAGGTTTAGGGTTAGGGTTAAGTTTGGGTTAAAGGTTAGGGTAAAGTTTAGGGACCCTTATGGTTAGGGTTACTACTAGGGTTGGGGTTAGTGTTATGTTTAGCCTTAGGCCTGGGCTAGGTTTAGGGTTTGGGTTAGGCGTAGGGTTAGGATTTGGGTTAGGGTTAGGGTTAGTTTGAGGTTTAGATTAAGTGTTAGGTTTAAGATTAGGGTTAGGATGATGGTTAGGGTTAGGGTTAGGGTGAGGGTTAGGGTTAGAGTGAGGGTTAGTCTGAGGATTAGGGTTAGGGTTAGGGTTAGTGTGAGTGTGAAGGTGTGGGTTAGTGTTAGTGTTAGGGATAGGGTTAGGGTTAGGGATAGGGTTTGTATTAGAATTAGGGTTAGGGTTAGGGTTAGGGAAAGGATAGGGTGAGGATGAGGATGAGGGTTAGGGTGAGGGTTAGGTTTAGGGTTACGGTGAGGGTTAGATTTATGGTTAAGGTTAGCGTGAGGGTGATGTTTGATTTAGGGTGAGGGTTAGGGTTAGGGTTATGGTTTGGGTGATGGTTAGGGTTATGGTTAGGGATAGAGTATGGATTAAAATTATGGTTAAGGTTAGAGTTAGGGTTAGGGTTATTGTGAGAGTGAAGGCAAGGGCGACAGTTAGGGTTAGGATGAGGGTGAGGTGAGGTTTAGGGTTATGGTTAGTGTTAGTGTTAGGGTTAGGGTTAGGGTTAGGGTTTGAGTGAGGCTTCGGGTTAGGGTTAGGGTTTGTATTAGAATTAGGGTTAGGTTAGTGTTAGGGTAAAGTTTAGGGTGAGGGTTAGGTTTAGGGTTATGGTGAGGGTTAGATTTAGAGTTAGGGTTAGGGTGAGGGTGAGGTTTGGGTTAGGGTGAGGGTTTCAGTGATGTTTAGGGTGAGAGTTAGCGTGAGGGTGAGGCTTAGCGTGAGGGGCAGGGTTAGCCTGAGGGATAGGGTTATGGTTAAATTTAGGGTGAGGTTTAGGGTTAGGGTTAGGTTGAGGTTTAGGTTTAGGGTGAAGGTGAGGGTTAGGTTAAGGGTTAGGGTTAGGGTTAGGGTTAGGGTTAAGGTTAGGGTGAGGTTGAGGGTGAGACTTAGGGTGAGGGTTATTTTTATGGTTAGGGTGAGGTTGAGGGCTAGGTTAAGGGTTAGGGTTAGGTTTAGGGTTAAGGTGAGGGTTAGGGTTACGGCGAGGGTGAGGGTAAGTGTTATGTTTAGGGTTAGGGTTAGGTTTTGGGTAAGGGTGAGGGTGAAGGTTAGGGTTAGTGTTTGGGTTAGGATTATGGTTGGACTTAGGGTGAGGGGTAGGGTGAGGGTGAGGGTTAGTTTAAGGGTTAGGGTTAGGGTGAGGTTGAGGGTGAGGGTTAGTGTTACGGTTAATTTGAGGGTTTGGCTAAGGGTTAGGTTTAGTGTCAAGGTTAGGGTTACGATTAGGTTAAGGGTTAGGGTGGGGGTTAGGTTTAGGGACCCTTAGGGTTAGGGTTAGGGTATGATTTAGGAGTTAGGGGCTATGTTTAGGGTTAGGGTTAAGATTAGGTTCATGGTTAGGTTTAGGGTGTCGGTTAGGGTTTAGGGTTAAGTTTAGGGCCCTTTACGGCTAAGGTTAGCTTTAGGGTTAGGGCTAGGTCTAGGTTTAGGGTTTGGGTTAGGGTTATGTTTAGGGTTAAGGTTTGAGTTTGGGTTAGGGTTAGGGTGAGGGTTAGGGTTAGGGTGAGTTTTAAGGTAAGGGTTAAGATTAGGGTGAGGGTTTTGTTAGAGTGAGTGTTAGGGTAAGGGTTAGGGTTAGGGTGAGGATTAGGGTGAGGGTTAGGTTTAGGGTTAGGATTAGGTGTAGGGTTAAGGGGAGGGTTAGTGTGAGGGTGAGGGTTAGGGTGAGGGTTAGGGTTAGGATTAGGGTGAGGGTTAAGGTTAGGTTTTAGGTGAGTGTTAGGTTTTGGGTTACGGTGAGGGTGAAGGTTAGGGTTAGGGTGAGGTTTAGGTTTAGGGTTAGTGTCAGGGTGAGAGTGAGGGTTAGGGTGAGGGTGAGGGTGAGGGTTAGGTTGACAGTGTGTGTTAGGGTTTGGGTGAGGTTTAGGGTTAGTATTAGGGTGAGGGTGAGGGTGAGGGTTTACGGTGAGGATTAGGATTAGGGTTATGTTTAGAGTTTGGCTTAGGGTTAGGTTTAGGGACCAGTAGGGTTAGGTTTAAGATTAGGGTTAAAGTTATGGTTAGCGTTAAGTTTAGGGTTAGGGTTAGATTTATGGTTAGGATTACAGCTAGGAATAGGGTTAACGTTAGGGTTAGGATTAGGGTTATGGTTAGGGACCCTTATGGTTAGGATTAGGGTTTGCAGTAGGAGTTAGGGGTTATGTTTAATTTTAGGGTTAGGGTTAGGTTTATGGTTAGGGTTAGGGTTTTGGTTAGGGTTAAGGTTTGGGTTAGGTCTAAGGTTATGTTTAGGGCGAGGGTGAGGGAAAGGGTGACGATTAGGGTTAGGATGAGGGTGAGCGTGAGGGTGAAGTTTAGGGTTATGATTAGTGTTATGGTTAGGGTGTGGGTGAGGGTGTGGGTTAGGGTAGGGTTAGGGTTAGGGTAAAGGTTAGGGTTAGGGTTAGTGTTTGGGAGAGGCTTAGGGTTAGAGTTAGGGTTAGGTTTTGGATTAGAATTAGGAGTAGGGTTAGGGTTAGGTTTAGGGTTTGGGTTAGGGTTAGGGTTAGGGTCAGGGTTTGGGTGAGGGTTAGGGTTAGGGTGAGGGTTAGGATTCGGTTTATGGTTAGGTTTGGGGTTATGGTTAGGATTACGGTGAGGGTAGGGTGAGAGTGAGGGTTTAGATTTAGGGTGATTGTGAGTGTGAGGTTTAGGGTTAGTGTTAGGGTGAGGGTGTGGCTGAGGGTTATGGTGAGGGTTAGTGTTAGGGTTAGTTTTAGATTTAGGATTAGGGTCAAATTTGGCAGGGCTTAGGTTGAGGGTGATGGTTAGGGTTAGGGTTAGGGTGAGGGTGAGTGTGAGGGTTAGGGTTAGGTTTAGGGTTAGGGTTAGGCTGAGGGTGAGGGTGAGGGTTAGGGTTAGGGTTAGGCTTAGGCTTAGGTTTATGCTGAGGGTTAGGGTTAGGCTAAGGGTTAGAGTTAGGGTGATGGTTAGGGTGAGCTTTAGGGTTAGGGTTAGGTTAGGGTTATGGTGAGCGTTAGGGTTTGGGTGAGAGTTACGGTTCTGGTTGGGGTTAGGCTTAGGTTAATGATGCGGGTGAGGGTTAGGGTTAGAGTGAGGGTTAGGATTAGGGGTAGGGTAAAGTTTAGGGTTAGGTTTAGGGTTTGGTTTATGTGTCAGGGTTAGGTTTAGGGACCCTTAGGGTTAAGGTTAGGGTTAGGGTGAGAGTTATGATGAGGTTTAGGGTGAAGGTTAGGTTTAGGATTAGGGTTAGTGTTTGGGTGACTGTGAGGGTTAGGATGATGGTTAGGGTGAAAGTGAGTGTGAGGGTGAGGGTGAGGTTTAGGGTTGAGATTAGAGTGAGTTTTAGGGTGAGTGTGAGTGTTAGGGTTAGTGTTAGGGTTAGGTTGAGGGTTAGGGTTAGAGTGAGGGTTAGGGTGATGGTTAGGGTTAGGGTGAGGGTTAGGGTTAGTGTTATGGTTAGGGTTTGGGTTAGGGTTAGGGTTAGGGTTTGGGTGAGGGTGAGGGTTAGGGTTATGGTAAGGGTTAGGGTTAGCGTTTGGGTGAGGGTTTGGATTAGAATTAGGGTTAGGGTTGGGGTTAGGGTAAGGATTAGGGTGAAGGTGAGGATCAGGGTTAGGGTGAGGGTTAGGTTTAGGGTTAGGGTTAGGGTGAGAGTGAGGGTTAGGGTGATGGTGAGGGTGAAAGTGAGTGTGAGGATGAGGGTGAGGTTTACGGTTAATGTTAGAGTGAGTGTTAGGGTGAGTGTGAGGGTTAGGGTTAATGTTAGTGTTAGGGTGAGAGTGAGGGTTAGGGTGAGGGTTAGGGTTAGGTTTAGGTTTAGGATGAGGGTTAGGGTTAGTGTTATGGTTAGGGTTTTGGGTTTGGGTGAGGGTTAGGGTTAGGGTTAGGGTTAGGGTTAGGGCTTGGGTGAGGTTTGGATTATAATTATGGTTAGGGTTAGGGTTAGTGTTAGGGTAATTATTAGGGTGAGGGTGAGGATGAGGGTTACGGTGAGGGTTAGGTTTAGGGTTAGGGTTAGGGATAGCGTAAGGTTTAGGGTGATGGTTAGAGTTAGGGTTAGGGATAGGGTTTGGATTAGAATTAGGGTTTGGTTTAGGGTTAAGGTTAGGGTTTGGTCTAGGGTTAGGGTTAGGATGAGGTTGAGGGAAAGGGTGACGTTTAGGGTTAGGATGAGAATGAGGGTGAGGGTTAAGTTTATGGTTAGTGTTAGTGTTAGGGTTAGGGTGAGGGTTAGGGTTAGGGTTAGGGTTAGTGTAAGGGTTAGGGTTAGGGTTTGGGTGAGGCTTCGGGTTAGAGTTAGGTTTAGGGTTTGTATTTGAATTAGGTTTAGGTTTAGGGTTAAGGTTAGGGTTGGGTTTATGTTTTGGATTAAAGTTAGGGTTATGGTTAGGGTTTGGGTGAGGTTTATGGTTAGGGTTAGGGTTTGGGTTAGGGTTAGGTTTTTTTTAGGTTGAGGGTGAGGTTGAGGGTTAGAATTAGGTTTAGGGTTTGGGTTAGGGTAAGGGTTACGGTTAGGGTTAGGGTTAAGTTTAGGGTTAGGGTGAGTTTGAGGTTTAGGGTTAGGTTTGGGATTAGGGTGAGGGTTAGGATTAGAGTGAGGGTTAGGGTGAGGGTTAGGGTTAGAGTTAGGTTAGTTCAATTATGAGGGTGAGGTTGAGGGTGAGGCATAGGTTGAGGGTGAGGGTTAAGGTGAGGGTTTGGGTTAGGGTTAGTATTTGAGTGAGGGTGAGGATGAGGGTTAGGTGAGGATTAGTGTTAGGGTTAGGGTTAGGTTTAGGGTTATGGTGAAGCTAACGTTAGGGTGAGAGTTACGGTTAGGGTTAGGGTTAGGCTTAGGTTGAGGGTAAGGGTTAGGGTTAGAGTAAGTGTTAGGGTTAGGGTGGGGGTGAAGGTTAGGGTTAGGGTTAGGGTTTGGTTTAAGTGTCAGGGTTAGGTTTAGGGAGCCTTAGGGTTAAGGTTAGGGTTAGGGTGAGGGTGAGGGTGAGGCAAAGCGTGAGGGTGAGGGTTAAGGTGAAGTTTAGGGTTAGGGTTAGTATTCGGGTGAGGTTGAGGGTGAGGGTTAGCGTGAGGGTTAGGGTTAGGGCTAGGGTTAAGGTTAGGGTTAAGGTGAGGGTGAGGGTGAGGGTAAGGGTTAGAGTGAGGATTAGTTTTAGGGTTAGGGTTAGGGTTAGTGTTAGTGTTAGGATTTGCGTTAAGTTTCAGGGTTATGTTTAGGGACCCTTAGGGTTAAGGTTAGGGTTGGGGTTAGGGTGAGAGTGAGGGTGAGGGTTAGGGTCAAGGTTAGGTATAGGATTAGGGTTAGAATAAGGGTGAGAGTGAGGGTTAGGGTAAGGGTGAGGGTGAGTGAGTGTGAGGGTGAGGCTTAGGTTCAAGTTTAACGTTCGGGTTAGAGTGAGGGTTAGGGTGACTGTGAGGGTTTGGGTTAGCATTAGGGTTAGGGTGATGGTTAATATTAGAGTGAGTGTTAGGGTGAGGGTTGGGGTTAGGGTTAGGTTTAGGGTGAGGCTTAGTGTTAGTGTTATGGTTAGGGTTTGGGTTAGGGTTAGGGTTAGGTTTTGGGTGAGGGTTACGTTTAGGGTTAAGGTAGGGTTAGGTTTTGGGTAAGGATGAGGGTTAGGTTTAGGTTTGTTTTAGGTTGAGGGTGAGGGTTAGGGTGAATGTTAGAGTTAAGGTTAGGGTAAGTGTTACGGTTAGGTGACTGTGAGTTTCAGGTTTAGGGTTAGGATTAAGATTAGGGGTAGGGTTAGGGTTAGAGTGCGGGTTATGGTAGGGTTAGGGTTAGAGTTAGGGTGAGGGTTAGGGTAAGGATGAGACATAGGGTGAGGGTGAGGGTTAAGGTGAGGGTTAGGATTAGGGTTAGTATTCGGGTGAGGGTGAGGTTTAAGTTGAGGATTAGGGTTAGGGTTAAGGTTAGGGTGAGAGTGAGGGTGAGGGTTAGGGTGAGGGTTAGGGTTAGGGTTTGGGTTAGGGTTATGGTGAGGGTTAGGGTTAGGGTGAGGTTGAAGGTGAGGTTAGGGTGAGGGTTTGAGTTATGGTTAGGGTGAGGGTTAGGGTTAGGTTTACGATGAAGGTTAGGGTTAGAGTTAGGGTGAGGATTAGGGTTAGGGTTAGGGTTAAGGTTACGGTGAGGGTTAGGAGTAGGGTTTTGGTGAGGTTGAAGGTTCGGTGAGGGTTACGGTTTGAGTTAGGTTTTGGGTTAATTGTTAGAGTTTGGTTTAGGGACCCTTATGGTTACAGATAGCATTAGGGTTGGTTTTGGGTTATGTTTAGGGTTAAGGCTAGGGCTAGATTTAGGGTTTGGGATAGGCTTAGGGTTAGGGTTAGGGTTAGGGTTAAGGGTAGAGTTATGGTTAGGTTGAGGGTGAGGGTGAGGATTATGGTGAGGGTTTTAGTGTTAGGGTTAGTTTTAGGATTAGGGTTAAGGTTAGGATATGGTGAGGGTTAGGGTGAGGATGAGGGTGAGAGTGAGGGTGAGGGTTAGGGTTAGTGTTAGGGTTGGGGTTAGGATGAGGTGGAGGGTGAGGGTTAGGGTGAGGTTTAGGGTTATGTTTAGGGTGAGGGTTAAGGATAGGTTCACAGTGAGGGTTATGTTTATGGTTAGGGTGAGGGTTAGGGTGAGGGTTAAGGTTAGGTTTAGGGTTAGGGTTGGGGTGAGGTTGAAGTTGAGGTTAGGGTGAGGGTTAGGGTTATGGTTAGGGTGAGGTTTAGGGTTAGGTTTACGGTGAAGTTTAGGGTTAGATTTAGGGTGAGGATTAGGATTAGGGTTATGGTGAGGGTTAGGATTAGGGTTATGTTGAGGGTGAGGGTTCGGCGAGGGTTAAGGTTCGAATTAGGGTTTTGATTAATTGTTAGGGTGAGGTTTAGGGACCCTTAGGGTTAGGGATAGGATTAGGGTTGGTTTTGGGTTATGTTTAGTGTTGGGGCTAAGGCTAGATTTAGGGTTTTTGGTAGGATTAGGGTTAGGGGTAGGGGTAGGGGTAGGGTTATGGTTAGGGTGAGGGTGAGGATTATGGTGAGGGTTAGTGCTATGGTTAGTTTTAGAATTAGGGTTAAGGTTAGGCTTATGGTGAGGGTTATGGTGAGGGTGAGAGTGAGGGTGTGGGTTCGGGTTAGTGTTAGTGTTAGGGTTAGGGTGAGGTGGAGAGTGAGGGTTAGCGTGAGGTTTAGGGTTATGGTTAGGGTGAGGTTGAGGGTTAGGATGAGGGTTAAGGTAAGGGTTAGGGTTAGGGTTAGGATTAGGGTTATGGTGAGGCTGAGGGTGAGGGTGAGGGTTATAGTTAGTGTTAGCGTTAGGATTAGGGTGAGGGTGAGTGTGACGGTTAGGGTTAGAGTGGGGCTAGGGTTAGGGTTAGGGTTAAGGTTAGGGTTTGGGTTTGGGTTAAGGGTTAGTGTTAGGTGTACTGACCATTACGGATAGGGTTAGGAATAGGGTTGGGATTAGGGTTATGTTTAGGTCAAGGGCTAGGGCTAAGTTTATGGTTTGGGTTAGGCTTAGGGTTAGGGTTAGGGTGAGGGTGAAGCTTAGGGTTAGGTTTATGGTTAGGGTTAGGATTAAGGTAAGGGTTTGGATTTGGTTTAGGGTTAGGTTTATGGTTAGGGTTAGGATTACGGTGAGGGTGAGGGTTAGGGTTAGAGTTAGGATTAGATTTAGGGTGAGTGTCAGTGTGAGGCTTAGGGTTTGGGATAGGGTTAGGATTAGGGTGAGGGTGAAGGTTATGGTGAGGGTTCATGTTAGGGTTAGTTTTAGGATTAGGGTTAGGGTTAGACTTAGGGTGAGGTTTAGGGTGAGGGTGAGGTTTAGGGTTAGGGTTAGGGTTAGGGTGAGGGTAAGGGTTAGGGTAAGGGTTAGGGTTACAGTTAGGGTGAGGTTGAGGGTGAGGTTAGGGTGAAGTTTAGGGTTATGGTTAGGGTGAGTGTTAGGTTTAGGGGTACTGTGAAGGTTAGGGTTAGGGTAAGGGTGAGGGTTAGGGTGATGGTTAGGGTGAGGTTTAGGGTTAGGGTTAGGGTTAAGATTAGGGTTATGATGAGGGTTCAGGTTCAGGTGAGAGTTACGGTTAGGCTTAGGGTTAGGTTTAGGGTGAGGATCAGGGTGACAGTTAGGGTTAGAGTGAGGGTTAGGTTTAGGGTTAAGTTTAGGGTTAGGGTTAGGTTTTGTGTTAAGTGTCATTGAAAGGTTTAGGGATCCTTAGTGTTAGGGTTAGTGTTAGAGTTAGGGTAAGGGTGAGGGTGAGAGTGAGTGTGAGGGTGGAAGTTAGGGTTAGGTTTAGAGTTAGGGTTAGAGTGAGGGTTAGGGTGAGTTCGAGGTTTAAGATTTGTGTTAGGGTGAAGATTAGGGTTACAGTGAGGGTTAGGGTGAGGGTTAGGGTTAGTGTTTGATTTAGGGTTAGGTTTGGCTTTAGTGTTAGGATTAGGGTTTGGGTTAGTGTTAGGTGAGGGGGAGGGGGAGGGGGAGGGTTAGGTTTAGGGTTAGGTTCAGGGTTTGGGTTAGGGCTATGGTTAGGCTTAGGTTTACTCTTAGTTTTAGGTTTCGATTAGGGTTAGCGTTAGGGTTAGTGTGAGATTGAGGGTGAATTTAATGGTTAAGGTTATGGTGAGATTGTGGGTGAGGGTTAGTGTGAGAGTGAGGGTGAGGGGTAGGGTTAGGGTTAGGGTGAGGGTTAGGTTTAGGGTAGGGTTAGGGTGAGGTGGAAGTTTAGGTTTAGGGTTAGGATTAGGGTGAGCGTTAGGGTTAGAGGTAGGGTTAGGGTGAGGGTGCGGGTGAGTGTTAAGGTGAGGGTTAGAGTTAGGGTTAGTTTTTGGATTAGGGTTAGGTTTAGGCTTAGGGTGAGGGTTAGGGTGAGAGTTAGGGTTAGGGTTAGGGTGAGGGTGAGGGTTGGGGTTAGGGTTATGGTTACGGTTAGGGTTAGGGTTTGGATGAAGATTATGGATAGTGTGAGGGTTAGGGTTTGTGTTAGGTTTAGGGTTAGGGTTAGGGTGAGGTTGAGGGTGAGGTTTCGTTGAGTGTTAGGGTTAGGGTAAGGGTGAGGGTTAGGGTGAGGTTTAGGTTTAGGGTTAGGTTTAAGGTTAGGGTTACAATTAGGGTTATGGTGAGGGTGAGGGTTTGGGTGAGAGTTACGTTTAGGGTTGGGGTTAGGGTTAGGGTCAGGGTGTGGGTGAGGGTTAGAGTGAGGGATAGTGTTAGGGTTAGGGTTAGTGTTAGGGTTAGGGTTTGGGTTAAGTGTCAGTGTTAGGTTTAGGGATCCTTAGGGTTAAGGTTTGGGTTAGGGTTTGGGTGAGGGTGAGGATTAGGATTAGGGTGAAGGTTAGGTTTTCTATTAGGGGTACGGTTAGGGTGAGAGTGAGGGTTAGGGTGAGGGTTAGGATGAGGGTTAGGGTTAGGGTTAGGGTAGGATTAGAGTGAGGTTTAGGTTTACGTTTAGTGTTAGGTATAGAGGTAGGGTAGGGTTTGTGTTAGGTTTAGGGTTACGTTTTGCGTTAAGGTTAGGTTTAGGGGCACGGTTAGGGTTAGGGTTAGAGTTTGGGTTAGGAATAGTGTTATGGTTAGGTTTGTTTTAGGTTGAGGGTGAGGGTGAGGGTTAGGGTATGGTTTAGGGTTAGGGTAAGGGTTAGGGTTAGGGTTAGGGTTTTGGTGATTTTGACATTTATGGTTAGGTTTAGTATTAGGGTGAGGATTAGCGTTAGATTGAGGGTTAGGATTAGAGTTAGGGTTAGAGTGATGGTGAGGATGAGGTCTAGGTGAGGGTGAGGGTGAGGCATAGGGTGAGGATGAGAGTTAAGGTGAGGGTTAGGGATAGGGTTAGTATTCGGGTGAAGCTGACAGTTAGGGTGAGGGTTAGGGTTAGGGTGAGGGTTAGGATTAGGGTTATGGTGAGGGTGATGGTTTGGTGTGGGTTACAGTTTGAGTTAGGGTTTGGGTTAATGGTTAGGGTTAGGTTTAGGGACCCTTATGGTTAGGGATAGGATTAGGGTTGGTGTTTGGATTATGTTTAGGGTTAGGGCTAGGGCTAGATTTAGTGTTGGGATAGGCTTAGAGTTAGGGTTAGGTTAAGTGGTAGGGTTAGTTTTAGGGTGAGGTGAGGATTATGGTAAGGGTTAGTGTTAGGGTTAGTTTTAGGATTAGGTTTAGGTTAGGGTTAGGTTTGTTTAAGGTTTGAGTTAGGATTAGGGTTAGGGTTAGGGTTTGGGTGAGGGTTAGGTTTAGGGTTAGGGTTAGGATTAGCTTAAGGTTTAGGGTGAGGGTTAGGTTTAGGGGTAGGGTGAGGGTTAGATTTAGGGTTAGTGTTAGGGAGAGCTTGAGGTTTGGGTTAGGGTGAGGGAAAGGGTTAGGGTTAGGGTTTGGGTGATGATTAGGGTTAGGGTTAGCATTAGCGTTAGGTCTAGGGTTAGGGTTAGGGTGTGGTTGCGGGAAAATGTGATGGTTAGGGTAAGGATGAGGGTGAGGGTGAGGCTTAGGTTTATGGTTAGTGTTAAGGTTAGGGTGAGGGTGAGGGTGCGGGTTAGGGGTAGGGTTAAGCTTAGTGTAAGGGTTAGGATTAGGGTTAAGTTTTGGGTGAGGCTTCAGGTTAAGGTTAGGGTTAGGGTTTGTATTAGCATTAGGGTTAGGTTTAAGTTTTGAGTTAGGGTTAGGGTTAGGGTTAGGGTTTGGGTGAGGGTTAGGTTTAGGGTTAGGGTTTGGGTTAGAATTAGGGTTAAGGTTAGGTTTTTTTAGGTTGAGGGTGAGGGTGAGGGTTAAGGTGAGGGTTACAATTAGGTTTAGAGTTAGGTTTAAGGTAAGGGTTAGGGTTAGGGTTAGGGTTAGGTTTAGGGTTAGGGTTAGGGTTAGAGTGAGGGTTAGGGTGAGGGTTAGGGTTAGAGATAGGGTTAGGGTGATGGTGAGGCTGGGGTTTAGGGTGAGGGTGAGGGTGAGTGTGAGGCATAGGGTGAAGGTGCGGGTTAAGGTGACGGTTACGGTTAGGGTTAGTGTTCGGGTGAGCATGAGGGTTAGGGTTAGGTTGAAGCTTAGGGTTAGAGTGAGGGTTAGGGTTTGGGTTAGAGTTAGGGTTAGGGTTACGGTTTGAGTTAGGTTGAAGTTGATGGTGAGGTTAGGGTGAGGGTTAGAGTTATGGTTAGGGTGAAGTTTAGGGTTAGGTTTACAGTGAGGTTTAGGGTTAGAGTTAGGGTGAGGGTTAGGGTTAAGGTTAGGCTTAGGGTGAGGGTTAGGATAAGGGTTATGTTGAGGGTGAGGGTTCGTTGAGGGTTATGGTTTGTGTTAGGATTTGAGTTAATGGTTAGGGTTAGGTTTAGGGACCCTTACGGTTGGTGATAGGATTAGGGTTGGTGTTAGGATTATGTTTAGGGTTAGGGCTAGGGTTAGATTTAGGGTTTGGGATAGGCTTAGGGTTACCCTTAGGTTTAGGGGTAGGGTTAGGGTTAGGGTGAGGGTGAGGATTATGGTGAGGGATAGTATTAGGGTTAGTTTTAGGATTAGGGTAATGGTTAGCCTTATGGTCAGGGTTAGGGTGAGGGTGAGGGTGAGGGATAGGGTGAGGTATAGGGTTAGTGTTAGGGTTAGGGTTAGGGTGAAGTGGAGGGTGAGGGTTAGGTGAGATTTAGGATTATGGTTAGGGTGAGTGTTACGGTTAGGGTTACGGCTAGGGTTAGTGATAGGTTTAGGGTTAGGGTGAAGTTGAGGGTGATGGTTAGGGTTAGGGTGGGGGTTATGGTTATGCTTAGGATTAGGGTTAGGGTTTGGGTTAAGGGTTAGTGAGGTTTACTGATTTAGGGTGAGGGTGAGGTTTAGGGTTAGGGTTAAGGTTAGGGTTAGGGTTAGGGTTTGGGTTAGGACGAGGGTGAGTATTAGGATTAGGGTGAGGGTTAGGATTAGGGTTTTGGTTAGGGTTAGTGTTGGGGTGAGGTTCAGGGTTGGTGTGAGGGTTTAGGTTACTGTTAGGGTTAGGGTTATGGTGAGAGTGAGTGTGAGGGTGTCTGTTAAGTTAGGTTGAGATTGAGGGTTTGGGTTAGGGTTAGGGTTAGGATGAGGTTTAGGGTGAGGGTTCGGTTTAAGGTTAGGTTAGGGTTAGGGTGAGGGTTCGACTTAGGGTGAGGGTTAGGGTTAATGTTAGGGTTAGGTTTAGGATTAGGGTGAGGGTTAGATTTAGGGTTAGGGTGATGTTTAGGGTAAGGGTGAGGGATAGGGTGAGGTTTAGGTTTAGGGTTAGCGTTAGGGTGAGTGTGAGGGTTAGGGTGAGGGTTAGGGTGAGGGTTGGAGTTTGGGTTAGGGTGTCGGTTAGCTTTAGGGTTAGGGTTAGGGTGTGGGTGTGGGTGAAGGTTTGGTTTAGGGTGACGGTGAGGGTGACGGCCAGCGTGAGGGTTAGGGTTAAAGTGAGTGTTAGGGTGAGTGTTAGGTTTAGCTTTATGGTTAGGGTTAGGGTTAAGGTTATGGACACTTAGGGTTAGAGTTAGCTTTAGGGGTAAGGTTAGGGTTAGCATTAGGTTTAGGGTTAGGTTTAGGTTTATGGTTAGGGTTAGGGTTAGGTTTAGGACTAGGGTTAATTTTAGGGTTAGGATTAAGGTTAGAGGTAGGGTTATGTATACGGTTAAGGCTTTGAATAGGTTTTAGGTTTTGATTTCGGGTTAGGGTTAGAGTTAGGTTTAGGGTGAAGGTGAGGGGTACAGATAGGGTGAGGGTGAGGGTGAGAGTGAAGGTGAGGCTGAGGGTTAGGGTTAGGGTTAGGGTCAGGGTCATGGTTACGGTTAGGGTTAGGTTTAGGGACACTTAGGTTTAGGGTTAGGGTTATGGTTAGTGTTAGTGTTAGATTTAGGATAAGGTTTAAGTTTATGGTTATGGTTAGGGTTAGGGTTAGGGTTAGGATTAGGGTTAAGTTTAGGATTATGTATAGGGCTAGGGCTAGGGTTAGGTTATGGGTTTGGATTATGGTTAGGGTTTGGGTTAGGGTGAGGGTGAGGGTTAGGGTGAGGGATAAGATTAGGGTTAGGGTTTGGGTTAGGATTACGGTTAGGGATAGGGTTAGTGTTTCTATTAGTGTTAGGGTTAGGTTTACGCTTAGGGTTAGAGTTCGGCTTAAGGTGAGGGTGAGGGTGAGGATTATGGTTAAGGTAAGAGTTAGTATGAGGGTTAGAGTGAGGTTTATCGTTAGGGTGAGGTTAGGATGAGGTTCAAGGATAGGGTTAGGGTTAGGGTGAGGGTGAAGTTTAGGGTAAGGTTTGGGGATAGGGTTAGGGTTAGGGTAAGGTTCAGGGTTAGGTTCAGGGTTAGGGTGAGGGGTAGGGGTCGGGTGAGGGTTAGAGTGATGGTTAGGGTTAGGGTGAGTATTAGGTTGAGGGTTAGGGTGAGGGTTATGGTTAGGGTTAGGGTGAGGGTGAGAGTTAGGGTTAGGGTGAGGGTGAGGGTGAGTGTGAGGGTGATGGTTAGGGTTAGGGTTAGGGTAAATCTTAGGGTTAGGGTTAGAGTTAGGGGAATGGAGATGTTAGGGTTAGGGCTATGGTTAGGTTGAGGTTGAGGGTTAGGGTTAGGGTTAAGTTTAGGGTGAGGGGGCGCGTGAGGGTTAGGGTTAGGGTTAGGATTAGGGTTAGGTTTAGGGTGAACGTAATGTGAGAATTGGGGTCAGGGTTAGTTTTAGGGTTAGTGTTAGGTTTAGGGTTACGGTGAGCATTAGCATGAGGGTGAAGGTTAGGGTTAGGATAAGGGTGAGTGTTAGGGTGAAGGTGAGGGTTAGAATTGGGGTTACAGTTTGGTTTAGTTTTATGTTTAAGGTTAGGATTAGGGACCCTTAGTGTTAGGATTCGGGTTAAAGTTAAGGTTAGGGTTAGCCTTAGGTTTAGGGTTAGGGTTAGGTTTAGGGTTAGGGTTAGGCCTAGGACTATGGTAAGGATTAGGGTTAGAATTAGGGTTAGACTTAGGGTAAGCATTTGGATTAGGGTTAGGGGGTAAGTTTAGGTTTAGAGTTAGGTTTACGTTTATGTTTAGGCTTAGGGTTTGCATTAAGAGTTAGGGTGAGGTTTTGGGACCCATAAGGTTTGTTTTAGGATTAGGGTTAGAGATATGTTTAGGGTTAGGGTTAGGGCTAGGGTAGGTTTAGGTTTTGGGTTTGGGTTATGGTTAGGATTAGGGTTAGGGTTAGTGTTTGCGTTAGGGTGAGGGTTAGGGTGAGGGTTAGGGTTAGGTTTAGGGTAAGGGTTAGGGTGAGGGTGAGGGTGAGGGTGAGGGTGAGGGAATTTCTTAGGTTTAAGGTTAGGGTTAGAGTAGGGTTCGGGTGAGTGTGAGGGTTAGTGTTAGTGCTAGGGTTAGGGTGAGGGTGAGGGTGAGTGTTACAGTTAGGCTTAGGGTATAGGTTAGGGTTAGGGTTAGGGTTAGGATGAGAGTCATGGTGAGGATTAGGATTAGGATTTAGTTTTAAGGTTAGGGTTAGGTTAGGATAAGAGTGAGGGTTAGGGTGAGAGTTAAAGTTGGTGTTAGGGTGAGGGTTAGTGTTAGGGTTAATATTAGGGTGAGGGTGAGGGTTACGGTTAGGGTTAGTGTTAGCGTGAGGGTTAGGGTTTGGGACCCTTAGGGTTAGGGTTAGGGTTAGGATTCGTGTTAGGGTTTGGGTGATGTATAGGGTTAGGGCAAGGGCTAGGTTTACGGTTTGTGTTAGGGTTAGGGTTAGGGTTAGGGTTAGGGTTAGGGTTAGGGTGAGTGTGAGTGTGAGGTTTAGGGTTAGGGTGAGGCTGAGGGTAATGGTTAGGGTGAGGATGAGGGATAGGGTGAGCGTTAGGGTTAGGGTTAGGATTAGGGTTGGGGTGAGGTTTAGGATGAGGGTTAGGATTAGGTTTAGGATTATGGTTAGGGTTAGCATTAGATTTAGGGTTAGGGTTAGGATTATGATTAGGGTTAGAACTAGGACTAGGTTTAGGCTTTGGGTTAGGATTAGGGTTAGGGTTAGGGAACCTTGGGTTTAGGATTAGGGTTTGGGTTAAGAGTTAGGGGTAATGATTAGCATTAGGGTTAGGGTTACCTTTATAGTTAGGTTATTGTTTGGGTTAAGTGTTAAGGTTAGGTTTAGGGACCCTTACGGTTAGGGTTAGGATTAGGTTTAGGCTTAAACTTATATTTAGATTTAGGTTTAGGTTTAGGGTCAGATTGAGGGTTAAGGTGAGCGTGAGAGTTAGGGTGAGGGGTTATGGTTAGGGTTAGGGTGAGGGTTATGGTTAGGGTTAGGATGAGGGTTGTGGTAAGTGTTACATTTAGGGTTAGGGTTATGGTTTGGTAAGGGTTAGGTTTAGGTTTAGAGTTAAGTTTAGTGTTTGGGTTAGGGTTTTTGTTAGGGTTAGGGTTAGTTTTAGGGGGTTAGAGTTAAGGTTATGTTTGGGTGAGGGTTAGGGTTAGGGTTAGGGCTTGGGTTGGATTAGGGTTGGGGTTAGGGTTAGAGTTTGGGTAACAGTTAGGTTTAGGTTTAGGGTTAGGGTTAGGTTTGGGTTAGGGTTAGGGGTAGGGTTACGTTTGGGTTAGGGTTAGTTTTAGGGTTAGGGTTAGCGTTAGGGTTAGATTAAGGTTTTGGTTTATGGTTAGGGAATGGGCTAGGACTAGGGTTAGGTATAGGGTTAGGGTTAGGTTTAGGGTGAGGATTAGGGTTAGGGTTAGAGTGAGGGTGAGGGTGAGTGTGAATGTGAGGGTTAGGGTGAGGGTGAGGTCGAGGTTGAGGTTTAGGTTTAGGGTGAGATTTAGGGTTATGTTTAGGGTTAATAAAGGGTGATGATAGGGTTAGTGTTTGGGTGAGGGCTAGGATCAGGGTTAGTGTTAGGGTTAGGGGTAGGGTTAGTTTAGGGTTAGGGTTAGGGTTAGGTTTGGGGTTAGGATTAGGGTTACGGTTAGTGTTAGGGACACTTAGGTTTGGGTTAGTGTTAGGGTTAATGTTAGTTGAGCGTTAGGATTAGGGTTAGGGTTAGGGTTAGGATTAAGGTGAGAGTTAGGATTAGGGTTAGGGTGACGGTTAGGGTTAGGGTGATGGTAAGCTTGAGGATTAGGGTGAGATTTAGGATTACTGTTAGGGTGACGGTTAGGGTGAGGGTGAAGTTTAGGGTTATGTTTAGGTTTAGGTTTTGGGTTATTGTGAGGCTTAGAGTTAGGGTTAGGTTTAGGGTTAGGGTGAGGGTGAGGGTTAGCGTGAGGGTGAGGATGAGGGTTAGGGTGAAGTTTAGGGTTAAGGTTAGGGTTAAGGTTAGGGTGAGGGTTTGGGGTAGGTTGAGGGTTAGGGTTAGGGTTAGGGTTAGAATAAGGGATAGGCTTAGGGTTTGTGTTAGGGACCCTTAGGGTTATGTTTAGGATTAGGATTCAGTTTAGGATTAGCATTAATGTTAGGGATAGGGTTAGGTTTATGGTTAGCATTAGGGCTAGGACTAGGGTTAGTGTTAGATAGTATTAGGGTTAGGGAAGTGTTAGGGTGAGGGTTAGGTTGAGGATGAGCGTTAGGGTTAGGGTTAGGGTGAGGGTTAAGGTTAGGATTAAGGTTAGGGTTAGGGTAAGGATAAGGGTTAGGGTTAAGGTTAGATTGAGGGTTAGGTTTAGGGTTGGGTTAGGTTTAGCTTTAGGGTGAGGGTGAGAGTTAGGGTGAGGGTTAGTGTTTGGGTGAGGGTTAGGTTTAGGGTTTGGGTTAGGGTTCGGGTTAGGGGTGGGGTCGAGATTAGGGTGACGTGAGGATTAGGGTGAGGGTGAGGGTTAGGATGAGGGCTAGGGTTAGGGTTAGGGTTAGGGTTTGGATCAGGGTGAGCGTGAGCGTGAGCGTGAGGGTTAGGGTTAGGGTGAGGGTTAAGTTTAGTGTTAGGGTTAGGGTTTGTGTTAGGGTGAAACTTACAGATAGGGTTAGGTTTAGGTTGAGGGTGAGGGTGAGGGGTAGGGGGAGGGTTAGGGGGAGGGTGAGCGTTAAGGTTAGAGTCAGGAACCCTTTGGGTTAGGTTTATGGTTATAGATAGGGTTAGGCTGAGTGTTAGGGTGAGGGTGATGGTAAAGTTTAGGGAAAATTACTGTTAGTGTTAGGGTTATGTCTAAGGGTAGGGTTCGGGTCATGTATAGGGTTAGGGAAACGGCTAGGTTTAGCGTTTGGGTTAGGGTTAGGGTTAGGGTTAGAGTGAGGTGAGGGACAGGGTGAGGGTGAGGTTAGGGTTAGGGTTAGGGTTAAGGTTAAGGTGAGGGTTTTGGTGCGGGTTAGGTTTAGTGTTACGGTTAGTGTGAGGGTTTGGGTGGGGGTTAGGTTTAGGATTAGGTTGAGGGTTTGGCTTAGCTTGAGGGTTAGGACTTGGGTTAGGGTTAGGGTTAGGGACCCTTAGGTTTAAGTTTAGGTTTAGGGATAAGTTCAGGGTTAGCATTACGCTTAGGGATAGGGTTAGGTTTAGGTTAGGGTTTGGACTAGGACTAGGGTTAGGGTTAGATAGTATTACCGTTAGGATGAGTGTTAGTGTGAGGGTTACGGTGAGGGTTAGGGTTAGGAATAGAGTTATGGTTAGGGTGAGGGTGAGGGTTAAGGTGAGGGTTAGGTTTAGGGTTAGGGTGAGGGTTAGGATTAGTTTTAGAGTTAGGGTTAGGGTGAGCGTTACGATTAGGGTGAGGGTGACAGTTAAGTTTAGGGATCCTTATGGTTAGGGTTAGGGTTAAGGTTAGGGTTAGCGTTAGGTTTAGGGTTAGGGTTAGGATAAGGTTTAGGGTTAGTGTTATGTCTAGGGTTAGGGGTAGGGCTAAGTTTAGTGTTTGGGTTCGGGTTAATTTCAGGGTTAGGGTTAGGGTTAGGGTTTCGGTGAGGGTAAGGGTGAAGGTTAGGGTGAGGGTTAGGCTTAGTGTTAGGGTAATTGTGAAGCTGAGGGTGAGGGTTTGAGTTAGTGTTAGGGTGTGGGTTAGCAGTTAGGGGTTTTGTTTAGGGTTACATTTATGGTTAGGGTTGGCTTTTGGGTTAAGGGTTAGGGTTAGGTTTAGAGACCCTTATGGTTAGGGATAGGATTAGGGTTGAGGATAGGGTTAGGTGTACGTTTACGGTTAGGGTTTGGGTTAGGGTTAGAGTGAGGGTTAGGGTTAGGGTGAGGGTGAGGGTTAGGGTTAGGGTTAGGGTTAGGGTGAGGATTAGGGTTAGAGTGAGGTTTAGGGTGAGATTTAGGGTTGGGGTCAGTTTTAGCGTAAGGGTGAGGCTGAGGGTTAGGGTGAGGGTGATGGATAGGGTTAGGGTGAGGCTTAGAGTGTGGGTTAGTTTTAAGGGTAGAGTGTGGGTGAGGGTGAGTGTGAGAGTAAGGGTGAGGGTTAGGGTTAGAGTTAGGGTTAGGGTTATGGTTTGGTTTAGGATGAGGTTTAGGTTTAGGGTTAGGGTAAGGGTTAGGGTTAGGGTTAGGGTGAAGGTGATTTTGACAGTTAGGGTTAGGGTTACGGTTAGGGTGATGTCTAGAGTGAGGGTTAGGGTTAGGTTTAGGCTTAGGTTTAGGGTGACTGTTCGTTTGAGGGTTAGGGTTAGGGTGAGGATTAGGATAAGGGTTAGGGTTAGGGTTAGGGTGGGGGTGAGGGTGAGGATGAGAGTTAGGGTGAGGATGGGGGTTAGGGTTAGGGTTAGGGTTAGGGTGAGGGTCAGGATGATGATTAGGGTGAGCGTTAGGAGAGGATTAGGGTTAGGATGAATGTGAGGGTTAGGGCGAGGTTTAGGATTAGGGTTAGGGTTAGGGTTAGGATTAGGGTTAGGGTTAGGGTGAGGATGAGGGTTAGGCTTAGGGTTAGCTTTAAGGTGAGGGTGAGGGTGAGGGTTAGGTTGAGTATGAGGGTGAGGTTTAGGGTGAGGATTAGGGCTAGGGTTAGGCTAAAGTTGATGCTCAGATTTAGGGTTTGGTTTTGGGTTAGGGTTAGGTTGAGGGTTTCTTTTAGGTTGAGGGTTAGGGTTAGGGCTAGGGTAAGGGTGAGTTTGAGGGTGAGGGTTAGGGTTATGGTGGGGGTGAGTGTTAGGTTTAGGTTGAGGGTTAGGGTTAAGTTTAGGGTTCGCGTTAGGGTTAGGGTTAGGGTTATGTTTATGGTTCGGGTTAGGGCTAGGACAGGGGTTAGGGTTAAGTTTAGAATTAGGGTTAGGGTAAGTTTTAGGTTGAGGTTTAGGGTGAGTTTAGGGTTAGCGTTAGGGTGAGGGTTACTGTAAGGTTTAGTGTTAGGGTTAAGGTGAGGGTTAGGGTTAGGGTGAGTTAGTGTTAGGGTTAGTGTTAGGGTTAGGGTTATGTATAGGGTTAGGTCTAGGCTAGGTTTAGGGTTTCGGTTAGGGTTAAGGTTAGGGTAAGCTTTAGGGTTAGGGTGAAGGTTAGGGTGAGGGTTAGGGTAAGGGTTAGGGTTAGGTTTACGGTTAAGTTTAGCGTTAGGATTAGGTTTAGGGTGAGTGTGAGTGTCAGGTGAGCGTGAGGATTAGGGTTATGGTTAGTGTTATGGTTAGGGTGAGGGTTACATTGAGGATTAGGCTTAGGGTTACAGTTAGGGTGAGTGTTAGGGTTAGGGTTAGGGTAAGAGTTTGGATGATGGTGATGGTTTTGGTGAGGGTTAGGATCAGGGTTAGGGTTAGCGTTATGGTTAGGGTGAGGGTTAGGTTTATGTTGAGGGTGAGGTTGAGGGTGAGGTTTAGGATTAGTGTTAGGGTTTGGGTTAGGGTTAGGGTTTGGGTAAGGGTGAGGGTAAGGATGAGGGTTAGGGTGAGTGTAAGAGTTAGGGTGAGGGTTAGGATTAGGGTTAGGGTGAGGGTCAGGGTTAGGGTGAGGGTTAGGATTAGTGTTAGGGTTAGGGTTAGGGTGAGAGTGAGGGTGAGAATTAGGTTTAGGGTGAGGGTGAGGTTGAAGTTGAGGGTTAGGATTAGGGTTAGGTTTTGGGTCAGGGTGAGGGTGAGGGTTAGAGTTAGCATGAGGTTGAGGTTAAACGTTATGGTTATGGTTAGGGTTGGTGTTAGGGACCCTTAGAATTAGGTTTAGGGTTAGGGTTAAGGTTAGGGTTAGCATTAGGGTTAGTGTTAGGGATAGACTTATGGTTAGGGTTAGGTCTAGGACTAGGGTTAGGGTTAGGGTTTTATTTAGGGTTAGGGTTTGGGTCAGGGTTAGGGTTAGGGTTGGGGTTAGGATTAGAGTTAGGTTGATGGTGAGGGTTACGGTGAGGGTTAGTTTTAGGATGAGGGTTAGGTTTAGGGTTAGGATGACGATGATGATTAGGGTTAGGGTAAGGGTTAGGGTAAGGGTGAGGTTGAGTATTAGGATTAGGCTTAGGGCTTTGGGTTATGTTTAGGCTTAGGCTTAGGGTTAGGGTTAGTGTTAGCGTGAGGTTTATGTTTAGGTTTAGGGATAGGGTTAAGTTTTGGGTTAGTGTTAGTTTTATGGTTATGGTTATTGTTATGGTTTGGGTTAGATGTAAGTTTTGGGTTAGTGTTAGGGTTATGGTTACGGTTATGGTTATGGTAGGGGGTTTGGGTGAGGGTGTGGGTGAGGGGTTAGGTTTAGGGTTAGGGTTATTGTTACGTTTAGGGTTAGGGTTAGCGTAAGGGTAAGGGTGAGGGTTAGGGTTAGGGTTAGGGTTAGAATTACGGTTAGAGTTAGGGTTAGGGTTAGGGTTAGGGTGAGAGTTAATGTGAGGGTTAGGGTGAGGTTTAAGATTAGGGTTACGGTGAGGGTGAAGCTTAGGGAGAAGGTTATCTTTATGGTTAGGGTTAGGGTTAGGGACCCTTAGGTTGAGGGTTAGGGTTAGGGTTAAGGTTATGGTTAGTGTTATGGTTATGGTTAGGGTTAGGGTCAGGGCTAGGACTAGGTTTAGGGTTAACGTTAGGATTAGAGTTAGGGTTAGGGTTATGTATAGGGTTAGGACTAGTGCCAGGTTTACGTTTATGGTTAGGGTTAGGTTTGGGTGAGGGTTAGGTTGGGGGTTAGGGTTAGGGTTACTGTTAGGGTGAAGTTTGGGTGATGGTTGGGGTTAGATAAGGGTCTGGGTGAGGGATAGGGTTAGGGTTAGGGTGAGGGTTTGGGTTAGGGTTATGATTAGGGGTAGGGTTAAGGTGAGGGTTAGAGTTAGCATTTGGTTTAGGGTTAATGTTTGTGTTAGGGTTAGGGTGAGGTTTATTAGTTAGCGTTATGGTAGGGTGAGGGTGAGGATTAGCGTTAGCGTGAGGGTGAGGTTTAGGGTTAGGGTTAGGGTGACGTTGAGTTTTAGATTTAGGGTGAGAGTGAGGGTTAGGTTTAGAGTTAGGTTTAGATTGAGGGTTAGGTTTAGGGTGAGGGTTTGTTTTAGGGTTAGGGTTACAGTTAAGTTTAGGGATAGGGTTAGGGTTAAGATTAGCGACCCTTAGGGTTATGTTTAGGGTTAGGGTTAAGGTTAGGGTTTGCGTTAGTGTTAGGGTTAGGTTTAGGGTTCCGGTTTGGGTTGGGGTTTGGGTTCCGGTTAGGGTTAGGGTTAGGGTTGGTGTTAGGATTAAGGTTAGGGTGAGGGTGAGGGTTAGGGTGAGGCTTAGGTTTAGGCTCATGGATAGAGTTAGGTTTAGGTTTAAGGTTAGTTTTAGTATTAGGGTTAGGGTTAGTGTTATGTTTATGGTTAGGGCTAGGGCTAGGTTTAGGGTTTGAATTAGGATTCGGGTTAGGTTTAGGGTTTGGGTTAGCCTGTGGCTTATATTGAGGGTTAGGGTTAAGCTTAGTTTTAGTGTTAGGGTTAGGGTGAGGGTTAGGTTTAGGGTGAGGGTGAGGGTTAGGGTTAGGGTTAGGGTTAGGTTTAAGGTGAGGGTTAGGGTTATGTTTAGGATTAGGGTGAGGCTGAAGTTAGTTTTAAGGTTAGAGTTAGGGTTAGAGTTAGGGTTAGAGTGAGGGTGAGGGTGAGAGTTATGGTTATGTTTAGGGTCAGGGTTAGGGTGAGTGTGAGTGTTAGGTTTAGGGTTTGGGTTGGGGTTCGATTTCGAGTGAGGGTTAGGGTTATGGTTAGGCTTAGGGTTAGGGTTAGGGTGAGGGTTAGGGTTAGGGTTTAGGTTAGGGTTAGGGTTAAGTTTAGGGATAGGGTTTGGTTCAGGGTTACGGTTAATTTTTGGGTTCAGATTAGGGTTAGGATGAAGGTGAGGGTTAAAGTTAGGGTAAGTGTTAGAGTTGGGGTGAGGGTTAGGGTTAGGTTTACAGTTAGGGTGAGGATTAGTGTTAGGGTGAGAGTGAGGATTAGCGTTAGGGTGACAGTTAGGGTTAGGGTTCGGGTTAGGGTTTGGTTAGGGTTAGGGTTATTGTTTGGCTAGGGTCAGGGTTAGGGTTAGTGTGAGGGTTAGTGTGAGGGTTAAGGTGAGTGTTGGGTTAGAATTAGGGTTAGGGTTTGGGTTAGGGTTAGGATTAGGGTAAGGTTAAAGCTGAGGGTTAGGGTGAGAGTTAGGGTTAGGGTTAGGGTTAGGGTTACAGTGAGGGTTAGGGTTAGGTTTAGGGTGAGGGTTAGTGTGAGGGTTAGGTTGAAGTTTATTGTTAGGGTTAGGGCTAGGGTGGTGTGAGCGTTAGGTTGAGGTTTATTTTTAGGGTTAGGTTGAGGGTGAGGGTGAGGGTGATGGTTAGGGTTATTGTTATGGTTCAGGTTAGGGTTAGGGTTTGGGTTAGTGTTAGGATTAGGGTTAGGGTTAGGGTAAGTGCGAGTGTTAGGGTTAGGGTAAGGGTGAGGGTTACGGTAAAAGTTAGAGTTAGTGTTAGGATTACAGTGAGGGTGAGGGTTAGGGTGATGGTTAGGTTTAGTGTTAGCATTAGATTTAGAGTGAGGGTTAGGGTGTGGGTGAGGGTTAGGTTTAGGGTAAGGGTGAAGTTTGGGTGATGGTTAGGGTTAGGGTTAGGGTTAGGGTTAGGGACGCTTAGGGTTAAGTTTAACGTTAGGGTTAAGGTTCGGGTTAGCGTTAGGGTTAGGGTTTGGGTTAGGTTCATTGTAAGGTTTAGGGCTAGGACTGGGGTTAGGGTTAGGGATAGGATTAGGTACCCTTATGGTTAGGGTTAGGGTTCGGGGTAGGAATTAGGGTTTATTGCTTAGTGTTAGGGTTTGGCTGAGGATTATGGTGAGAGTGAGGTTGAGTGTGAGGGTTAGGGTTAGGGTTAGGTTTAGGGTGAGGGTGAGGGTTTGGGTGAGGTTAGGATTATGGTTAGGGATAGGGTTAGGATGAGGGTGAGGGTTACGGTTAGAGTTAGGGTGAAGGTGAGGATTAGGCTTAGGGTGAAGGTGAGGGTTAGTGTGAGGGTTAGGGTTAGGGTGAGGGTGAGGGTGTCAGTTAGGGTTAGGGTTATGGTTCGGGCTTGGGGTAGGGTTATGGTTTGTGTTAGGCTTACGGTGAGGGTGAGGGTGAGTTTGAGGGTTAGGTATAGGGTTAGGGTGAGGGTTACGGTGAGGTGTAGTGTGAGGGTTGGGACCCTTATGGTTAGGGTTAGGATTATGGTTAGGGTTAGGGTTATGTTTAGGTATAGGGCTAGGGCTTGGTTTAGGATTTGGTTTAGGGTTAGTGTTTGGGTTAGGGATAGGGTTAGGATAAGATAGTATTAGGGGTAGGGTTAAGGTTAGGATGAGGTTGAGGGTTTGGCTGAGGGTTAGGGTGAGGATTAGGGTGAGATTTAGGGTTAGGATGAGAGTTAGGTTTAGGGTTAGGGTGAGAGTCAGGGTTAGGGTTAGGGTTAGGGTGAGGGTGAGAGTGCACGTTACCGATAGGGTGAGGCTGAAGTTAAGGTTTAGGTACCCTTAGGGTTAGTGTTAGGGTTAAGATTAGGGTTAGCATTAGGGTTAGGGTTAGATTTATGGTTAGGATTAGGGATAGGACTAGTGTTAGGGTTAGGGTTAGGGTTAGGATTAGGTTTAGGGTTATGTATAGGGTATGGCTAGGGCTAGGTTTAGGGTTCGAGTTAGGGTTACGTTTAGGGTTAGGGTTAGGGTGAGGTTTAGGGTTTGGGTTCGGGTTAGGGTTTGGGTTAGTATTAGGCTTAGGGTGAGTGTTATGGTGAAGGTTAGTGTTAAGGTTAATTTTAGGGTTAGGTTTAGGGTAAGGTTAGCTTGAGGGTTAGGTGAGCTTTACGGTTAGGGTTAGGGTTATTGTGAAGTTGAGGGTGAGAGTGAGGTTTAGGGTTAGGGTTTGGGATAGGAGGTAGAGGTTATTTTTAGGGTTGGGGTTAGGGTTACATTTATGGTTAGGGTTTGGGTTTGGTTTAAGGGTTTGTGTTAGGTTTAGGGACCCTTACACTTAGGTTTAGGATTAGGGTTAAGGTTAGGGTTATTTTTAGTTTTAGGGTTCGGGTTAGGGTTAGGATTAGAGTGAGGGTTAGGGTTAGGGTTAAGGTTATGGTTATGGTGAGGGTGAGTGTTAGTGTTAGAGTAAGGTTTAGGGTTATTGTTTGGGTTAGGGATACAGTTAGAGTTAGGATTTGGTTTAGTGTTAGGGTTAGGGTTTGTGTTAGCGTTAGGGTTAGGGTTAGGGTGAGTGTGAGGTTGAGGGTTAGGGTTACGTTGAGGATGAGGATTAGGGTTAGGGTTAGTTTAGGGTTAGGTTTACGGTTAAGGTTTGCGTTAGGGTTAGGGTTGGGGTTAGGGTACGGTGAGGGTTAGGGTTAGGGTTTGGGTTAGGTTTAGGTTGAGGGTGAGAGTTAGGGATTTGCTTAGGGTTAGGATTAGTGTGATGGTTAGGGTTAGGTTGAGGGTGAGGATTAGGTTTAAGGTTTGGGATAGGTTTCGGGTTAGGGTGAGTGTTAGGGTTTGGGTTAAGGTTAGGTTGAGGGTTAGGGTGCGGGTGAGGGTTAGGGTGAGAGTTAGGGTTAGGGTTAGGTTTAGGGTGAGGGTGAACATAGGGTTAGGGTTAGGGTTAGTGTTAGGGTGAGGGTGTGGTTTACGGTTAGGTGGAGGGTGAGTGTTAGGGTTAGGGACCCTTAGGGTTGGGTTTAGAGTTTGGATTAGGGTTAGATTTAGGGTTATGAATAGGTTTAGGGTTTGGGTTAGGATTAGGGTGAGGGTTAGGGTTAGGATGAGAGTTATGGTGAAGGTGAGGGTTAGGTTGTGGTTTATGGTGAGGGTGAGGGTTAGGGTGAGTGTTAGGTTAGGGTTAGGATTGGGGTGAGATTGATTGTGAGTATGAGGATTAGGTTTAGTGTTAGGGTGAGGGTTAGGGTGAGGATAAGGATTAGGGTTAGGATTAGGTTGAGGGTTAGGGTGAAGGTGAAAATGAGGGTGAGGGTGAGGGATAGGGTTAGGTTTAGGGTTAAGGTTAGGGTTAGAGTGAGGTGAGGGTGAGGGTTAGGTTAGGGTTAAGGTTAGGGTTAGGGTGAGGGTTTGGGTTAGGTTTTAGAGTTAGGGTTAGAGTGAGGGTTTGTGTTAGGTTGAGGTTTAGGTTTTGGGTTATGTTTATGGTGAGTGTGAGGGTTAGTGTGAGGGTTACAGTGATGGTTAGGGTTAGGGTTAGGGGCCCTTATGGTTAGGTTTAGGGTTAATGTTAAGTTTAGGGTTAGGGCTAAGCCTAGGGTTAGTGTTAGATAGTATTAGGGTTAGGGTAAGGTTGAGGTTTAGGGTTAAGGTTAGGGTAAGGGTTAGGGTTAGGATTAGGGTGAGGGTTAGGGTTAGGGTTAGGGTTAGGGTTAGGGTAAGGGTTAGGGTTAGGTTTCGGGTTAGGGTTAGGGTTAGGGTTAGGGTCAGTGTGAGGGTGAGGGTGAGTGTTAGGTTTAGGATTAGGGTTAAGGTTAGGGTGAAGGTGAGGGTTAGGTTGAGGGTGAAGGTGAGGGTGAGGGTGAGGGTTAGTGTTAGTGTTAGGGTGATGGTGAGGGTTAGGGATAGGGTGAGAATTAGGGTTAGGGTTAGGGTTAGGGTGAGGGTGAGTGTGAGGGTTAAGGTGAGCGTGAGGTTTAGGGTTATGGTTAGATTTAGGGTTAAGATAAGGGTTAGGGTGAGGGTTGGCATGAGGGTTAACGTTAGGGTTAGGGTTAGGGTTAGGTGAGGGTGAGTGTGAGGGTTAGGGTGAGCGTGAGCGTGAGGTTTAGGGCTATGGTTAGAGTTAGGGTTAAGATAAGGGTTAGGGTGAGGGTTGGCATGAGGGTTAACGTTAGGGTTAGGGTTAGGGTTAGGTGAGGGTGAGCGTTAGGGTGAGGGTTAAGGTTAGGTATAGGGTTAAGATTAGGGTTAAGGTGAGTGTGAGGGTTAGGGTCAGGTTTAGGTTTCGGGTTAGGATTAGGGTTAGGGTTAGGGTTAGGTTTAGGGTGACGTTAGGGTTATGGTTAGTGTGAGACTTCGGCTTAGGGTTAGGGTTAGGGTTTGTATTAGACTTATGGTTAGGGTTAGGATTAAGATTAGGGTTAGTTTTAGGGTTTGTGTTAAGGTTAGGGTTAGGGTGAGGGTGAGGGTTAGGGTGATAGTTAGGGTTATTGTTAGGGTTAGGGATAGGTTTTGGATTAGAATTAGGGTTAGGTTTAAGGTTAGTATTTGAGTTAGGTTTAGGATTATGGTGAGGGTGACGATAAGGGTTAGGGTGATGGTTAGGTTTAGGTTTAGGTTTAGGGTTACTGTTAGATTTAGGGTGAGAGTGAGGGTTAGGGTGAGGAGTAGGGTTAGGTTTAGGGTTAGGGTTAGGGTTAGAGTGAGTGTTAGGGTTAGGGTTAGGGTTTGGATTAGGGTTAGGGTTAGGATTAGGGTTATGGTAAGGGTGAGGGTGAGAGTGAGGGTTAGGGTGAGTGTGAGGCTTAGGGTGAGGGTGAGTGTTAGGGTGAGGGTTAGGGTTATGATTAGGATGAGGGTTAGGGTTAGGGTTACGGTTAGAGTTAGGGTGAGAGTTAGGGTGAGTGTTAGGCAGAGGGTTAGCGTGACGTTTATGGTTAGGGTCAGGGTAAGGATTAGGATTAGGGTTATGGTGAGGGTATGGGTTTGGGTGAGGGTTATGGTTATGGTTAAGGTTAGGGTTAGGGTGAGGGTGAGTGTGACGGTTAGGGTGAGGGTAAGGGTTAGGGTTAGGTTTAGGGTTAGGGTTTATGTTGAGGTTAGTGTTAGGGTTAGGGTTAGGGTTTGGGTTAGGGTTAGGGTTAGGGTTAGGGTTAGGATTAGGTTTAGGGTAAAGTTTAGGGTTAGGTTTAATGTTAGGTTAGGGTTTGTGTTAGGGCTAGGGTTAGGGTTAGGGTGAGGGTAAGGGGAAGCTTGATGGTTAAGATTAGGATGAGATTGACGATGAGGCTTAGGGTTATGGTTAGTGTTAGGGTTAGAGTGAGGGTGAGGGTTAGTGTTAGGGTTAGGATTAGGGTAAGCCTTAGGGTTAGGGTTAGGGATTTGGTGAGGGTTATTGTTAGGGTTAGGGTTAGGTTTTGGATTAGAGTTAGGATTAGGATTAGGGTTATTGTTAGGGTGAGGGTGAGTGTGACGGTTAGGGTGAAGGAGAGGGTGACGTTTAGGGTAATGTTGAAGGTTAGGGTGAGTATTACATTTAGGGTTAGGGTGAGGTTTAGCGTTAGGGTTATGGTTAGAGTTAGGGTGAGTGTTAGGCTGAGGGTTAGTGTGACTTTTAGGGTTAGGTTTAGGTTTAGGATTAGGATTAGGGTTATGGTGAAGGTGTGGGTTCGGGTGAGGGTTACGGTTATGGTTAAAGTTTAGGTTTAGGGTGAGGGTGAGTTTGACTGTTAGGGTGAGGGTAAGGGTTAGGGTTAGGATTAGGGTTAGGGTTTGGGTTAAGGGTTAGGGTAAAGTTTAGGGACCCTTATGGTTAGGGTTAGTATTAGGGTTGGGGTTAAGTTTATGTTTAGCCTTAGGCCTGGGCTAGGTTTAGGGTTTGGGTTAGGCATAGGATTAGGGTTCATGTTAGAGTTAAGGTTAGGGTGAGGGTGAGGGTGAGGGTTAGATTAAGTGTTAGGGTTAGGGTGAGCGTTAGGGTTAGGGTTAGGATTAGGATGAGGGTTAGGGTTAGAGTGAGGGTTAGTGTGAGGATTAGGGTTAGGGTTAGGGTTAGTGTGAGTGTGAGGGTGAGGGTGAGGGTTTGGTTTAGAGTTAGGGTTAGGTTTGGGTTGTTAGGGTTAGTTTTATGGAGCCTTATGGTTAGGGCTAGTATAAGAGTTAGAGTTAGGGTCATGTTTAGGTTTATGGCTAGGGCTAGGTTTAGGGTTTGGGTTAGGGTTAGGGTTAGGGTTAGTGTTAGGGTTAAGGTTTGGGTTGGATCTAAGGTTAGGGTTGAGGTGAGGGTGAGGGAAATGGTGATGATTAGGGTTAGGATGAGGGTGAGGGTTAGGTTTATGCTTAGTGTTAGGGTTAGGGTGAGGGTGAGGGTGATGGTGTGGGTTAGGGTACAGTTAGGGTTAGAGTAAATGTTAGAGTTAGGGTTAGTGTTTGGGTGAGGTTTAGGGTTAGGGTTAGGGATAGGTTTTGGATTAGAATTAGGGTTAGGGTTAGGGTTAGGTTTAGGGTTTGGGTAAGGGTTAGGGTTAGGGTTAGGGTGAGAATGAGGCTTAGGGTGAGGATTAGGGTTATTGTTAGGGTTAGGGTTAGGGTTAGGGTTTCTGTGAGGGTTAGGGTCAGGGTAAGGATAAGGGTGAGGATGAGGTTGAGGGTTAGGGTGAGGGTTAGGTTTAGGGTTAGGGTGAGTGTTAGATTTATGGTTAAGGTTAGGGTGAGGGTGAGGTTTGGTTTAGGGTGAGGGTTGTTTTAGGTCTATGGTTTGGGTGATGGTTAGCGTATGGTTAGGGATAGAGTTTGGATTAAATTAGGGTTAGGGTTAGGGTTAGGGTTAGGATTAGGTCTAGGTTCATGGTTATTTTGAGGGTGAGGGAAAGGGTGGCGGTTAGGGTTAGGATGAGGGTGAGGTGAGGGTTAGGGTTATGGTTAGTGTTAGGGTTAAGGTGAGGTTGAGGGTTAGGGTTAGGGTTACTGCAAGGGTTAGGGTTAGGGTTTGTGTGAGGCTTCAGGTTAGGGTTAGGCTTAGGGTTTGTATTAGAATTAGGGTTAGGGTTAGGGTTAGGGTAAAGTTTAGGGTGAGGTTTAGGGTTAGGGTTATGGTGACGGTTGGATTTAGGGTTAGGGTTAGGGTGAGGGTGAGGTTTGGGTGAGGGTGAAGGTTTCAGTGATGTTTAAGGTGAGAGTTAGCGTGAGGGTGAGGCTTAGCATGAGGGGAGGGTTAGGGTTAGGGTTAAGGATAAATTTAGGGTGAGGGTGAGGGTGAGGTTTAGAGTGAGGATTAGGGTTAGGGTTAGGGTTAGGTTTAGGTTTAGGGTTAAGGTGAGGGTTAGGGTTATGGTGAAGTTTAGGGTTAGTGTGAGGGTTAGGGTTTTGTTTAGGTTTATGTTTAGGGTTAGGGTTAGGTTGATGGTGAGAGTTAGGGTGAGGGCTATTGTTAAAGTTAGGGTGAGGGTGAGGGTTAGGATAAGGGTTAGGGTTAGGTTTAGGGTGAAGGTGAGAGTTAGAGTTACAGTGTGTGTGAGGGTTAGTGTTATGGTTAGGGTTAGAGTTAGGTTTAGGTTAAGGGTGAGGGTCAAGTTTAGGGTTAGGGTTAGGGATTGGGTTAGTGTTAGGGTTAGGGTTAGACTTAGGGTGAGGGTTAGGGTGAGGGTGAAGGTTAGGGTTACTGTTAAGTTGAGGGTTAGGGTTGGGGTTAGGTTTAGGATTGCGTTTAGGGACCCTTAGGGTTAGGGTTAGGGTTAGGGTATGATTTAGGAGTTAGGGGTTATGTTTAGGGTTAGGGTTAGGTTTATGTTTAGGTTTAGGTTTAGGGTGTCGGTTAAGGGTTAAGGTTAGGTATAGGGACCTTTAGGGTTAAAATTAGATTTAGGGTTAGGGTTGGGGTTATGTTTAGGTTAAGGCTAGGTCTAGGTTTAGGATTAGAGTTAGGGTCAAGGTTTATGTTTGGGTTAGGGTTAGGGTGAGGGTTAGGGTTAAGGTGAATTTTAATGTTAGGGTTAAAATTAGGGTGAGGGTTAGTGTTAGTGTGAGTGTTAGGGTAAGCGTTAGGGTTAGGGTGAGGGTGAGGGTGAGGGTTAGCGTTACTGTTAAGTTGAGGGTTAGGGTTGGGGTTAGGTTTAGGATTGGGTTTAGGGACCCTTAGGGTTAGGGTTAGGGTATGATTTAGGAGTTAGGGGTTCTGTTTAGGATTAGGGTTAGGGTTAGGTTTATGTTTAGATTTAGGGTGTCGGTTAAGGGTTAAGGTTAGGTATAGGGACCTTTAGGGTTAAGATTAGGTTTAGGGTTAGGGCTAGGTCTAGGTTTAGGATGAGGGTTAGGGTTAAGGTTTGGGTTTGGGTTAGGGTGAGGGTGAGGGTTAGGGTTAAGGTGAATTTTAAAGTTAGGGTTAAAATTAGGGTAAGGGTTAGTGTTAGTGTGAGTGTTAGGGTAAGCGTTAGTGTTAGGGTGAGGGTTAGGGTTAAGGTTTGGGTTTGGGTTCGAGTTAGGGTGAGGGTTAGATTTAAGGTGAATTTTAAGGTTAGGGTTAAGATTAGGGTGAAGGTTAGGTTTAGAGTGAGTGTTAGGGTAAGGGTTAGGGTTTTGTTTAGGGTGAGGGTGAGGGTTATGGTGAGGATTAGGGTTAGGGTTAGGTTTAGGTTTTGGGTTAGTGTTAGGTTTAGGGAGTATTAGGGTTAGGTTTAGGGTTAGGGTTAAGGTTATGGTTAGCGTTAAGTTTAGGGTGAGGGTTAGATTTATGGTTAGGATTAGAGCTAGGACTAGGGTTAGCGTTAGCGTTAGGATTAGGGTTATTGTTAGGGACACTTATGGTTAGGGTTAGGGCTTGGGTTAGGAGTTAGGGGTTATTTTTAATTTTAGGGTTAGGGGTAGTTTTATGGTTAGGGTTAGGGTTTGGGTTAAGGATTAGGGTTATGTTTAGGGACCCTTATGGTTAGGGTTAGGATTAGGGTTAGGGTTAGGGTTATGTTTAGGGTTAGGGCTAATGCTAGGTTTAGGGTTTGGGTGTTGGTTAGGGTTAGGGTTAGGGTTAGGGTTAAGGTTAGGTTTAGTGTTAGGGTTAGGGTTTGGGTTGGGGTTAGCATTAGGGTTAGGGCTTGAGATAGGGTTGGTGTTAGGGTTAGGGTTAGGGTGAGGTTTAGGGTAAAGGTTAGGGTTAGGTTTAGTGTTTGGGTTAGGGTTTTTGTTAGAGCTAGGTTATGGGAAGGGTGAGGGTGAAGGGAAGTGTGACGGTTAAGGTTAGGATGAGATTGATTGTGCGGGATAGGGTTTATGGTTAGTTTAGTGTTAGGGTGAGGGTGAGGGTGAGGGTTAGTGTTAGGGTTAGGATTAGGGTAAGGGTTAGGGTTAGGGCTAGGGATTGGGTGAGGATTAAGTTTAGGGTTAGGGTTTGGATTAGGGTTAGGGTTAGGATTAGTGTTAGGGTTAGCATTAGGGTTATGGTTCATGTGAGGGTGAGGGTGACGGTTAGGTTGAGGGTGAGGGTGAGGGTTAGGGTGAGTGTTACGGTTAGGGTTAGGTGAGGGTTAGGGTTGGGGTTACGGTTAGAGTTAGTGTGAGAGTTGGTGTGAGTGTTAGGCTGAAGGTTAGGGTGACTTTTATGGTTAGCGTTAGGGTTAGGATTAGGATTAGGGTTATGGTGAGGGTGTTGGTTCAGGTGACGGTTACGGTTATGGTTATGGTTAAGGTTAGGGTTAGGGTGAGGGTGAGTGTGAAGGTTAGGGTGAGGGTAAGGGTTAGGGTTAGTGTTAGGGTTTGGGTTAAGGGTTAGGGTAAAGTTTAGGGACTCTTATGGTTAACGTTAGTATTAGTGTTGGGATTAGGGTTATGTTTAGCCTTAGGCCTGGGTTAGGTTTAGAGTTTGGTTTAGCCGTAGGGTTAGAGCTAGGGTTAGGGTTAGTGTGAGGGTTAAGGTGAGGGTGATGTTGAGAGTTAGATTAAGTGTTAGGGCTAGGGTTAGGGTTAGGCTGAGTGTTAGGGTTATTGTTAGTATTAGGATGAGTGTTAGGGTTAGAGTGAGGTTTAGTGTGAGGATTAGGGTTAGGGTTAGGGTGAGTGTGAGTGTGAGGGTGAGGATGAGGGTTAGGGTGAGAGTTAGGATTAGGGTTATGGTGAGGATGAAGATTAGGGTTATGGTGAGGGTGAGGGTTGGGATGAGGGTTACAGTTAGGGTTAGGGTTAGTGTTAGGGTTAGGGTTAAGTTTATTGTTAGCCTAAGGTTTAGGGTTAGGGTTAGATTTATGGTTAGGGTTAGGGCTAGAACAAGGGTTAGAATTACGGTTAGGATTAGGGTTAGGGTTAGGGACCCTCAGGGTTATGGTTAGGGTTTCGGTTAGGAGTTAGGGGTTATGGTCAGGTTTATCGTTAGGGTTAGGATTATACTTAGGGTTAGGGTTTTGATTAAGTGTTAGGGTTAGTTTTAGGGAGCCTTATGGTTAGTGCAGTATTAGAGTTAGGGTAGGGTCATGTTTAGAGTTACAGCTAGGACTAGGTTTAGGGTTTTTGTTAGGGTTAGAGTTAGGGTTAAGGTTATGTTTAGTGGTAGGGTTACGGTTAGGGTTTGGGTTAGGGTTACGGTTTGGGTTAGTGTTAGGGTTAAGGTTTGGGTGAGGTCTAGGGTTAGGGTTAGGGCGAGGGTGAGGGAAAGGGTGATGATTAGGGTTACAATGAGGATGAGGGTGAGGGTGAGGGTTAGGGTTATGATTAGTGTTAGGGTTAGGGTGTGGGTGAGGGTTTAGTGTAGGGCTAGGGTTAGGGTAATGGTTAGGGTTAGGTTTAGTGTGTGGGTGAGGCTTAGCGTTAGGGATAGGGTTAGGTTTTTGATTAGAATTAGGGTTAGGGTTAGGTTTAGGGTTAGGTTAGGTTTAGGGTTTGGGTTAGGGTTAGGGCTACGGTTAGGGTTAGGATTTGGGTGAGGGTTAGGGTTAGGGTGAGGGTTAGGATTTGGTTTATGATTAGGTTTAGGGTTAGGGTTAGGGTTACGGTAAGGGTGAGGGTGAGGGTTAGGGTTAGGGTTAGGGTTAGGTTTAGATTTAGGGTGAGGGTAAGTGTGAGGTTTAGTGTTAGTGTATAGGTTAGGGTGAGGGTGCGGCTGAGGGTTATGGTGAGGGTTAGTGTTAGGGTTAGTTTTAGAATTAGGATTAGGGTTGAGCTTAGGGAGGGCTTAGGGTGAGGGTGAGCGTTAGGGTTAGGGTGAGGGTGAGGTTGAGGGTTAGTCTTTAGGTTAGGTTTACGGTTAGGGTTAGGGTCAGAGGGTTAGGGTGATGGTTGGGCTTTGGGTTAGGTTTAGGGTTAGGGTTAGGGTTAGGGTGAGGTTGAGGGTGAGTTTAGGATGAGTATTAGGGTTATGGTTAGGGTGAGGGTTAGGTTTAGGTTTATGGTGAGGGTTAGGGTTAGGGTAAGGGTGAGGGTTAGGGTGATGATTAGGGTGAGGTTTACGGTTAGGGTTAGGGTTAGGATTAGGGTTATGGTGAGGGTTAAGGTTCGTGTGAGAGTTACGGTTAGGGTTAGGGTTAGGGTGATGGTGCGGGTGAGGTTTAGGGTTAGAGTGAGCGTTAGGATTAGGGTTAGGGTAAAGTTTAGAGTTAGGTTTAGGGTTTGGTTTAAGTGTGCGGGTGAGGTTTAGGGTTGGAGTGAGCGTGAGGATTAGGGTTAGGGTAAAGTTTAGAGTTAGGTTTAGGGTTTGGTTTAAGTGTCAGGGTTACGTTTAGGGACCCTTAGGGTTAAGGTTAGGGTTAGGGTTAGGGTGAGGGTTATGATGAGGCTTAGGGTGAAGGTTAGGTTTAGGATTAGGGTTAGGGTTAGGGTGAGAGTGAGAGTTAGGGTGATAGTGAGGGTGAAAGTGTGTGTGAGGGTGAGGGTGAGGGTTAGAGTTAGTGTTAGTGTTAGGGTGAGGGTTAGGGTTAGGGTGAGGGTTAGGGATAGAGTGAGGGTTAGGGTGAGGGTTAGGGTTAGGGTTAGGTTTATGGTGAGGGTTAGGGTTAGTATTATGGTTAGGGTTTGGGTTAGGGTTAGGGTTATGGTTAGGGTTAGTGTTAGGGTTTGGGTGAGAGATTGGATTAGAATTGGTGTTAGGGTTAGGGTTAATGTTAGGGTAAGGATTAGGGTGAGGGTGAGGATGAGGATGAGGGTTAGGTTTAGGGTAAGCGTTAGGGTTAGCGTAAGGTTTAGGGTGATGTTTGCGGTTATGTTTAGGGATAGGGTTTGGATTACAATTTTAGTTTGGTTATGGTTAAGTTTAGGGTTTGGTGTAGGGTTAGGGTTAGGGTGAGTTTGAGGGAAAGGGTGACGGTTAGGGTTAGGATGAGGATGAGGGTGAGGGTTAGGTTTATGGTTAGTGTTAGGGTTAGGGTGAGGGTGAGGGTGGGGGTTAGGGTTAGAGTTAGGAGTAGTGTAAAGCTTAGGGTTAGGATTAGGGTTTGGGTGAGGCTTCGGGTTAGGGTTAGGGTTTGTATTAGAATTAGGGTTAGGGTTAAGGTTATGGTTAGGTTTAGGTTTTGGGTTAGGGTTAGGGTTAGGGTTAGGGTTAGGGTTTGGGTGACATTTAAGGTTAGGGTTAGGGTTAGGATTTGGGTTAGGGTTTAGGTTAGGGTTAGGTTATTTTTAGGTTCAGGGTGAGGATTAGGGTGAGGGTTAGGATTAGGTTTAGTGTTTGAGTTAGGGTAGGTTTACGGTTAAAGTTAGGGTTAAGTTTAGGGTTAGGGTGAATTTGAGTTTTAGGGTTAGGTTTAGGATAAGGGTGAGGGTTAGGGTTAGAGTGACGGTTAGGGTAAGGGTTAGGGTTACAGTTAGGTTTAGGGTGATGCTGAGAGTGAGGTTTAGTGTGAGGGTGAGGGTGAGGGTGAGGCATAGTTTGAGGGTGAGGGTTAAGGTGAGGGTTAGGGTTAGGGTTAGTATTCGAGTGAGGGTGAGTATGAAGGTTGGGGTGAGTATTAGGGTTAGGGTTAGGGTGAGGGTGAGGGTGAGGGTGAGGGTTAGAGTGAGTATTAGGGTTAAGGTTAGGGTTATTGTTAGGGTTAAGGTTTGGGTTAAGTGTCAGGGTTAGGTTTAGGGACCCTTAGGGTTAAGGTTAGGGTGAGGGTGAGGGTTAGGGTGAAGGTTAGGTTTAGGATTAGGGTTAGGGTTAGGGTGAGAGTGAGGGTTAGGGTAGGGTGATGGTGAGAGTAAGTGTGAGGTTAGGGTTAGGGTTTGTGTTAAGTGTCATTGTTAGGTTTAGGGATCCTTAGTGTGATGGTTTGGTTTAGGTTTAGGGTGAAGTTTAGGTTTAGGGTTAGGTTTAGGTTTAGTGTTAGGATGAGTGTTAGGGTTATGGTTAGGGTGAGGGTTAGGTTTATGTTTACGGTGAGGGTTAGGGTTAGGGTAAGGGTGAGGTTTAGGGTGATGTTTTGGTTGAGGTTTACGGTTAGGGTTAGGGTTAGGTTGAGGATTAGGGTTACAATGAGGGTATGGGTTCGGGTGAAAATTAGGGTTAGGTTTAGGGTTAGGATGAGGGTGAGGGTGACAGTTAGGGTTAGAGTGAGGGTTAGGGTTAGGGTGAGGGTTAGGGTAACTGTTAGGGTTTGGTTTAGGTGTCAGGGTCAGGTTTAGGGACCCTTAGGTTTAAGGTTAGAATTAGGGTTAGGGTGAGGGTGAGGCAAAGGGTGAGGGTTAGGGTTAGGGTTATTATTTGGGTGAGGGTGAGGGTGAGGGTTAGGGTGAGGATTAGGTTTAGGGTTAGGTTAGGGTTAAGGTGAGGGTGAGGGTGAGGGTAAGGGTTAGAGTGAGGGTTAGGTTTAGGGTTAGGGTTAGGGTTAGGGTTTGGGTTAAGTGTCAGGGTTCGTTTTAGGGACCCTTAGGGTTAAGGTTAGGGTTAGGGTTAGGGTGAGGGTGAGGGTGAGGGTTAGATTGAAGGTTAGATTTAGGATTAGGGTTAGAGGTAGGGTAAGAGTGAGGGTTAGGGTAAGGGTGAGGGTGAGAGTGAGTGTGAGGGTGAGGCTTAGGGGTAGGTTTAGGGTTAGGGTTAGAGTGCGGGTTAGGGTGAGTGTGAGGGTTAGGGTTAGCGTTAGGGTTAGGATGAGTGTTAGGGTTGGAGTGAGTGTTAGGGTGAGGGTTGGGGTTAGGGTTAGGTTTAGGGTGAGGCTTAGGGTTAGTGTTATGGTTAGGGTTTGGGTAGGGTCCGGGTTAGGGTTTGGGTGAGGGTATGGTGTAAGTTTAGGTGTAGGGTTAGGTTTTGTGTTAGGATTAGGGTTAAGTTTAGGTTTGTTTTAGGTTGAAGGTGAGGGTGAGGATTAGAGTGAGGGTTAGGGTTAGGGTTAGGGTAAGGTTTAAGGTTAGGGTGATGGTGAGTTTGAGGTTTAGGGGTAGGATTAAGATTAGGGATAGGGTTAGGGTTAGGGTGAGGGTGAGGGTGAGGATTATGGTGAGGGTTAGTGTTAGGGTTAGTTTTAGGTTTAGGGTTAAGGTTAGGCTTATGGTGAGTGTTAGAGTGAGGGTGAGGGTGAGAGTGAGGGTGAGGGTTAGGGTTAGTGTTAGGGTTAGGGTTAGGGTGAGATGGAGGCTGAGGGTTAGAGTGAGGTTTAGGGTTATTGTTACAATGAGGGTTAAGGTTAGGTTGACGGAGAGGATTATGGTTATGGTTAGGGTGAGGGTTAGTGTGAGGGTTAAGGTTAGGGTTAGGGTTAAGGTTAGGATTAGGGTTATGGTGAGGGTGATGGTGAGGGTGAGGGTTATGGTTAGGCTAAGGGTTAGGGTTAGGGTTAGGATGAGGGTGAGTGTGATGGTTAGGCTTAGTGTGGGGCTAGGGTTAGTGTTAGGGTTAAGGTTAGGTTTAGGGTTTAGGTTAAGGGTTAGTGTTAGGTTTAGTGACCATTACGGATAGGGTTATGATTAGGGCTGGGGTTATGGTTAGGTTTAGGTTAAGGGCTAGGGCTAGGTTTAGGGTTTAGGTTAGGCTTAGGGTTAGGGTTAGGCTGAGGATGAGGGTGAAGGTTAGGTATAGGTTTAGGTTTAGGCTTAGGATTAGGGTGAGGGTTTGGATTTGGTTTAGGGTTAGGTTTATGGTTAGGGTTAGGGTTACGATGAGGGTGACGGTTTGGGTTAGGGTTAGGGTTAGGATTAGATTTAGGGTGAGTGTGAATGTGAGGTTTAGGGTTTGATGTAGGGTTAGGATTAGGGTGATGGTGAGGGTGAAGTTTATGGTGAGGGTTCATGTTAGGGTTAGTTTTAGGATTAGGGTTAGGGTTAGACTTAGGGTGAGGTTTAGGGTGAGGGTGAGCATGACGGTTAGGGTTAGGGTGAGGGTAAGGGAGAGGATGAGGGTGACAGTTTGGGTTAGAGTGAGGGTTAGGGTAGGGTTAAGTTTAGGGTTAGGGTTAGGTTTTGTGTTAAGGGTCATTGTAAGTTTTAGGGATCCTTAGTGTTAGGGTTAGGGTTAGGGTGAGGGTTAGGGTTAAGGTTAGGGTGAGGTTGAGGGTGAGGTTTAGGGTGAGGGTTAGGGTTATGGTTAGGGTGAGGGTTAGGTTTAGGGCTACGGTGAGGGTTAGGGTTAGGGTAAGGGTGAGGGTTAGGGTGATGGTTAGGGTGAGGTTTAGGGTTAGGGTTAGGGTTAGGGTTAGGATAAGGGTTGTGGTGAGGGTTCAGGTTCAGGTGAGAGTTATGGTTAGCGTTAGGGTTAGGGTGAGAGTGAGGGTGACAGTTAGGGTTGGAGTGAGGGTTAGGGTTAGGGTTAGGTTTAGGGTTAGGGTTAGGTTTTGTATTAAGTGTCAGTGTAAGGTTTAGGGATCCTTAGTGTTAGGGTTAGGGTTAGAGTGAGGGTGAGGATGAGGGTGAGAGTGAGTGTGAGTGTGAGGGTTAGGGTTAGGTTTAGATTTAGGGTTCGAGTGAGGGTTAGGGTGAGTTCGAGGTTTAGGATTTGTGTTAGGGTGAAGATTAGGGTTAGAGTGAGGGTTAGGGTGAGGGTTAGGTTTAGTGTTAGGTTTAGGGTTAGGTTTAGCTTTAGTGTTAGGGTTAGGGTTTGGGTTAGGGTTAGGTGATGGTGAGGGGGAGGGAGAGGGTTAGGGTTAGGGTTAGATTCAGGGTTTGTGTTAGGGTTATGGTTAGGCTTATGTTTACTGTTAGGGTTAGGTTTCGGTTAGGGTTAGCGTTAGGGTTAGGGTGATGGTGAGGTTGACGGTGACGGTTAGGGTTACGGTGACAGTGTGGGTGAGGGTTAGTGTGAGAGTGAGGGTGAGGTTTAGGGTTAGGGTTAGGGTGAGGGTTAGGTTTAGGGTAGGGTTAGGGTGAGGTGGAGTTTTAGGTTTAGGGTTAGGATTAGGGTGAGCGTTAGGGTTAGAATTACGGTTAGGGTGAGGGTGCGGGTGAGTGTTAAGGTGAGGGTTAGAGTTAGGGTCAGTTTTAGGATTAGGGTTAGGTTTAGGCTTAGGGTAAGGTTTAGGTTTAGGTTTAGGGTGAGGATGAGGGTTGGGGTTAGGGTTATGGTTACAGTTAGGGTTAGGGTTTGGGTAAGATTATGGATAGTGTGAGGGTTAGGGTTTGTGTTAAGTTTAGGGAGGGGTTAGGGTGAGGTTGAGGGTGAGGTTTTGGTGAGTGTTAGGGTTATGGTCAGGGTGAGGGTTAGTGTTAGGTTTACGGTAAGGGTTAGGTTTAGGTAAGGGTGAGGGTTAGGGTGAGGTTTAGGTTTAGGGTTAGGTTTAGGGTTAGGGTTACGATTAGGGTTATGGTGAGGGTTCGGGTTCGGGTGAGAGTTACGGTTAGGGTTGGGGTTAGGGTTTGGGTGAGGGTGAGGGTTAGGGTTAGAGTGAGTGTTAGGGTTAGGGTTAGGGTTAGTGATAGAGTTAGTGTTAGTGTTCGGGTTTGGGTTAAGTGTCATGGTTAGGTTTAGGGACCATTAGGGTTAAGGTTAGCCTTAGGGTGAGGGTGAGGTTGAGGGTTAGGATTAGGGTGAAGGTTAGGTTTTCTATTAGGGTTAGGGTTAGAGTGATAGTGACGGTTAGGGTGAAGGTGAGGGTGAGGTTTAGGTTAGGGTTAGGGTTAGGGTAGGATTAGAGTGAGGTTTAGGGTGAGGGTCAGGGTTAGGCATAGGTTTACGTTTAGTGTTAGGTTTAGAGTTAGGGTTAGGATTTGTGTTAGGCTTAGGGTTAGGGTTTGGGTGAGGGTTAGGTTTACGGTACGGTTAGGGTGAGGGTTAGGGTTTGAGTTAGGAATAGTGTTATGGTTAGGTTTGTTTTAGATTGAGGGTGAGGGTGAGGGTGAGGGTATCATTTAGAGTGAGAGTAAGAGTTAGGGTTAGGGTTAGCGTTAGGTTTAGGGTTTGGGTGATTTTTAGGTTTAGGTGTAGGGTTAGGATTAGGGTGAGGGTTAGGGTTAGAGTTAGCGTTAGGGTGATGGTCAGGATGTGGTCTAGGTGAGGGTGAGGGTGAGGGTGATGGTGAGGGTGAGGCATAGGGTGAGGGTGAGAGTTAAGGTGAGGCTTAGGGTTAGGGTTAGTATTCAGGTGAGGATGAGGGTTAGGGTGCAGGTGAGGGTTAGGATTAGGGTTATGGTGAGGGTGAGGGTTCGGTGTGGGTTATGGTTCGAGTTAGGGTTTGGGTTAATGATTAGGTTTAGATTTAGGGACCCTTATGGTTAGGGATAGGATTAGGGTTGGTGTTAGGATTATGTTTAGGGTTAGGGCTAGGGCTAGATTTAGTGTTTGGGATAGGCTTAGAGTTAGGGTTAGGTTTAGGGCCAAGGTTAGTTTTAGGGTGAGGGTGAGAGTGAGGATCATGTTGAGGGTTAGTGTTAGGGTTAGTTTTAGGTTTAGGGTTAGGTTAGGCTTATGGTGAGGGTTAGAGTGAGGGTGAGGGTGAGAGTTAGGGTGAGGGTTAGCATTAGTGTTAGGGTTAGGGTGAGGGTGAGGTGGAGGGTGAGGGTAAGAGTGAGGTATAGGGTTATGTTTAGATTGAGGGTTAGCGTTAGGTTTATGGTGATAGTTATGGTTATGGTTAGGGTGAGCGTTAGCTTGAGGGTTAGGATGAGGGTTAGGGTCAGTGTTAGGGTTAGGGTTAGGATTAGGGTTATGGCGAGGGTTCGGGTTTGGTTTCCGTTTAGGGTTAGGGTTAGGGTGAGGGTGACGGTAGGTTTAGGGTGGGTGATAGGGTTAGGTTTAAGGTTAGGGTTAGGGTTAGGGTGAGGGTTTGGATTTGGTTTAGGGTTAGGTTTATGGTTAGGGTTAGGGTTACAGTGAGGGTGAGGGTTAGGGTTAGGGTTAGGATGAGTGTGAAGTTTACTTTTGGGGGTAGGGTTAGGATTAGGGTGAAGGTGAAGGTTATGGTGAGGGTTCATGTTAGGGTTAGTTTTAGGATTAGGGTTAGGGTTATGCTTAGCGTGAGGGTTAGGGTGAGGGTGAGGGTTATGGTTAGGGTTAGGGTGAGTGTTAGGGTTAGTGTTAGGGTTACGGTTAGGGTGAAGTTGAGGGTGAGGTTTAGGGTGAGGTTTAGGGTTATGGTTAGGGTGAGGGGTAGGGTTAGTGTTACGGTGAGGGTTAGGGTTATGGTGAGGGTGAGGGTGAGGGTGAGAATTACGGTTAGGGTTAGCATGAGGGTGACGGTTAAGGTGAGAGTAAGGGTTAGTGTTAGGGTTTGTTTTAACTCTTATGGTTAGGTTTAGGGACCTTTCGGGTTAGGGTTAGGTTGAAGGTGACGGTGAGGGTTGGGGTGAAGATTAGGTTTAAGATTAGGGTTAGGGTGAGGGTGACAGTGAGGGTTAGGGGGAGGGGGAGGGTGAGAGCGAGTGTGAGGGTGAGGGTTAGGGTTAGGTTTAGGATGAGGGTTAGAGTGAGGGTTAGGGTGAGTGTGAGGGTTAGGGTTATTGTTAGGGTGAGAATGAAGGTGAGGGTTAGGGTTAAGATTATGGTTAGGGTTAGGTTTAGTGTTAGGGTTAGGATTTGGGTTAGGTTAGGTGAGGGTGAGGGTGAGGGTTAGGGTTAGAGTTATGTTTAATATTAGGGTTAGGTTTTGGGCTAGGGTTAGGGTTAGGTTTGGGATGAGGGTGAGGGTTACGGTGAGGGTTAGGGTGAGGGTGAGGGTTAGGGTGAGTGTTAGGGTTAGAGTGAGGGTTAGTTTTAGGGTAGGGTGAGGATGAGGGTGAGGGTTAGGGTGAGTGTGAGGGTTAGGGTTAGGTTTAGGGTTAGGGTGAGGGTTAGTGTTAGGTTTAGGGTGATTGTTAGTGTGTGGGTTAGGTTTAGGGTTATGGTTAGGGTAAGGGTTAGGGTTAGGATTAGGGTTAGGGTTAAGGTTTGGGCTAGGGTTAGGGTTAGGTTTAGGGTGAGGGTGAGGTTGACGGTGAGGGGTAGTGTGAAAGTGAGGGTTACTGAGAAGGTTAGGTTTAGAATTAGGGTTAGGTTGAGAATGGGGATTAGGGTGAGGTGAGGGTGAAGGTGAGGGTGAGGATTATGCTTAGGCTTAGGTTTAGGGTAAGAGTGAGGTTTAGGGTGAGTGTGATGGTTAGGGGTAGGGGTAGGGTTAGGGTTAGATTTAGGGTTAGAGTTAGGGTGAGGGTTAGGGTTAGGGTGAGGCTTAGGGTTTGGGTTAGGGTTAGGGTTAGGGTTAGTGAGGTTGAGGGTGAGTGTTAGGGTGAGGGTTAATGTTATGGTTAGGGTGATGGTTAGGGTAAGAGTTAGGGTAAGGTTTTGGGTTAGGGTGAGGGTTAGGGTAACAGCGAGAGTGAGGGTTAGAGTTATGATTAGGGTTAGGTTTAGGTTTAGGTTTAGGGTGATGGTGAGGTTGAAAGTTATGTTTAGGGTTAGGGTTTGGGTTATGGTTAGTTTTAGAGTTAGACTTAGGGTGAGGTTTAGGGGAGGGGGAGGGTTAGGTTAAGGGTTTGGGTTAGTGTAAGGGTTAGGGTCGGTTGAGGATGAGGGTTAGGGTTACGGTTAGGTTGAGGGATAGGGTGGGGATTATTTTTAGGGTTAGGATTAGGGACCCTTAGGGTTAGCATTAGGGTATGATTTAGGAGTTAGGGGTTATGTTTAGCGTTAGGGTTAGGGTTAGGTGTATGGTTAGGTTGTGGGTTAACAGTTAGAGTTTGTTTTATGGACCTTTATGGTTAGGGTTAGGTTTAGGGTTAGGTTGGGGTTATGTTTAGGGTTAGGGCTAGGTCTAGGCTTAGGGTTTGGGTTAGTGTTAATGTTAGGGTTAGGGTTAAGTTTTGGGTTAGGGTTAGGGTTAGGGTTAGTGGTAGGGTGAGGGTTAGGGTTAGGGTGAGTTTTAAGGTTAGAGTTAATATTAGGCTGAGGGTTAAGGTTAGAGTGAGTGTTAGGGTAAGTGTTAGGGTTAGGATGAGGTTGAGGGTTAGGTTTGAGTGAGTATTAGGGTAAGGGTTAGGGTTAGGTGTAGGTTGAGGGTGATGTTTAGGGTGAGGGTTAGTGTTAGGATTACGGTGAGGTCTAAGGTTAGGTTTAGGGTGAGCATTAGTGTTTGGGTTAGGGTGAGGATGAAGGTTAGGGTTAGGGTGAGGTTTAGGTTTAGGATTAGTGTGAGGGTGAGAGTGAGGCTAGGGTGAGGGTGAGGGTGAGTATGAGGGTGAGGGTTAGGTTGAGGATGTGGGTTAGGGTTAGGTGAGGGTTAGGGTTAGGATTTGGGTGAGGGTGAGGATGAAGGTTATGGTGAGGATTAGGGTTAGGGTTAGCTTTATGGTATGGATTAGGGTTAATTGTAGGGCCCCTTAGGTTTGGTTTAGGGTTAGGGTTAAGGTTATGTTTAGCCTTAAGTTTAGGGTTAGGGTTAGATTTATGGTTAGGATTAGAGCTAGGACTAGGGTTAGCCTTAGGGTTAGGATTAGGGTTATGGTTAGGGACTGTTATGGTTATGGTTAGGGTTTGGGTTAGGAGTTAGGGGTTATGTTTAGTTTTAGGGTTAGGGTTAGGTTTTGCCTTAAGGGTAAGGGTTATGCTTAGGGACCATTATGGTTAGGGTTAGTGTTTGGGTTATGTTTAGGGTTAGGGCTGGGGCTAGGTTTAGGTTTTGGGTTAGGGTTAGGGTTAAGTTTAGTGTTAAGGTTAGGGTTTGGGTTAGGGCTAGGATTATGGTTAGGGTGAGGGTGGGGAGAAATGTGACGGTTATGGTTAGGATGAGATTGATGGTGAGGGTTAGGGTTATGGTTAGTGTTAGGGTTAGGGGGAGTGTGAGGGTTAGTGTTAGGGTTAGGGTAAGGGTAAAGGTTAGGGTTAAGGTTAGTGATTGGGTGAGGGTTAGGGTTAGGGTTAGGTTTTGGTTTAGAGTTAGGTTTAGGATTAGGTTTATGGTTAGGGTGAGGGTGAGAGTGAGGGGTAGGATGAGGGTGAAGGTGAGGGTGTGGGTGAGGTTATGGTGAGGGTTAGGTTTATTGTTAGGATGAGTGTTAGGGTTAGGGTTACGGTTCGAGTTAGGGTGAGAGTTAGGATGAGTGTTAGGCTGACAGTTAGGTTGACGTTTAGGGATACTGTTAGGGTTAGGATTAGGATTAGGGTTAGGTGTGGGTGTGGGTTCAGGTGAGGGTTACGGTTATGGTTAAGGTTAGGGTTAGGTTGAGGGTGAGTGTGACGGTTAGGGTGAGGGTAAGGGTTAAGTTTAGGGTTAGGGTTTGTGTTTGTGTTAAGGGTTAGGGTAAAGTTTAGGGACCCTTATGTTTGGGGTAAGTATTAGGATTGGGGTAAGGATTTGGGTTAGGATTAGGGTTAAGGTTAGGTTTGTTTTAGGTTGAGGGTGAGGGTGAGGGTGAGGGTGAGGGTTAGGGTGAGGTTTAGAATTAGCTTTAGGGTTAGGGTAAGGGTAAGGGTTACGGTTAGGGTTAGGGTTAAGTTTAGGGTTAAGGTGAGTTTGAGATTTAGGGTTGGGGTTAGGATTAGTGTGAGGGTTAGGGTTAGAGAGAGGGTTAAGGTGAGGTTTAGGGTTAGAGTTTGGTTTAGCGTAATGGTGAGGGTGAGGTTTAGGGTGAGGGTGAGGGCGAGTGTGAGGCATAGGATGAGGGTGAGGGTAAGGTGACGGTTAGGGTTAGGGTTAGTATTCGGTGAAGGTGAGGGTTAGGGTGAGGATTAGCGTTAGGGTTAGGGTTACGGTTAGGGTGAGGATAAGGGTTAGAGTGAGGGTTAGGGTTTGGGTTAGAGTTAAGGTTGGGTTTCCGGTTAGGGTTAGGTTGAGGTTGATGGTGAGGTTAGGTGAGGGTTAGAGGTATGGTTAGGGTGAAGTATAGGGTTAGGTTTACAGTGAGGTTTAGGGTTAGGGTTAGGGTTAGGGTGAGGGTTAGGATTAGGGTTATGTTGAGGGTGAGGGTTTGGTGAGGGTTATGGTTCCTGTTGAGATTTGGGTTAATGGTTAGGGTAGGTTTAGGGACCCTTATGGTGGGGGATAGTATTAGGGTTGGTGTTAGGGTTATGTTTAGGGTTAGGGCTAGGGCTAGATTTAGGGTTTGGGATAGGCTTAGGATTAGCCTTAGGTTTAGGGGTAAGGTTGGGGTTAGGGTGAGGGTGAGGGTGAGGGTGAGGATTATGGTGTGGCTTAGTATTAGGGTTAGTTTTTTGATTAGGGTTAGGTTAGCCTTATGGTGAGGTTTAGGGTGAGGGTGAGATTAAGGGATAGGGTGAGGTATAGGGTTAGTGTTAGGGTTAGGGTTAGGGTGAAGTGGAGGGTGAGGGTTAGGTTGAGGTTTAGGTTTATGTTTAGGGTGAGTGTTACGGTTATGGTTACGGTTATGGTTAGGGTTAGAATTATGGTTAGGTTTTGGGTTAAGGGTTAGTGTTAGGTTTACTGACCATTAGGGATAGGGTAAGGATTAGGGTTGGGGTTAGGGTTATGTTTAGGGTTAGGGCTAGGGCTAGGTTTAGGGTTTGGGTTAGGCTTAGGGTTAGGGTTAGGGTGAGGGTGAGGGTGAGGGTTAGGGTTAGGTTTAGAATTAGGGTTAGGGTGAGGTTTAGGATTTGATTTAGGGTTAGGTTTATGGTTAGGGTTACGGTGAGGGTGAGGGTTAGGGTTAGGGTTAAGGTTAGGGTTAGGCTTAGGGTTAGGGTTAGGGTGAAGGTGAGGATTAGGGTTAGGTTTAGGATTAGGGTTAGGGTGAGGTTTAGGATTTGGTTTAGGGTTAGGTTTACGGTTAGGGTTAGGGTTACGGTGAGGGTGAGGGTTAGGGTTAGGGTTAGGGTTAGGGTTAAGGTTAGCATTAGATTTAGGGTTAGAGGTAGGGTTAGGGTTATTTTGAGGGTTTGTGTTAAATGTCATGGTTAGGTTTAGGGATCCTTAGGGTTAGGGTTTGGGTGAGGGTGAGGGTTACGGTGAAGGTTAGGTTTAGGATTATGGTTAGAGTTAGGGTGAGAAAGAGGGTTAGGGTTAGGGTTAGGGTTAGGTTTAGAGTGAGGGTTTGGGTGAGTGTGAGGGTTAGGTTTAGATTTAGGGTGAGGGTTAGGGTTAGAGTGAGGGTTAGGCTGAGGGTTAGGGTTAGAGTTAGGTTTAGGGTTAGGGTTAGCTTTAATGTTGGAGTTAGGGTTTGGTTTACGGTTAGGTGAGGGTGAGGGTGAGGGTTAGGGTTAGGGTTAGGCTTAGGTTTTGGTTTAGGGTTAGGTTTATGGTTAAGTTTAGTGTTATGGTTAGGGTTTGGGTTAGGGTTAGCGTTAGGGTTAGGGTGAGGGTGAGGGTGAGGGTGACGGTTAAGGTTATGGTGAGGGTGTGGGTGAGGGTTAGTGTGAGGGTGAGGGTAAGGGTTAGGTTTAAGGTAGGGTTTGGGTGAGGTTGAGGGTTAGGATTAGATTTAGGTTTAGAGTGAACATTAGGGTTAGAGTGAGGGTTAGGGTGAGGGTTAGGTTTAGGGTTAGGTTTAGGGTGAGGGTGAGTGTGAGGGTGAGGGTTAGTGTGAGGGTTAGTTTTAGGTATAGGGTGAGGGTTAGTGTTAGGTTAAAGGTGAGGGTTAGTGTTTGGGTTAGGGTTAGGTTTAGGATTATGGTTAGGGTTAGTGTAGGGTTAGGTTTCGGTCTAGGGTTAGGGTTAGGGTTAGGGTGATGGTGAGGGTGAGTTTTAGGGTTAGGGTTAGTTTTAGGGTTACAGTGAGGGTTAGGGTGAGTGTGAGGGTTAGGGTTAGGGATAGGGTTAGGAGAAGGGTTTGGGTTAGAGTGACAGTTAGAGTGAGGGTTAGGGTTAGGGTTAGGGATAGGGTTAGGTTTAGGTTTAGTGTTAGGGTCGTGGTTTGGGTTGGGGTTAGGGTTAGGGGTAAAGTGAGGATGAGGGGAAGGGTCATGGTTAGGGGTAGGATGAGGGTGAGGTTTAGGTTTAGGGTTATGGTTAGTGATAGGGTTAGGGTGAGGGATAGAGTGAGGGTTACGGTTAAGGTTTGGGTTAAGGTTAGAGTTTGGATTAGAGTTACTGTGAGGGTTAGTGTTAGGTTAAGGTTAGCGTGAGGGTGAGAGTGAGGGTGAGGGTTAAGTTTAGGTTTAGGGTTAGGATTAGGGTATGGGTTACCGTTAGTTTTAGGGTTAGGGTTAGGTTTAGGGTGAGGATTAGGTTTATGGTTAGGGTTATGGTTCGGGTGAGGGTGAGGGTTAGGATTAGGGTGAGGTTGAGAGGGAGGGTGAGGATTAGGATGAGGGTGAGGGTGAGTGTTAGTGTGAGGGTGAGGCTTAGGGTTAGGGTTAGTTTTAGTGTTAGGGCTAAGGTTTGGGCTAGGGTTAGAGTTAGGGTTAGGGTGAGGGTGAGGGTTAGGAGGAGTGTGAGGGTTAGGGGTAGGGGTAGGGTTGGGATAAGGGTTTGTGTTAGAGTGAGGGTTAGGGTTAGGTTTAGTGCTAGGGTTAGGGTTTGGGTTGGGGTTAGGGTTAGGAGTAGAGTGAGGATGAGGGGAAGGGTCATGGTTAGGATTAGGATGAGGCTGATGTTTAGGGTTAGAGTTATGTTTAGTGTTAGGGTTAGGGTGAGGGTTAAGTGTGAAGGTTAGGATTAGGCTTAGTTTTAGGGTGATGGTTAGGTTTACGGTTAGCGTTAGGGTTACGGTGAGGGTGAGGGTGAGAGTTAGGGTGAGGGTGAGAGTGAGAGTGAGTTTGACGGTTAGGATGAGGGTGAGTGTTAGGGTGAGGGCGAGCGTTAGGGTTAGGGTTAGGATTAGGGTCAGGGTGAGGGTTATGGTGAGGTTTAGGTTTAGGGTTATGGTGACGGTTAGGGTTAGGGTGAGGCTTAAGGGTAGAGTTAGGGTTAGGGTTAGGTTGAGGGTTAGGATTAGATGTATGGTTAGGGTTAGGGCTAGGACTAGAGTTAGAGTTATGGTTAGGATTAGGGTTAAGGTTATGGACCCTTAGGGTTAGGTTATGGTTTGAGTTAGGAGTTACGATTATGTTTAGGTTTAGGCTTAGGTTAGGTTTATGGTTAGGATTAGGTATAGGGTTAGGGTTAGGGTTTGGTTTAAGGGTTAGGGTTAGGTTTAGGGCCCCTTTCGTTTAGGGTTAGGATTAGGGATAGGGTTAGGTTTAGGTTTAGGTTTAGGGATATGGCTAGGTTTAGGTTTAGGGTTTGGGTTAGGGTTAGGGTTATGTTTTGTGTTAGGGTTAGGGTTTGGTTGGGGGTTAGGGTTAGAGTTTGGGTTTGGGTTAGGGTAAGGGTTAGGGTTAGGTTTATGTTTAGGTTTAGGGTGAGGGTTAGGGTTAGGGTTAGGGTGAGGGTTAGGGTTAGTGTTGTGGTTAACTACACCTCGGGTTTGGGTTAGTATTAGCGTTAAGTTTAGGGTTAGAGTTAGGCTTAGAGTTAGGGTTAGGTTTATGGTTAGGGTTGGGGCTAGGGCTAGGGTTAGGGCTAGGGTTAGGATTAGTTTTAGGGTTAAGGAAACTTAGGGTTAAGATTAGGGTTAGAGTGAGGAGTTAGGGGTTATGTTTAGGGTTAAGATTAGGGTAAGGCTTAGGGTGAGGGTTAGGGTTAGGTTTACGGTTAGGTTGAGGTTTAGGGTGAGGGTTAGATTGAGGGTTAAGCTTAGGGTTAGGGTTAGAGTTTGGGTTAGGGACCCTTAGGGTTAGGATTAAGTTTAGAGTTATCGTTAGGTTTAGGGTTAAGTTTAGGTTTATGGTTATGTTTAGGTCTAGGAGTACAGTTAGGATTATGGTTATGGTTAGGTTTAGGGTTAGGGTGAGGGTGAGGGTGAGGGTTAGGGTTAGGGTTAGGTTTAGCGTTAGGGTTAGGGTGAAGGTTAGGGTGAGGGTGAGTGTTAGGGTTAGGGCTAGCATGAGGGTTAGGTTTATGCTTAGGGTTAGGTTTAGATTTAGGGTTAGTTTGGGGTTGGGGTTATGGTTAAGGTTAGGATGAGGGTTAGGGTTAGGGTTAGGGTGAGGTTTATGGTGATGGCTAGGGTAAGGGTGAGGGTTAGTGTGAGCGTTGGGGTTAGGGTTAGAGTTAGGGTGAGGGTTAGGGTTAGGGCGAGAGTTGTTTAGATTTAGGGTGAGGGCTAGTGTTAGGGTTAGAGTTAGGGTTAAATTTTGGTTAGGGTTAGGTTTAGGGTTATACTTAGGGTTAGGGTTAGGGTGAGGGTGAGGGTCTGGGATAGGGTTTGATTTAGGGTTAGGTTTAGGTTTAGGGTGAGGGTTAGGGTAGGTTGAGGGTGATGGTTAGGGTGATGGTTAGGTGAGGGTTAGGGTTACGGTGAGGGTTAGAGTAGGTTGAGGGTGATATTTAGTGTGATGGTTAGGGTGAGGCTTAGGGTTAGGGTGAGGGTGAGGGTTAGGGTTAGTGTTAGGGTTAGGTTGAGGGTTAGGGTGAGGGTTAGGTTTAGGTTAGGGACACTGAGGGTTAGTTTTAGGATTAGGGTTAAGGTTAGGGTTAGCGTTAGGTTTATGGTTAGGTTTAGGTCTAGGACTAGAGTAAGGGATACGGTTAGGGTTAGGGTTAGGTTTAGGGTTATTGAGTTAGGGTTATGGTTAGTGTGAGTGTAAGGTTTAGGGTCACGGTTAGGGGTAGGGTGAGGGTGAGCGTTAGTGTAAGGGTTAAATTTTGGGTTATGTTTAGGTTTAGGTTTAGGATTAGGGTTAGGGTTAGCATGAGTTTTAGGTTTAGAGTTAGGGTTAGGGTTACGGATAGAGTGAAGTTTAGGTTGAGGGTTAGAGTTAAGTTAGGGTTAGGGTGAGGGTTAGTGTTAGGGTGAGGTTTAGGGTGATGGTTAGGGTTAGGGTGAGCGTTGGGGATAGGGTTAAGGTTAGGGTTAGGATGAGGTTTAGGGTTATTGTGATAGGTTTTGTTGAGGACTAGGGTTAGGGTCAGGTTTAGGGTTAAAGTTTGGGTTAGGATTAGGTTTAGGCTTATGGTTAGGGTTATGGTTAGTGTTAGGGTGAGGGTGAGGGTGAGAGTGAGGGTTAGGGTGAGGGTGAGGGTTAGGGTTGGGGTGAGGTTGAGGGTTAGCATTAGGGTTAGGGTTAAGGTTAAGGTTAGCGTTGGGGATAAGGTTAGGCTTAAGGTGAGGATTAGGTTTAGGGTGAGAGTTGGTTAGGTTTAGGGTGAGGGCTATGGTTATGGTAAGGTTTAGAGTTAAAGTTTGGGTTAAGGTTACGTTTAGGGTTATATTTAGGGTTAGGTTTAGGGTGAGGGTGAGGGTTTGTGCCAGGGTTAGTTTTGGGATTAGGTTTAGGTTTAGGTTTAGGGTTAGGGTTAGGGTGGGGGTGAGGTTAGAGTGAAGGTTAGGGTGAGGGTTAGGGTTAGGTTTAGTGTTAGTGATAGGATTAGGGTTAGGGTTATGGTGGGGGTTAGGGTGAGGTTTAGGTTTAGCATTAGGTTTGGGGTTAGGGTCAGGGTGAGGGTTAGGGTTAGGGTGAGGGTTAGGTTGAGGATTAGAGTTAGGGTTTGCGTGAGGGTTACAGTGAGGGTTAGCATAAGGGTGAGGGTTAGGGATAAGCTTAGGGTTAGCATAAGGGTGAGGGTTAGTTTTAGGGTTAGGGTTAGAGTTAAGGAGAGGGTTAGGGTTATGTTGAGGGTTGGGTTAGGGTTAGGTTTAGGGTGAGTATGTGTGTTAGGGTTACGGTTAGGGTTAGGTTTAGAGTTTGGGATAGGGTTAGGTTTAGGGTTACTGTTAGGTTGAGGGTGTGGTTGAAGGTTAGGGTTAGGTTTAGGATTAGTGTGAGGGTTAGGGTTAGGTTTAGCTTTATTGTTAGTGCTAGGGCTAGAACTAGGGTTAGTTTTAGTGTGAGTATTAGGGTTAGGGTTAGGGTTAGGTTTAGCTTTATTGTTAGTGCTAGGGCTAGAACTAGGGTTAGTTTTAGTGTGAGTATTAGGGTTAGGGTTAGGGTTATGTATAGGGTTAGGGCTAGGGCTAGGTTTAGGGTTTGGATTAGGTTTAGGTTTAGGGTTAGGGTAAGGGTTAGGTTTAGGTTGAGGTTGAGGGTGAGTGTTAGGGTTAGGGTTAGAGATTGTATTACAGTGAGGGTTACGGTGAGGGTTAGGGTTAGGGTTAGTTTTTGGGTTAGGGTTAGGGTTAGGGTTTGTATTAGGTTGAGGTTTACAGTGAGGGTTATGGTTAGGGTTAGTTTTTGGTTAGAGTTTGGGTTAGGGTGAGGGTGAGGTTTAGTGTGAGGGTAAGGGTTAGGGTTAGGGTTAGGGTTATATTGAGTGTCAGGGTTAGGTTTAGGGTTAGGGTGAGTGTGCGATTAGAGTTACGGTTTGAGTTAGGGTTAGCGTTAGGGTTAGGTTGAGGTTAAGGTTAGGTTTAGGTGTGGGTGAGGGTTAGGGTTAGGGTTAGGTTGAGGCTGAGGGCTAGGGTGAGGGTTAGGGTTAGGGTTAGGGTGAGGGTTAGGTGAGGGTTAGGTTTTGGGTCATGGTTAGGGTTAGGGTTAGGTACACTTAGGGTTAGGGTTAAGGTTAGGGTTAAGGTTAGTCATAGTGTTAGGTTTAGGGTTAGGTTTATGTTTATGTTTAGGGTTAGTGCTAGGACTGCTGTTAGTTTTCGGGTTAGGATTAGGGTTAGGGTTAGGGTTAGGGTTATATATAGGTTTAGTGCTAGTGCCTGGTTTAGGGTTTGATTTAGGGTTAGGGTTTGAGTTAGGGTTAGGATGAGGGTGGGGGTTAGGTTTAGATTTAGGTTCAGGGTAAGGGTTAGGTTTAGGTTGGGTTGAGGGTTAGGGTTAGGGTTAGGGCTGGATTTAGGTTAGGGTGACGGTTATGGTGAGGGTTAGGTTTAGCGTTAGTTTCAGGGTTAGTGTTAGGGTTAGGGTGAGCTTCAGGGTGATGGTTAGGTTTACGGTGAGGGTTAGGGTTAGGGTAAGGGTTAGGTTAGGGTTAAGGTTAGGGTTAGGGTGAGGGTTAGGGTTAGGATTTGGGTTAGAGTTAGGATTAGGGTTAGGGTTTGGCTTAGGGTAAGGGTTTGGATTAGTTTCAGGGTGAGGGTCAGGGTTAGGGTGAGAATGAGAGTGAGGGTGAGAGTGATTGTTAGGGTGAAGGTTTGGTTTAGGGTTAGGTTTAGGATTAGGGACCCTTAGGTTTAGGGTTAGGGTTAGGCTTAAGGATAGGTTTAGGATAGGATTAGGGTTAGGGTTATGTATAGGTTTAGGGCTAGGGCTTGGATTAGCGTTAGGGTTAGGGTTAGGGTTAAGGTGAGGGTTAGGGTTTGGGTTAGAATTAGGATTAGGGTTAGGGTTATGGTTAGGTTATTGTTAGGGTTAGGGTTAGGTTTCAGTTAGGGTTAGGGTGAGGGTGAAGGTTAGGTTTAGGATTATGGTTAGGGTTAGGTTTAGGGTTAGGGTGAGGGTTAGGGTTAACATTAGGGTTAGAATTAGGGCAAGGGTGAGGGTTAGGGTTAGGGTTAGTGTTAGGTTGAGAGTGAGGGTAAGGGTGTGGGTGAGGGTTAGGGTTAGGTTTAGGGTTAGGGACAATTAGGGTTAGGGTTTGTTTTAGACTTAATATTAGTTTTAGGGTTAGGGTTAGGGTTAGAGTAAGGGTGAGGATGAGGTTTATGGTTATGGTTAGGTTTAGGGTTAGGGTAATGGTGAGTTTTAGGGTGAGTTTTATGGTTAGGGGTAGGGTTGGGGTTAGGGTGAGGGCTTGGGTGAGGGTTAGCATGAGGGTGAGGGTTAAGTTTATGGTTAAGGTTAGGGACACTTAGGATTAGGGTTTGGGTTAGAGTTAAATGTAGGGTTAAGGTTAGGGTTAGGGTTAGGTTTATGGTACGATTAGGGCTAGGCCTATGTTAGCGTTAGGGTTGGGATTAGGGTTAGTGTTAGGGACTCTTAGGTTTAGGGTTAGTGTTAGGCTTAGGAGTTAAGGGTTATTTTTAGGGTTAGGGTTAGGGTTAGTGTTAAGGTGAAGGTTAGTGTTAGGGTTAGGGTTGGGGTGAGGGTGAGGGTTAGGGTTAGGGTGAGGGTGAGGGTTAGGGTTAGTGTTAGGGTTATGATTTTTGTTAGGGTTAGGGTTTGGGTTAGTGTTAGTGTTAGTGTTAATGTTAGAGTTAGGGCTAGGGTGAGGGTTATGGTTAGGGTGAGGGTTAGTGTTAGGGTTAGGGTTAGGGTGAGGGTGAGGGTTAGGATTAGGGTGAGGGTGAGGTTTAGGGTAAGGGTTAAGGTTAGGGTAAGGGTAGCTTAGGGTTAGGGTTAGGGTTAGGGTTAAGGTTAGAGTTAGGGTGAGGGTTAGGGACACTTAGGGTTAGGGTTTGCTTTAGAGTTAATTTTATGGTTATGGTTAGGGTTAGGGTTGGGTTTATGGTTATGGTTAGGGCTAGGACTAGGGTTAGGGTTAGGGTTGGGATTAGGGTTTGTGTTAGGGACCCATACGGTTAGAGTTTGGGTTAGAGTTAGGAGTCAGGTGTTATTTTTAGTGTTAGGGTTAGGGTTAGGGTGATATTTAGAGGTAGGGTCAGGGTGAGGATGAGGGTGAGTGTGAGGGTTAGCGTTATATTTAGGGTGAGGTATAGGGTTAGGGTTTGAATTAGTGTTAGGGTTAGGGTTAGGGCTAGGGTGAGTGTTAGGGTTAGGGTGAGGGTTTGGGTTAGGGTTAGTGTTGGGGTGAGGTTAGGGTTAATGTGTAGGTTACTGTTAGGGTTAGGGTTATGGTGAGAGTGAGTGTGAGGGTGTCTGTTAGGTTAGGTTGAGATTGAGGTTTTGGTTAGGGATAGGGTTAGGATGCGGTTTAGGGTGAGGGTTCGGGTTAAGGTTAGGTTAGGGTTAGGGTGAGGGTTTGGCTTAGGGTGAGGGTTATGGTTAGGGTTAGGATTAGGTTTAGGCTTAGAGTGAGGGTGTGGTATAGATTTAGGGTTAGGGTGATGTTTAGGGTAAGGGTGAAAGATCGGGTGAGGATTAGGTTTAGGGTTAGCGTTAGGGTGAGTGTGAGGGTTAGGGTGAGGGTTAGGGTGTGGGTGAGGATTAGGGTTAGGGTGATGGTGAGGGTGACGATGAGGGTGAGGGTTAGGGTTAGTGTGAGGGTTAGGATGAGTGTTAGGTTTATGGTCATGGTTAGGTTTAGGGTTAGGGTTATGGACACAGGGTTAGAGCTAGTTTTAGGGTTAAAGTTAGGGTTATCATTAGGTTTAGGGTTAGGTTTAGGTTTATGGTTAGGGTTAGGGCTAGGACTAGGGTTAGTTTTAGGGTTAGGATTAAGGTTAGAGGTAGGGTTAGGGCTTGGGAAAGGTTTAGGTTTTGATTTAGTGTTAGAGTTAGAGTTAGGTTTAGGTTTAGGGTGAGGTTGAGGGTTAGATTTAGGGTTAGGGTAAGGGTTAGGTTTAGGGTGAGGGTGACGGTGAGGGTTAGGATTTGGGTTAGGTTTAGGGTTAGGTTTAGGGTTAGGGAGAGGATTAGGGTGAGGGTTAGGGTAATGTTTAGGGTTAGAGTTAGGTTTAGGGTTAGGGTTACAGTGAGGGTAGGGTTAGGGTTTGGTTAAGGGTTAGGGTGAAGTTTAGGGGTCAGGTTAGGGTTAGGTTCAGGGTTAGGGTTAGGGTTTGGTTAAGGGTTAGGGTTAAGTTTAGGGCTCTGGTTAGGGTGAGGTTTAGGTTTAGGGTGAGGGTTAGGGTTAGGGTTAGGCTTAGAGTCAGGCTTAGTTTTAGGGTTACAGTGAGGTTAGGGATAGGGTTTGGTTAAGGGTTAGGGTAAAACTTAGGGTTCAGGTTAGGGTTAGGGTTAGGATTAGGTTATGTATCGGTTTAGGGCTAGTGCTAGGGTTAGGGTTAGGGTTAATATTATGGTTAGTGGGTATGGGTTCGGGTTAAGTTTAGGGTTAGGGTTAGGGTTTGATTTAGGGTTAGAGATAAGGTTAGGGTTCTGGTTAGGGTGAGGGTGAGGGTGAAGGTGAGTTTTAAAGTTAGGGTTAGTGTTAGGGTGAGGGTTAGGGTTAGGTTTATGGTTAGTGTGAGGGAGAGGGTTTGGATTAGGGTTAGGGTTAGGGTGAGGGTTAAGGTGAGGTTTAGAGTGAGGGTGAGGTTTAAGGTAAGGGTTAGTGTTAGGGTTAGGTTGAGGGTGAGAGTGAGGTTTAGGTTGAAGGTGAGGGTGAAGGTTAGGGTTAGGATTAGGGTGAGGGTGAGAGTGAGGGTTAGGTTGAGGGTGAGGGTGAGCGTGAGGGTGAGGATAAGGGTTAGGGTTAAGGTTAGGTTTAAGGTTAAGTTGAGGGTTTGGGTTAGGGTTGGAGTTCTGGTAAGGGTTACTGTGAGGGTTAGGGTTAGGGTTAGGGTTAGGGTTAGGGTGAGGGTGAGGTTTAGGGTTCCAGTTAGGGTTATGGTTAGGGTTTGGGATAGGGTTAGGTTTAGGGTTACAGTTAGGGTGACAGTGAAGGTTAGGCTTATGGTGAGGGTTACGGTTCGGGTTAGGGTTAAGGTTCGGGTAAGAGTTAGGATTAGGGTTAACGTTAGGGTGAGAGTGAGGGTGAGGGTTGGAGTTAAGGTTAGGATTATGGTTAGGGTTTGCTTTAGGGTTAGGTTTAGGGTTAGTGTCAGGGTGAGGGTGATGGTTAGGGTGAAGGTGAGGTTTAAGGTGAGGGTTAGTGTTAGGGTTAGGGTGAGGGTGAGAGTCAGTGTTAGGGTGAGGGTGAGGTTGAGCTTGAGGGTGAGGGTGAGGGTAAGGTTTAGTATTAGGGTTAGTGTTAGGGTTAATGTTAAGGTGAGGGTTTGGTTAAGTTTGGAGTTCTGGTAAGGGTTACTGTGAGGGTTAGGTTTAGGGTTAGGGTTAGGGTAGGGTGAGGGTTAGGGTTCCAGTTCAGGTTAGGGTTAGGGTTTGGGATAGGGTTAGGTTTAGGGTTACGGTTAGGGTGAGGGTGAGGGTTAGGCTTATGGTGAGGGTGAGGGTGAGGGTTACGGTTCGGGTTCGGGTTAGGGTTAGTGTTAGTTTGAGGGTGAGAGTGAGGGTGAGGATTGGGGTTAAGATTAGGGTTATGGTTAGGGTTTGGCTTAGGGTTAGATTTAGGGTTAGTGTCAGGGTGAGGGTGCTGGTTAGGGTAAGAGTGAGGTTTAAGGTGAGGGTTAGGGTGTAGGTTAGGGTTAGGGTTAGGGTTAGGGTAAGGTTTAAGGTTAGGTTTATGGGTAGGGTTAGGGTTAGGGTTATGTATAGGTTTAGGGCTAGGGCTTGGTTTAGCGTTAGGTTTAGTGTTAGGGTTAGGGTTTGGATTAGGGTTAGGGTTAGAGTTAGGTTACGGTTAGGGTTAGGTTTACTGTAAGGGTGAGGGTTAGGTTTAGGTTTAGGGTTAGGTTTAGGGCTAGGGTGAGCATTAGGGTTAGGGTTAGGTTTAATGTGAGGGTGAGGATGATGGTTAGAGTGAGGATTGGGGTTAGAGTTAGGGTTAGGTTTTGGGTTAGGTTTATGGTTAGGGTTAGGGCTAGGAGTAGGGTTATGGTTAGGGTTAGGGTTTTGATTAGGGTTAGTCTTAGGGACACTTAGGGTTAGGGTTAGGGTTAAGGTTAGGATATAGGGGTAATTTTTAGGGTTAGGGTTAGTTTTAGGGTTAGGGTGAGGGTGAGGGTTATTGTTAGGATGAGGATTAGTGTTAGGGTTAGGATTAAGGTGAGGGTGAAGGTTAGGTTTAGGGTTAGTATTAGGGTGAGGGCGAGGGTTAGGCTTAGAGTGAGAGTGAGGGTGAGTGTTAGGGTGTGGGATAGGGTTAGAGTGAGGGTTAGGGTTCGGGTTAGGGTTAGGGTTAGTATGAGATTGAGAGTGATGTTGAGGATTTGGGTTAAGGTTAGGGTTATGGTTAGGGTTTGGGTTAGGGTTAGGGTTAGCTTTATTGTCAGGGTGAGGCTGAGGTTAGAGTGAGAACAAGGGTGAGGTTGAGGGTGAGTGGTAGAGTGAGGGTGAGGTTTAAGGTGAGGGTTTGGGTGAAGGTTAGGGTTCGGGTTAGGGTTAGGGACCTCTAGAGTTTGGGTTAGGGTTAGGTTTAAGGTTAGGTTTTGGGTTAGGATTAGGGTTACTGTTATGTATAGGTTTAGGTCTAGGTCTTGGTTTAGCATTAGGGTTAGGGTTACGGTTAGGGTAAGGGTTAGAGTTTGGGTTAGTGTTAGGATTAGGGTTAGGGCTATGGTTTAGCATTAGGGTTAGGGTTACGGTTAGGAATCGGGTTATGGTTAGAGTGAGGATGAGGGTGAGGGTTAAAATTACAGTTAGGGTTAAAGTTAGGGTGAGGGTTAGGGTTAGGATTATGGTTAGGGTTAGGGTTAGCTTTAGAGTGTGGGTTAGGGTTAGGATTAGGGCTAGGTTGTGGTTAAGAGTTATGGTGAGGGTGAGGGTGAGGCTGAGGGTTAGGGTGAGGGTGAGGGTATGGGTTAGGGTTAATGTTAGGATTCCTAGGGTGAGGGTTTGGGTTAGGGTTGGAGTTCTGGTAAGGCTTACTGTGAGGGTTAGGGTTAGGGTTAATTTTAGGGGGAGGGAAAGGGTTAGGGTTCCAGTTAGGGTGAGCGTTGGGTTTATGGTTAGGTTTAGGATTAGGGCTAGGGGTTGGTTTAACTTTAGGGTTAGGTTTAGGGTTAGGTTTAGGGTTTGGGTTAGGGTTAGGGTTAGGTTAGGGTTAGATTTAGGGTTAGGGTTAGGGTTTCATTTAGGGTTAGGGTTAGGGTTAGGTTTTGTGTTCAGGTTATGGTGAGGATGAGGGTGAGGGTGAAATTTATGGTTAGGGTTAGGATTAGAGTGATGTTGATGGTTAGGATTATGGTTAGGGTCAGGTTTAGGGTTAGAGTGAGTGTTATGGTTAGGGTTAGGTTTAGGAATAGGGTTAGGGTGAGGGTTAGGGTTAGGGTTATGGTTAGGGTGAGGGTTAGGGTGAGGGTGAGGGTGAGGATTAGGGTTATGGTTAGGGTGAGGGTTAGGTTTCAGATTAGGGTTAGTGTTAAGGTGAGTGTTTGGATTAGGGCTAGGGTTATGGATACTTAGGTTTAGGGTTTGGTTTAGAGTTAATTTTAGGGTTAGGGTTAGGTTTAAAGTTAGGGTTAGGGGTAGGACTAGGGTTAGGATTAGGGTTGGGATTAGTGTTACTGTTAGGGATCTTTATGGTTACGGTTAGGATTAGGGTTAGGGTTAGGAGTTAGGGGTTATGTTTAGGGTTATGTTTAGGGTTAGGGTTAGATTTAGGGTTAGAGTGAGGTTTAGTGTTAGGGTGAGGGTTAGGGTTAGGGTTATGGTTATGGTTAGCGTAGGGTTTGTGGTAGTGTTGGAGTTAGTGTTAGTTTTAGGGTTTGAGAGAGTGTGAGGGTTAAGTTTAGGGTGAGCATTTGGGTTAGGTTTTGGGTTAGGGTTAGGGTCTGGGTGAGGTTTAGGTTTAGTGTGAGACTGGGTTAGGGCTAGGTTTAGGGTTATGGTGAGGGTTATGGTGAGGTTTATGGTTAGGATTAGGGTAAGGGTGAGGGTTAGGTTGAGGGTTAGGGTGAGTGTTAGGGTGCGGGTTAGGGAAATGTTTAGGGTTAGGTTGAGGGTTAATGTTAGGGTTAGGATGAGGGTGCGGGTGAGGGTGAGGTTAGGGTTAGGGTTAGGGTTTGGGTTAGTGTTAGTGTTAGGTTTACGGTGAGGGTAAGGGTTAGGATTAGGGTCATGGTTAAGTTTAGGGTTAGGGTTTGGTTTAGTGTTAGTGTTAGGGTTAGGATTAGGATTAGGGTTATGGTGAGTGTTAGGTTTAGGATCATGGTTAGGGTGAGGGTTAGGGTGAGGGTTGGTGTTAGGGTCATGATTAGGGTTAGGGGTAGGGTTAAGAACACTTAGGGTTAGATTAGGGTTAGGGTTAAGGTTAGTGTTTGTGTTAGTTTTAGGGTTAGGTTTAGGTTTATGGTTACAGTTAAGGCTATGACTAGGGTTAGAGCGTTAGTGTTAGGATTAGGGTTAAGTTTAGGGTTATGAATAGGGTTAGGGCGAGAGCTTGGTTTAGGGTTTGGATTAGGGTTTGGGTTAGGGTTAGGGTGAAGGTGAGGGTTAGCGTGAGGGTTAGGTTGAGGGTTAGGTTAGGGTTAGGGTTAGGGTGAGCATTACTGTTATGGTGAGGGGTAGGGTTAGGGTTAAGATTAGGGTTAGGGTTAGGGTTAGGGTTTGGCTTAGCATTAGAATGAGGGTTAGGGTTAGGTTTAGGTTTAGGATGAGTAGTAGGGTTAGGGTTAGGGTAAAGGTGAGAGTTAGATTTAGGGATTTGGTTAGGATTAAGGTGAGGTTTAGGGGGAGGGGTTAGGGTTACAGTTAGAGTTAGGGTGAGGGTGAAGTTAGGGTAATGGTTAGTGTAAGGGTTAGGTTTTGGTATAGGGTTAGGTTTAGGGTTAGTGTTAGGGTGAGGGTGAGTGTTAGGGTTAGGGTGAGGGGTATGTTTAGGATTAAGGTTAGGGTTAAAGTGAGGGTTTGGGTTATGATTAAGGTTAGTGCGAGGGTGAGGATTTGGGTTAGCTTTAGGGTTAAGGTTCATAGGGTGAGGGTGAGGTTTAGGGTTAGGGTTAGGATTATGGTTAGGGTTTGGGTTAGATTAGGCTTAGTGTTATTGTCAGGGTGAGGGTGAGGGTTAGGGTGAGAATGTGAGTGTGGGTGAGGGTGAGGGATAGGGTGAGAGTGAGTTTTAGGGTGAGGGTTAGGGTGAAGGTTAAGGTAAGTGTTAGGGTTGGGGTTAGGTTTAGGGACCCTTAGGGTTAGGGTTAAGGTTAGGGTTATGGTTAGGTTTAAGGTTAGTAGTAGGGTTAGTGTTATAGTTAGGGTTACATTTAGTGTTAGGTTGAGCCTTAGGGTTAGGGTTTGTGTTAGGGTTCGGGTTATGGTTAGGGTTCGGGTTAGGGTTAGCATGAGGGTGAGGTTGTGGGTTAAAGTTAGGGTTAGGGTTAGATTTAGGGTTAGGGTTAGGGTTAGGGTTAGGGTTAGGTTGAGGTTAGGTTAGTGTTAGGGTTAGGTTAAGGATTAGGTCTAGGATGAGGATTACTGTTAGGGTTAGGTTTAGGTTTAGGTTTAGGATGAGGGTGAGGGTTAAGGGTAGGGTTACGGTTAGGTAAGGGTTACGTTTATGGTTAGGGTTAGGGCTACACTAGGGTTAGGGTTAGGTTTTGTATTTCATTCACGGTTAGGGACCCTTACGGTTAGGGTTAGGGTTAAGACTTAGGGGTTATTTTTAGGGTTAGGAAAAGGGTTAGGGTTAGGATTAGGGTGAGGTGAATGTTAGGGTTAGGGTGAGGTTTAGGGTTACGGTTATGGTAAGGGTTAGGGTTAGGTTTTGGGTTAGTGTTAGTGTTAGGGTTAGGGTGAGGGTGAGGGTGAGGGTTAGGTTTAGTGTGTGGTTGAGGGTGAGGGTGAGGGTTAGGGTTAGGGTTAGGGATTGGTTTACGGTAAGGGTTTGGTTTAGGGATAGAGTGAGGGTTTGGGTTAGGGTTATAGTGAGTGTTAGGGTTAGGATTAGTGTGAGGGTTAGGGTTAGGTGAGGATGATGTTTAGGTCGAGGGTTAGAGTTAGGGTTAGGTTTAGTGTTAGGGTTAGTGTGAGGGTGAGAGTTAGTGTTAAGGTTAGGGTGAGGGATAGGGTGAGGTTTAGGGTTAGGGTTAGGGTTAGGGTAAGGGTGAGGATGAGGGTTAGGGTTAGGTTTAGCGTTAGGGTGAGGGTGAGGTTTAGGGTTAGTGTTAGTGTTTGGGTTAGGGTGAGCATTAGGGTTAGGGTGAGGGTTAAAGTAATGGTTAGGGTTAGGGTAAGGTTTAGGGTTAGGGTTAAGCTTAGGGTTAGGTTTAGGTTTAGGATAAGGTTTTGGGTTAGGAGTAGGGTTAAGGTAAGTGTTAGGGTTATGGTGAGGGTGAGGGTTACTATGAGATTTAGAGTGAGGGTGAGGGTTAAGTTGAAGGTTAGGGTTAGTGTTAGTATTGGGATTAGGGTTAGATATATGGTGAGGGTGATGGTGAGGGTTAGGGTGAGGGTTAGGGTGAAGCTGAGGTTTAGGCTTAGGGTGAGGGTGAGGATTAAGGTTAAGGTAAGGGTTAGGATGAAGATTAGGGTGAGGTTTAGGGTTATTGTTAGGGTGAGGGTGAGGGTGAAGGTTAGGGTACGGGTTAGGTTGAGGGTGAGGTTGAAGTTTAGGTTTAGGGTGAGGTTTAGAGTGATGGTTAGGGTTAGGGTGAGGATTAGGGTGAGGGTTAGGTTTAGGGTTAGGGTTAGGGTGAGGGTTAGTGTTAGGGTGAAGATTAGGTTTACGGTTAGGGTTAGGGTTTGGGTTAGGGTTAGGATTAGGGTTAGGGTGTGGCTGAGGATTAGGGTGAGGTTTAGGGTTAGGGTTAGGGTAAGGGTGAGGCTTAGGGTAAGGTTTAGGGTGAGGTTTAGGGTGAGGTTTAAAGTGAAATTTAGGGTTAGGCTGAGGGTTAATCGGGTTAGGGTGAGGGTGAGGGTGAAGGTTAGGTTTTGGGTTAGGGTTAAGGTGAGGTTTAGGGTGAGGGTTAGTGTTAGGGTTAGGTTTAGGGTGAGGGTGAGGTTAGGGTAATGGTTAGTGTAAGGATTAGGTTTTGGGATAGGGTTAGGTTTAGGGTTAGTGTTAGGGTGAGGGTGAGTGTTAGGGTTAGGGTGGGGGAGAGGGTGAGGGTTAGGTTTAGGATTAAGGTTAGGGTTAAAGTGAGGGTTTGGGTTTCAGTTAGGGTTAGGGTTAGTAGGGTGAGGGTGAGTGTGAAGTTTATGGTTACAGTTAGGGTTAATTTTTGAGTTAGGGTTAGGGTGAGGATGATGTTTAGTTTGAGGGTTACGTTTAGGTTTAGGGTTAGGGTTAGTGTGAGGGTGAGAGTTAGGGTTAGGGTTAGGGTTAGGGTTAGTTTTAGGGTGAGGATGAGGTTTAGGGTTAGGTTTAGGTTTAGGGTGAGGATGATGTTTAGGGTTAGGGTTAGGGTTTGGTTTAGGGTGAGCTTTAGGGTTAGGGTGAGGGTTAAGGTAAGGGTTAGGGGTAGGGTAATGGTTAGGGTTAGGGTTAAGTTTCGGGTTAGGGTTAGGTTTAGGATGAGGGTTTGGGTTAGGGTTAGGGTTAGGGTAAGCATTAGGGTTAGGGTTAAGGTGAGGGTGTGTGCGACGTTCAATGTGAGGGTGAGAGTGAGGGTTAGTGTGAGGTTTAGGGTGAGGTTGAGGTTTACGGTGAGGGTGAGGTTTAGGGTGAGTGTTAGGGTTAGGGTTAGGATTGGCATTAGGGTTAGGTATAGGGTGAGTTTGATGGTGAAGTTTAGGGTGAGAGTGAGGGTGAGGGTTAGGGTAAGGGTGAAGCTGGTGTTTAGGTTTAGGTTTAGGGTGAGTGTGAGGGTTAGGGTTAGGGTGAGGTTGAGGGTGATGGTTAGGGTTAGTGTGAGGGTTTGGGTTAGGGTTTGGATTAGGGTAAGGTTTACGCTTAGCATTCGGGTGAGGGTGAGGGTTAGGGTGAGTTAGGTTTAGGGTGAGGGTTAGTGTTAGAGATACGGTTAGGTTTATGGTTTGGGTTAGGGTTACGGTTAGGGATAGTGTTAGTGTTTGCGTTAATGTTAGGGTTAGGTTTAGGGTTAGGATTATCCTTCAGCTTAGGGTAAGGGTGAGGGTGAGGATTATGGTTAAGGTTAGGGTTAGGATGAGGGTTAGGGTGAGGTTTAGGGTTAGGGTGAGGGTTAGGGTGAGGTTTAGGGATAGGGTGAGGATTAGGGTGAGGGTGAAGGTTAGGCTAAGGTTTAGGGATAGGGTTAGGGTTAGGGTGAGATTTAAGGTGAAGTTTGGGGTTAGGCTGTGGGTTAATGTTAGAGATAGGGTGAGGGTAGGGGTGAGGGTGAGGGTTAGGGTTAGTTTTGTGGTTACGGTTAGGGTAAGGGTTTGGGTTAGGGTTAGGGTTTGGGTAAGGGTTTGGGTTAGGGTTAGGGTTTGGGTTAGGGTTAAGGTTAGGTTTAGGGTGAGTGTTAGGTTTAGGGTTAGTGTGAGGGTTAGGTTTAGGGTGAGGATTAGTGTTATGGTTAGGGTAAGTGTTATGTTTAGGTGGAGATTGAGGGTGAGGGTTAGGGTTACGGTTAGGGTTAGTTTTAGGGTGAGGGTGAGATTAAGGGTGAGTTTGAGGGTTAGTGTTAGGGTTAGGGTTAGTGTCATGGTTATGGTTAGGGTTAGGGTTAGGGACACTTAGGGTTAGGGTTAAGGTTAGTGTTAGTATTATGTTTAGGGTTAGGTTTAAGTTTATGGTTAGGCTTAGGGTTAGGGTTATGGTTAGTATTAAAGTTAAGTTTAGGGTTAAGGATAGGGTTAGGGATAGGGCTATGTTTAGGCTTTGGATTAGGTTAGTCTTTGGGTTAGGGTGAGGGTGACTGTGAGGTTTAGGGTGAGGGTTTGGGTTAAGGTTAGGGTTAGGTAATGGTTACGTGTATGGTTAGGGTTAGGCCTAGGGCTAGGGTTAGGGTTAGGGTTAGGGTGACTATGAGCGTTAGGGTGAGGGTTAGTGTTAGGGTTAGGGTTAGGGTTTGGGTTAGGGTTAGGGTTAGGGATAGGGTTATGGTTTGCGTTAGTGTTAGGATTACGGTTAGAGTTAGGCTTAGGGTGAGGGTGTGGGTGACGATTAGGGTTAAGGTTAGGGTTAGGATGAGGATTTGGATGAGGTTTAGGGTTAGGGTTAAGTTGAGGGTTAGGGTTAGGGTTAAGTTGAGGGTGAGGGTGAGGGTGAAGATTAGGGTACGGGTTAGGTTGAGGGTGAGGTTGAGGGTTAGGGTGAGGGTGAGGGTTAGAGTGATGGTTAGGGTTAGGGTGAGGATTAGGGTGAGGGTTAGGGTTAGGGTTAGGGTGAGGGTTAGTTTTAGGGTGAGGGTTAGATTATGGTTAGTGTTAGGGTTTGGGTTAGGGTTAGGATTAGGGTTAGGGTTAGGATTAGGGTTAGGGTGTGGCTGAGGATTAGGGTGAGGTTTAGGGTGAGGTTAGGTGAAATTTAGGGTTAGGTTGAGGGATAATGTTAGGGATAGGGTGAGGGTGAGGGTGAGTGTTAGGGTTAGTTTTATGGTTAGGGTTAGGGTAAGGGTTTGGGTTAGGGTTCTGGTTTTGGTTATTGTTACGGTGAGGTTTAGGATAAGGGTTAGGGTTAGGGTGAGGGTGAGGGTGAGGTTAGGGTAAGGTTTAGTGTAAGAGTTAGGTTTTTGGATAGGGTTAGGTTTAGGGTTTGTGTTAGTGTGAGGGTGAGTGTTAGGGTTAAGGTGGGGGAGAGGGTGAGGGTTAGGTTTAGGATTAGGGTTAGGGTTAAAGTGAGGGTTTGAGTTAGGCTTAGAATTAGGGTTAGGGTTAGTGTGAGGGTGAGGGTTTGGATTAGGGTTAGGGTTAGTGTTAGGTTTAGGGTCAGTAGGGTGAGGGTGAGGGTGAAGTTTAGGGTTATGGTTATGGTTAGGGTTTGGGTTAGGTTAGGGTTAGTGTCAGGGTGAGTGTGAGGGTTAGGGTGAGAATGTGGGTGAGGGTGAGGATGAGGGTTAGTGTGAGGGTGAGTTTTAGGGTGAGGGTTACGTTGAAGGTTAGGGTAAGTGTTACGGTCAGGGTTAGGTTTAGGGACCCTTAGGGTTAGGGTTAGGGTTAGGACTTAGTCGTTATTTTTAGGGTTAGGTTTAGGGTTAGGGTTAGGTTTTGTGTGAGGGACGGTGAGGGTGACGGTTAGGGTTATGTTTATGGTTGGGGTAGGGTTTGGGTTACGGTAAGGGTTAGGTTTATGGTTAGGTCAGGGTTTGGGTTAGGGTCAGGGTGAGTGTTATGGTTAGGATTAGGGTGAGGGTTAGGGTTAGGGTGAGGATGATGTTTAATTTGAGCGTTAGGGTTAGGGTTAGGTTTAGGGTTAGGCTTAGTGTGAGGGTGAGAGTTAGTGTTAAGGTTAGGGTGAGAGTTAGGCTGAGGGTTAGGGTGAGGGTTAGTTTTAGGGTAAGGGTGAGGATGAGGGTTAGGGTTAGATTTAGAGTTAGGGTGAGGGTGAGGTTTAGGGTTAGGTATAGGGTTTGGGTTATGATGAGCTTTAGGATTAGGGTGATTGTTAAGGTAAGGGTTAGGGTTAGGGTAAGGATTAGGGTTAGGGTTAAGTTTAGGGTTAGGGTTGGGTTTAGGATGAGGGTTTGGGTTAGGGTTAGGATTAGGGTAAGCGTTAGGGTTAGGTATAGGGTGAGGGTGAGTGCGAGGTTAAATGTGAGGGTGTGGGTGAAGGTTATTGTGAGGTTTAGAGTGAGGGTTACGGTTAGGGTTAGGGTTAGGATTGGGATTAGGTTTAGGTATAGGGTGAGGGTGAGGGTTAGGGTGAGCCTGCGGTTGAGGGTGAGGGTTAGGTTAGGGTGAGGCTGATGTTTAGGGTGATGGTTAGGGTTAATGTGAGGGTTTGAGTTAGGGTGAGGTTTAGGGTGAGGCTTAGGGTTAGGATTAGGGTTAGGTTTTGGTTTAGGTTTAGGGTTAGGGTGAGGTTTAAGTTTAGGTTTAGGGTTAGTATTAGCGTTAGGGTGATGGTGATGGTGAGGGTTAGGTTTAGGTTTAGGGTCAGGGTTAGGATGAGGTTTAGCATTATAGTTAGGGTAAGTGTTATGCTTAGGTTGAGGGTGAGGGTGGGGTTGAAGGTTAGTGTTAGAGTTAGGTTTAGGGTGCGGGTGAGGGGTACAGTTAGGGTGAGGGTGAGAGTGAGGGTTAGAGTGAGGGTGAGGCTGAGGGTTAGGGTCACGGTTACAGTTAGGGTTAGGTTTAGGGACCCTTAGTGTTAGGTTTAGGGTTAGGGATATGGTTAGTGTTAGGTTTATGGATAGGTTTAAATTTATGGTTAGGGTTAGGGTTAGGATTAGGTTTAAGTTTAGGGTTATGTATAGGGCTAGGGCTAGGGCTAGGTTTAGGATTTGAATTAGGGTTAGGGTGAGGGTGAGGGTCAGGGTGAGGGTTAGGTTTAGGGTGAGGGTTAGTGTTAGGGATAAGGTTAGGTTTAGGGTTATGGTTAGGGATAGGGTTAGTGTTTGTGTTAGGGTTAGGTTTAGGGTTAGGGTTAGAGTTAGGCTTAGGGTGAGGATGAGGGTGAGGGTGAGGATTACGGTTAAGGTTAGGGTTAGGATGGGGTTAGGGTGAGGGTTAGGGTGATGTTTAGGGATAGGGTTAGGGTTAGGGTAAAGGTTAGGGTAAGGTTTAGGGATAGAGTTAGGGTGAGGGTGAGGGTTGGGGTGAGGATTAGGTTTAGGGTTAGGTTGAGGGTTAGGGTGAGGGTTAGGGGTAGGGTGAGGGTTAGAGTGATGGTTAGGGTTAGGGTGAGGGTTAGTGTTAGGGTGAGGGTTAGGGTTACGGTTAGGGTTAGGGTTAGGTTTATTGTTAGGGTTAGGTCTAGCACTAGGCTTATGGTTAGTGTGAGGTATAGGGTGATGGTTAGGGTTAGGGTGAGGGTGAGAGTGAGAGTTATGGTTAGGATGAGGGTGAGCGTTAGGGTTATTGTTAGGGTAAATTTTAGGGTTAGGATTAGAGTTAGGGGAATGGAGATGTTAGGGTTAGGGTTAGGAATAGGGTTATGGTTAGGATGAGGTTGAGGGTTAGCGTTAATGTTAGGTTTAGAGTGAGGGTGAGTGTGAGGATTAGGGTTAGGGTTCGGATTAGGGTTAGGGTTAGAGTGAGGGTAATGTGAGAGTTGGGTCAGGGTTAGTTTTAGGGTTAGGGTTAGGGTTAGGGTTAGGTTTAGGTTTACGAAGAGCGTTAGCGTGAGGGTCAGGGTTAGGGTGACGTTTAGGGTGAGGTTTAGGGTAGTTTTAGGGTTAGGTTTAAGGTCAGTGTTAGGGTGAGGGTGAGGGTGAGGATTGGGGTTACGGTTAGGTTGAGGATTAGGGTTAGGTTTAGTGTTACTTTTAGGGTTAGAGTTAAGGTTAGGATTAGGGACCCTTAGGGTTACGGTTCGGGTTAGGGTTAAGTTTATGGTTAGCCTTAGGTTTAGGGTTAGGATTAGGTTTAGGGTTAGGGTTAGGCCTAGGACTAGGGTAAGGATTAGGGTTAGACTTAGGGTAAGCGTTTGGGTTAGGGTTAGGTGTTATTTAGGTTTAGGGTTAGGGTTACGTTTAGGGTTAGGGTTTGGGTTAAGGGTTAGGGTTAGGTTTAGGGACCCTTAGGGTTAGTGTTAGGATTAGGGTTAGGGTTAGAGTTATGTTTAGGGTTAGTGCTAGGGCTAGGTTTAGGTTTTCGGTTTGGGTTAGGGTTAGGATTAGGTTTAGGGTTGGGGTTTGCTTTAGGGTTAGGGTTAGGGTGAGGGTTAGGTTTAGTGTTAGGGTGAGGGTTAGGGTTAGGTCTATGGTTAGGGTGAGGGTGAGGGTGAGGGTGAGGGATAGGCTTAGGTTTAAGGTTAGGGTTAGAGTAGGGTTCGGGTGAGTGTGAGGGTTAGGGTATAGGTTAGAGTTAGGGTTAGGGTTAGAGTGAGAGTCATGGTGAGGATTAGGATTAGGATTTAGTTTTAGGGTGAGGGTTAGGTTAGGATTAGGGTGAGGGTTAGGGTGAGGGTTAAGGTTAGGGTTAGGGTGGGGGTTAGTGTTAGGGTTAATATTAGGTGAGGGTGAGTGTTACGGTTAGGGTTAGCATGAGGGTTAGGTTTTGGGACCCTTAGGGTTAGGGTTAGAGTTAGAATTTGGGTTAGGGTTGGGTAATGTATAGGGTTAGGGCAAGGGCTAGGTTTATGGTTTGTATTAGGGTTAGGGTTAGGGTTAGGGTGAGCATGAGTGTGAGGTTTAGGGTTAGGGTGAGGGTGAGGGTGATGGTGAGGGTGAGGTTGAGCGATAGGATGAGGGTTAGGGTTAGGGTTAGGATTAGGGTTGGGCTGAGGTTTAGGGTGAGGGTTAGGGTTAGGTTGAGTATTATGGTTAGGGTTAGTTTTAGGTTTAGGGTTAGGGTTAGGATTATGGTTAGGGTTAGAGCTAGGACTAGGTTTAGGGTTTGGGTTAGGATTAGGGTTAGGGTTAGGGATGCTTGGGTTTAGCATTAGGGTTTGGGTTAGGAGTTAGGGGTTATGATTAGCCTTAGGGTGAGGGTTACCTTTATAATTAGGGTTAGGGTTTGGGTTAAGAGTTAAGGATAGGTTTAGGGACCCTTATGGTTAGGGTTAGGGTTAGTGTTAGGGTTACGGTTATATTTAGGTTTAGGGTTGGATTGAGGGTTAGGGTGAGTGTGAGAGTTAGGGTGAGGGTTATGGTTAGGTTTAGGGTGAGGGTTAGGGTAACTATTATGTTTAGGGTTATGGTTATGGTTTGGGTAAGGGTTAGGTTTAGGGTTAGAGTTAGGTTTAGTGTTAGGGTTAGGGTTTTTGTTAGGGTTAGGGTTAGGTTTAGGGGGTTAGGGTTAAGGTTATGTTTGGGTGAGGGTTAGGGTTTGGGTTGGACTGGGGTTGGGGTTAGGGTTAGAGTTTGGATAAAGGTTAGGTTTAGGTTTATGTTTTGGGTTAGGGTGAGGGTGATGGTTAGGGTATGGGTGAGCATTAGGGTTAGGGTTAGGGTTAGGGTTGGGTTTATGGTTAGGAAATGGGCTAGGACTGGGGTTAGGGTTGGGGTTAGGGTTAGGTTTAGGGTGAGGGTTAGGGTTAGGGTTAGAATGAGGCTGAGGGTGAGGGTGAGGGTTAAGGTGAGGGTGAGTTCGAGGGTGAGGGTTAGGTTTAGGGTGATTTTAGGGTGAGGGTTAGGGTTAGTAAAGGGTTAGGGTTATGGTTTGGGTGAGGGTTAGGGTGAGGGTTAGTGTTAGTGTTAGGGTTAGGGTTAGGGTTAGCTTAGGATTGGGGTTAGGTTTGGGGTTAAGTTTAGGGTTAGTGTTAGTGTTAGGGACATTTAGGTTTGGGTTAGTGTTAGCGTTAGGATTAGGGTTAAGGTTAGGGTTAGGATTATATTTAGGGTTAGGGTGAGTGTTAGGGTTAGTGTTAGAGTTAGGGTTAGGGTGAGGCTTAGCTGTGAGGATTAGGGTGAGATTTAGTATTAGGATTAGGGTTAGGGTTAGGGTTTGGGTTAGAGTGAGTCTTAGAGTTAGGGTTAACTTTAGGGTTCGAGTGATGGTTCGGGTTAGGGTGAGGGTGAGGGTTAGCGTGAAGATTACGGTTAAGTTTAGCGTTAAGGTTAGGGTCAGGGTTTGGGTTAGGGTTAGGGTTAGGATAAGGGATAGGGTTTGGATTTGGGTTAGGGACCCTTAGGGTTAGGTTTAGGGTTAGGGTTAAGTTTAGGATTAGCGTTAATATTAGAGATGGGGGGGTCGGGAGTTTGGCCTAGTGGTTAAAGTGCTTGCCTAGCATGCATGAAGACCCGGGTTTGATTCCTCGGTACCACATACATAGAAAAAAGCCGGAAGTGGTGCTGAGGCTCAAGTGGTAGAGCTCTGGCCTTGAGAAAGTCCAAGGACAGTGCTCAGGCCCTGAGCTCAAGCCCAGCACTGGCAAAAAATATATTAGAGATAGGGTTAGGTTTATGGTTAGCGTTAGGGCTAGGACTAGGGTTAGTGTTTGATAGTATTAGGGTTAGGGAAGTGTTAGGGTGAGGGTTAGGGTGAGCATGAGGTTTAGGATGAGGGTTAAGGTGAGGGTTAGGGTGAGGGTTAGGGTTAGGGTTAGGATGAGTGTTAGTATTAGGGTTAGCGTTAGGGTGAGGGTGAGTGCTACAGTTAGTGTAAGGCTGAGGGTTAGGTTAGGGACCCTTAGAGTCAGGGTTAGGGTTAGGTTTAAGCTTAGGGTTAGCATAAGGGTTAGGATTATGGTTAGGTTTATGGTTAGGTTTAGGACTAGGACTAGGGTTAAGGTTAGGGTAAGGATAAGGGTTAGGTTTAGGGTTAGATTGAGGGTTAGTTTTTGGGTTTGGGTTAGGGTTAGTTTTAGGGTGAGAGTGAGTGTTAGAATTAGGGTTAGGTTTAGGGTTAGGGTTAGGGTGAGGGTTATGTTGAGGGTTATGTTTAGGCTCATTTTATGGTTAGGGTTAGGGTTAGGGTGAGGGTTAGGGTGAGGGTTAGGGTTAGAGTTAGGATGAAGGTGAGGGTGAGAGTTAGGGTGAGGGTTAGTGTTTGGGTGAGGGTTAGGTTTAGGGTTTGGGCTCGAGTTAGGGGTAGGGTGAGGATTAGGGTGACGTTACGGTTAGGGATAAGTTTAAGGTTACTGTGAGATTGAGGTTTAGCTTTGGGGTTAGGATTAGGGTGAGGGTGGGGTTAGAGTGAGGGTTAGGGTCAGGGTTACGATTAGGGTTAGGGTGAGGGTGAGGGTGAGGGTTAAGTTGATGTGGGGTTAGGGTTAGGGTGAGGGTTACAATTAGGGTTATGGTGATAATGAGGTTAGGGTGAGGTTTAGGGTGAGGGTGAGGGTTAGTGTTAAGAGTTAGGGTTAAGGATATGGTTAGGGTTAGGGTGAGGTTAATTGTGAGGCTTAGAATTCCGGTTAATTTTAGGGTTAGGGTTAGGGTTAGGGTGAGTGTTAGGGTGAAAGTTAGGGTGAGGGTTAGGGTTTGTGTTAGGGTTATTGTGAAGCTGAGGCTGAGGGTGAGGGTTTATGTAAGGGTTAGGGTTTGGGTTAACAGTTAGGGGTTTTCTTTAGGGTTAGGGTTAGGGTTACATTTATGGTTAGGTTTGGGGTTTGGATTAAGGGTTAGGGTTAGGTTCAGAGAACGTTATGTTTAGGGTTACGATTAGGGTTAGGGTTAGGGTTAGGTTACGTTTACGGTAAGGGTTTGGGTTAGAGTTAAGTGAGGGTTAGGGTAGTGTGAGGGTTAGGGTTAGGATTACGGTTAGGGTTAGGTTTAGGGATAGGTTAAGGTTTAGGGTTAGGGTTAGGGTGAGTGTTAGGGTTAGGGTTAGGGTTAGAATTAGGGTGAGGATTAGGGTTAGAGTGAGGTTTAGGGTGTGGTTTAGGTTTGGGGTCAGGATTAGGGTAAGGGTGAGGCTGAAGGTTAGGGCGATGGTGACGGTTAGGGTTAGGGTGAGGGTTAGGGTGAGGCTTAGAGTCTGGGTTAGGTTTAAGGTTAGAGTGTGTGTGAAGGTGATTTTGAGAGTTAGGGTTAGGGTTAGGGTTAGGGTGAAGTTTAGGGTGAGGGTTAGTTTTAGGTTTAGGCTTAGGGTTAGGGTTACTGTTAGTTTGAGGGTTAGGGTGAGAGTTAGGGTAAGGTTTAGGGTTAGGGTTAGGGTGAGGGTGAGGGTGGGGATGAGGGTTAGGGTGAGGATGAGGTTTAGGGTTAGGGTGAGGGTTAGGATTACTGTTAGCGTGAGGGTTAGGGTTTGGCCTAGGGTTAGGGTTAGGGTGAAGGTTAGGGTGAGGGTTAGTGTGAGGGTGAGGATGAGGGTGAGGTTTAGAGTGATGGTGAATTTTAAGGTGAATGTTAGGGTTAGTGTTTTGGTTGGGGTGAGTGTTAGGGTGAGTGTTAGGGTTAGGGTTATGGTGAGGGTTAAAGTTAGGTTTCGGGTGAGGGTTTGGAGGATGATTAGGCAGAGGTTTAGGGTGAGGTTTAGGGTTAGGGTTAGGGTGAGGTTTAGGGTGAGGGTTAGAATGATGGTTAGGGTGAGGGTTAAGAGAGGATTAGAATCAGGATGAATGTGAGGGTTAGGGCGAGGTTTAGGATTAGGGTTAGGTTTAGGGTTACGGTTTGGGTTAGGGTTAAGTTTAGGGTTAGGGTGAGGGTGAGGTTTAGGTTAAGGATGAGGGTGAGGTTTAGAGTGAGGGTAGGGTTAGGGTTAGGCTAAGTTTGATGCTCAGATTTAGATTTTGGTTTTGGGTAAGGGTTAGGGTGAGGGTTAGGTTTAGGGCTAGGGTAAGGTTGAGGTTGATGGTGAGGGTTATGGTTATGGTGGGGGTGAGTGTTATGGTTAGGTTTAGGGTTGGGGGAGGGTTAGGTTGAGGGTTAGGGTTAGGGTAAGGGTTAGGGTTTGAGTTAGGGTTAGGGACCCTTAGGTTTATGTTGAGGGTTAGGGTTAAGTTTAGGGTTAGCGTTTGGGTTAGGGTTAGGGTTAGGGTTAGGGTTCGGGTTAGGGCTAGGACAGGGGTTAGGGTTAGGGTTAGATTTAGGGTTAGGGAGAGGGTTATCTTTAGGATTAGGGTTAGGGTTAGGGACCCTTAGGGTGAGGGTTAGGGTTAGGGTTAAGGTTACGGTTAGCGTTAGGTTTAGGGTTAGGGTTAGGGTCAGTGCTAGGACTAAGATTACTGTTAATGTTAGGATTAGAGTTAGGGTTAGGGTTATGCATAGGGTTAGGGCTAGTGCCAAGTTTAGGTTGATGGTTAGGGTTACGTTTAGGGTCAGGGTTAGGTTCAGGGTTAGGGTTAGGGATAGTGTTAGGGTGAGGTTTAGGTGATGGTTAGGGTTAGGATAAGGGTTAGGGTGAGGGATAGGGTTAAGGTTAGGGTGAGGGTTAGGATTCCGTTGAGGGTTAGGGTTAGGGTTAAGGTGAGGGTTAGAGTTAGCGTTAGGGTTAGAGTTAATGTTTGTGTTAGGGTTAGGGGTAGGGTTAGGGGTAGGGCTAGGGTTAGGGTTATGTTTAGGGTTAGGGTGAGGGTTAGGGTTACGGTTAGGGTTTGGTTTAGGGTTAGGGATAGGTTGAGGGTTAGGGTAAGGTTTAATGTGAGGGTTAGGGTTAGGGTTAGGTTTAGAGTGCGGGTTAGGGTGAGGTTAGAGTTGGGTTATCGTGAGGGTTTGGTATAGGGTGAGGTTGAGTGTTAGGGTTAGGGTTAAGGTTTGGGTTAGGGTTATTGTTAGGTTTACGGTTTCGGTGTGGGTTAGGGTTAGGGTTAGTGTGAGGATTAGGGTTATGGTTAGCGTGAGCGTGAGGGTTAGGGTTAGGGTTAGCTACACTTAGGGTTATGTTTAGGGTTAGGCTTAAGTGTAGGGTTAGCATTAGGGTAAGGGTTTCGGTTAGGTTTATGGTTAAGGTTGAGACTAGGACTAGGGTTAGGGTTAGTGTTAGGGTTAGGATTAGGTATACAGATAGGGATCCTTAGGGTTAGGTTTAGGGTTAGGAGTTAGGGGTTATGTTTAGGGTTAGGGTTCGGGTTCGGTTTAGGGTGAGGTTTAGGGTTAAGGTGAGGGTGAGGTTGAGGGTAAGGGTTACTGTGAGTGTGAGAGTTAGGGGTAGGGTTAGGTTAAGAGTTTGGGTTAGTGTTAGTGTTCGGGTTAGAGTTACGTTGAGGGTGAGGGTTAGGTTTAGAGTTAGGGTAAGGTTGAGGGTTAGGGTTAGCTTTAGGGTGAGGGTGAGGGTTAGGGTTAGGATTAGGTTTATGGTTTGGGTTACTGTTAATCTTAGCGTAAGGGTTAGGGTTAGGGTTAGGGTTAGAGTATGTTGAGGGTTAGGTTTAGGGTGAGGGTGAGGGTTAGGTTTAGGGTTGGGTTTAGGTTGATGGTTAGGGTTAGGGTGAGGGTAAGTTTAGAGTTAGGGTTAGCGTTAAGGTTATGGATAGTGTTAGGGTTAGGGTTATGGACCCTTAGGGTTATGTTTAGGGTTAAGGTTCAGTTTAGGGATAGCGTTAGGGTTAGGGGTAGGGGTAGGTTTAGGGTTAGGGTTAGGGTTAGGGTTTGCGTTAGGGTTAGGGTTGGGGTTAGGATTAAGGTTAGGGTGAGGGTGAGGGTTAGGGTTAGGGTTAGGGTGAGGTTTAGAGTTAGGTTTAGGGTGAGGTTGAGTATTAGGATTAGGGTTAGGGTGATTGTGAGCGTTTTGTGTTAGGGTTTGGATTAGAGTTAGGGTGAGGGTTATGGTGAGGGTGTGGGTTAGGGTTAGGGTTAGGGTTTGGGTTATGTTTATGGTTAGGGTTAAGGTTAGTGTTAGGGTGAAGGTGAGTTGAGGGTTTGGGTTAGGGTGATGTTTAGGGTGAGGGTTAGTGTAAGGGTGAAGGTTTGGGTTAGGGTTAGGGTGAGGGTTAGTTTTAAGGTTAGGGTTATTGTTAAGGTGAGGGTTAGGGTTAGAGTTAGGGTTAGGGTTAGGGTGAGGGTGAGGGTTAGGTTGAGGGTTAGGCTTAGGGTTAGGGTTAGGTTTGGAGTTAGGGTTTGGGTTAGGGTTACGGTTAAGTTTAGGGTTAGGGACACTTAGGGTTAGGTTTAGGGTTAGGGTTAAGTTCAGGGTTAGCTTTAGGATTAGGGTTAGTTTTAGTTTTATGGTTAGGGTTATGGCTAGGACTAGGGATAGGGTTAGTTTTAGGTTAGGGTTAGGGTTAGGGACTTTTAGCCTTACGGTAAGGTTAGGGTTAGGGTTAGGGTTAGGGTTAGGTCAGGGTTAGGGTTAGGGTTTGGGTTAGTGTTAGTGTTAGTGTTAGGGATAGGGTGAGGCTGAGGGTGAGGGTTCGGGTAGGATTAGTGTGAGGGTGATGCTTAGGGTTAGAGTTAGGGTTAGTTTTTGGGTTAGGGTTAGGGTTAGGGGTAGGATTAGGGTTAGGGTGAGGGTTAGGGTGAGGGTGAGGGTGAAGGATAGGGTGAGGTTTAGGGTGAGGGTTGGGTGAGGGTGAGGGTTAGGGTGAGGATGAGGGTGAGGGTTAGGGTTAGGGTCACCGTGAGTTTTAGGGTTATGGTAAGAGTTGGTGGGGGGTTAGAGTTAGGGTGAGAATTAGGATGAATTTTAGGGTTAGGGTTAAGGTTAGGATTAGGGTGAGGTTCAGTGTTAGCGTGTGGGTTAGGGTTAGTGTTATGTTTAGGGTTAGGTTTTGTGTTAGGGTTTCAGTTAGGGTTAGGGTTAGGGTTTGGGTTAGGTTGAGGATGAGGGTTAGAGTTCAGGTTAGGTTTAGTGTTAGGTTTTGGGTTAGAATGTGGTTTAGGGTTAGGGTTACGTTTAGGGTAAGAGTTAGGTTTACGGTTAGGTTTAGGGTGATGTTGAGGGTTAGGTTAGGGTTAGGGTGAGGGTTAGGGTTAGGTTCATGGTTAGGATTAGGGTTTGGGTTTAGGTTAGTGTTAGTGTTAGGGTCAGGGATAGGGTTAGGGTGAGGGTAAGGGTTAGTGTTAGGATGAGGGCGATTCTGAGGGTTAGGGTTAGTGTTAGGGGTAGGGTGTGCTAGGGTTAGGGATAGGGTGAGGAGTTGGTTTAGGGTTAGGGTTTGGGTTAAGGTGAGGGTGGTTAGGTTTACAGTTAGGTTTAGGTTTAGGGTTAGGTCTGTGGTGGGGGTTAGTGTTAGTGTTAGGATTAGGGTTAGGGTCAGGTTGAAGGTTAGGGTTAGGATTAGGGTTAGGGTGAGGGTGAGGGTTAGGGAGAGAGTGAGGGTTAGGGTGAGTGTTAGGGTTAGAGTTAATGTGAGGGTAAGGGTTTATGGTTAGCCTGAGGGTTAGGGTTAAATGTAGGGTTAGCGTTAGTGATAGGGTGAGGGTTAAGATTACAGTTAGTGTTAGCTTTGGGTTAGGGACCCTTAGCGTTACGGTTAGGGTTTGGGTTGGGAGTTAGGGGTTATGTTTATGGTTAGGGTTCAGCAATGTTTAGGGTGAGGTTTAGGGTGAGGGTGAGGGTGAAGTTGAGGGTTAGGTTTAGTGTGAGTGGGAGAGTTAGGGGTAGAGTTAGGTTTAGGGTTGGTTAGTGTTAGTGTTAGGGTTAGGGTGAGGGCGAGGGTGAGGGTTAGGTTTAGAGTTAGGGTAAGGTTGAGGGTTAAGGTTAGGGTTAGGGTTAGGATTAAGGTCAGTGTTAGGGTGATGGTGAGGGTTTGGATTTGGGTTACGTTTAGGTTTAGGGTTAGGTTTAGGGTTATGGTTAGTGTGAGTGTTAGGTTTAGGGTTAAGGTTATGGTTAGTGTTAGGGTGAGGGTTAGAGATAGGGTGAGGTTTAGGGAGATGGTTAGGGGTAGGGTCAGCGTTAGGGTGAACGTTGGGGTGAAGGTTAGGGTTAGGGTGAAGGTTAGGTTTTGGGTGAGAGTTGGTTAGGTTTAGGGTGAAGGCTCAGGTTAATGTTACTGTTAAGGTTTCTGTTAGGGTTAGGTTTAGGCTTATGGTTATGGTTAGGGTTAGGGTGAGGGTGAGGGTCTGGGATAGGGTTAGGGTTAGGTTAGGGTTAAGGTGAGGGTGTTGGTTAGGGTGAGGGTTACGCTTAGGGTTAGGGTGGGTTTAGGGTTAGGGTTATGGTTAGGGTTTGGGTTAGGTTTGGGGTGAGGGTTAGGGTTAGTGTTAGCGTTAGGGTTGGGGTTAGGGTTAGGGTGAGGGTTAGGGTTAGAATGAGGGTTAGGTTAGGATTAGGATTAAGGTTTGAGTTCGTGTTAGGGTTAGGGTTAGGGTGAGAGTGATGGTTTGAGTGAGGGTAAGGGTTAGGGGTGGGGAAGAGTTATGTTGAGGGTTAGGGTTAGGCTTACGATTAGGGTTAGGGTCAGGGTTATGGGTAGGGTGAGGGTGAGGGTGAGGGTGAGAATTAGGGTGAGGGTTAGGTTTAGGGTTAGTGTTAGGGTTAGGGTTAGGGTGAGAGTGAGGGTAAGAGTGAGGATGAGGGTGAGTGTTAATGCGAGGGTTATGGTGAGGGAGAGGGTTAGGGTGAGGGTTATGGTTAGGGTGGGTGATAGGGTGAGAGTTAGGGTTTGGGTGAGGTTTAGGGTGAGGGTTATATTTAGGGTGAGGTTGAGAGCGAAGGTTAGGGTGAGGGTGAGAGAGAGAGTTAGGGTTTTAGGATTATGATTAGGGTTAGGGTTAGGGTTATGTATAGGGTTAGGGCTAGGGCTAGGATTAGCGTTTGGATTAGGATTAAGATTAGAGTTAGGGTTAGGGTTAGGGTGAGTGTGAGGGTTAGGTTTAGGATTAGGGTAAGGATTTTGTTTAGGGTGAGGGTAAGGGTGATGGTGAGGGTTAGGGTTAGGGTTAGGTTTAGGGTTTGGGTTAGGGTGAGGGTTACGGTGAGGGTTAGGATTAAAGTTAGTTTTAGCTTTAGGGTTAGGGTTAGCGTGAGCGTTAGGGTGAGAGTAAGGTTTAGTTTGAGGATTAGGGTTAGGGTTAGGGTTATGGTGAGGTTAGGGTTATGTTTAGGGTTAGGGTGAGGGTGAGGTTAGGGTTAAGGTTAGAGTTAGGGTTAGGGTTAGGGTTAAGGTGAGTGTTAAGGTGAGGGTTAGGGTTAGGGTTTGGGTTGTTAGGATTAGGGTTAGAGTGAGGCTGAGGGTTAGAGTGAGGTTTAGGGTTAGAGTTAGGGTGAATGTTAAGGTGAGGGTTAGGGTTAGGGTTAGGTTTAGGGTGAGGGTGAGGGTTAGCGTAGGGTTAGCATGAGGGTGAGGGTTAGGGTGAAGTTTAGGGTGAGGGTTAGGGTGAGGGTTAGGGTTAATTTGAGGTTTAGTGTTAGGGTTAGGGTGAGGGTGAGGGTGAGGGTGAGGGTGAGCTTTAAGGTTGGGGTTATGGTCAGGGTTAGGTTTCAGTTTTGGGTTAGTGTTAGGGTTAGGTTTAGGGTGAGTGTCAGGGTGGGGGTTAGCGTTATGGGCATGTTTAGGGTTAGATTTAGAGTTAGGGATACTTAACGTTAGGGTTAGGGTTAAGTTTATGGTTAATGTTAGGTTTAGGGTTAGGTTTATGTTTTGGTTAGGGTTAGGGCTAGGACTAGCGTTAATTTTAGGTTTAGGATTAGAGTTAGGGTTAGGGTTATGTATAAGGTTAAGGCTAAGGCTAGGTTTAGGGTTTGATTTAGTGTTAACGATAGAATTAGGGTTAGGGTTAGGATGAGGATGAGGGTTAGGTTTAGGTTTAGTGTAAGGGTTAGGTTTAGGGTGAGGGTGAGGTGAGGGTTAGGCCTATGGTTTGGGCTAGGGTTTGGGTTAGGGTGAGGGTTATGGTGAGGTTTAGGTTTAGGGTTAGAATTAGGATTAGGGTTTTGGTTCGGTTCAGGGTTAGGGTGTGTGTTAGGTTTAGGGTGAGGGTTAGGGTAAGGATTAGGGTTAGGTTTATGTTGAAGGTTAGGGTAAGGGTTAGGGTTAGGATTATGGTGAGGGTTAAGGTTAGGAATAGGGTTAGGGTGAAGGTTATGATCTGGGTTAGGGTTAGGGTTAGGGTTAGTTTTAGGTTTAGGGTGAGGTTTAAGGGAGGGTCAGGGTTGGGGTTAGTGTGAGGGTTTAGGTGAGGGTTATCCTGAGAGTGCGGGTTAGGGTTAGCGTTAGGGCTAACTACACTTAGGGTTAGTGTTAGTGTTAAGGTTATCTTAGGGTTAGCGTTAGGGTTAGGTTCAGGATTAGGTTTATGTTTAGCATTGGGGATAGGACTTGGGTTAGGGTTTAGTTTAGGATTAGGTTTAGGGTTAGGGACCCTTAGGGTTATGGTTAGGGTTAGGGTTAGAAGATAGGGTTTATTTTTAGGGTTAGAGTTAGGGTTAGGTTTAGGGTTACGGTGAGGCTTAGGGTTAGAGTGACGGTGAGGTTGAGGGTTAGAGTTAATGTTAGGGTTAGGTGTAGGGTGAGGTGAGGGTAAGGATAAGAGTTAGGGTTATGGTGAGGGTGAGGGTTAGGTTTAGGGTTATTGTTATGGTGAGGGTGAGGGTGTGGGCTAGGTGTAGGGTTAGGGTGAGTGTGAGGGTTAGGGTGAGGGCTAGTGTTAGGGTTAGGTTGAAGGTTAGGGTTAGGGTTAGGTTTAGGGTGAGGGTTAGGGTTAGAGTTAGGGTGAGGGTTAGGGTTATCGTGAGGTTTATTAGTTAGTGTTAGGGTTAAGGTGAGGATGAGGGTGAGAATTAGCTTTAGGGTGAGGGTGAGGATTAGGGTTAGGGTTGGGGTGAGGTTGAGGGTTAGGTTTAGGGTGAGAGTAAGGGTTAGGGTTAGAGTTAGGTTTAGGTTGAGTGTTAGGGTTAGGGTGAGGGTTAGTTTTAGGGTTAGGTTTACAGTTAAGTTTAGGGAATGGGTTAGGGTTAGGGTTAGGGTTAGGGTTGGGGTTAGCGTTATGAGTTGGGTTAGGTTTAGGGTTATGGTTTGGGTTCGGGTTTGGGTTCCGTTTATGGTTAGGATTAAGTTTAGGGTGAGGGTTAGGGTGAGGGTTAGGGTTAGGTTCATGGATAGGGTGAAGGGTTAGATTTAAGGACACTTAGGGTTATGGTTATGGTTATGGTTAGGGTTAAGGTTAGGGTTAGCGTTAGATTTAGGGGTAGGTTTGGGTTTATGGTTAGTGTTACCTCTAGGATTAGGGTTAGTTTTAGGATTGGGATTAGGGTTAGGGTTAGTGTTATGTTTATGGTTAGGGCTAGGGCTAGGTTTAAGGTTTGAATTATTATTAGGTTTAGGGTTAGGGTTTGGGTTAACGTGAGGGTTACAGTGAGGGTTAGGGTTAAGGTTAGTTTTAGGGTTAGGGTTTTGGTGAGGGTTAGGTTTAGGGTGAGGGTTAGGGTTAGGGTTACGGTTAGGGTTAAGGTGAGGGTTAGGGTTATGTTTATGGTTAGGGTGAGGGTGAGGTTAGGGTTATGATTAGAATTAGGCTTAGGGTTAGGGTGAGGGTTAGGGTTAGGTTTAGAGTGAGGGTTAGGGTGAGGGTTAGTGTGAGGGTTAGGGTGAGGGTTATGGTTAGAGTGAGGGTTGGTGTTAGGTTTAGCGTGAGGGTGAGGGTTTGCGTGAGGGTTATGGTTAGGGTACGGTTAGGGTTATGCTGAGGGTTAGGGCTAGGGTTAGGGTGAGGTTTAGGCTGAGGGTTAAGGTGAGGGTTAGGGTGAGGGTTAGGGTTAAGGTGATGTTTATTGTTAGGGTTAGAGTGAGGGTGAGAGTAAGGGTTAGGGTGAGCATTAGGGTGAGGGTTAGTTTTGGGGTTAGGGTGAGGGTTAAGGTTATGGATCTGTTTATGGTGAGGGTGAGGGTAAGGGTTAGGGGTAGTGTTAGGGTTAGGATGAGGGTTAGGGTGAGGGTTAGGGTTAGGGTTAGTTTTAGGGTTAGGGTGAGGGTTAGGTGTAGGGTTAGGGTGAGGGTGATGGTTAGTTTAGGATTAGGGTGAGGGTGAAGGTGAGTGTGAGGGTTAGGGTGAGGGTTAGGGTTAGGGTTGCGGTGAGAGTTAGGGATAGGGTGAGGGTGAGGGTGAGGGTTAGGGTGAGGGTGAGGGTTAGAGTTAGGGTTAGAGTGAGGGTTAGGGTGAATATGAGGATGAGGTGAAGGTGTAAGTGAGGGTTAGGGTAAGTTTTAGGGTTAGGGCGACGGTTAGTGTGCATTTTACGGTTAGGGTTTTGGTTAGCATAAGGGTTAGGGTTCGGGTGATGGTTAGAGTTGGCGTTAGAGTTAGAGGTCGGTTTGGTTTAGGGTTAGTTTTGGGGTTAGGGTGAGAGTGAGGGTAGGGTTAGGTTGAGGGTGAGGGTTAGCGTCAGGGTTAGGGTTAGGGATAGGTTTAGGGTGAGGGTGAGGCTGAGGGTTAGAGTGAGCGTGAGGTTTAGAGATAGGGTGAGGTTTAGGCTTAGGTGAGGGTGAGGGTTTGGGTGAGGGTGAGTGTTAGGGTTAGGGTTAGCGTGAGAGTGAGGATGAGCTTGAGGGTGAGGTTTAGGGTTAATGTGAGGGTGAGGGATAGGATTAGAGACCCTTGGGGTTACAGTTAGGTTTAGAATTAGCATTAAGTTTAGGGATACGGTTAGGTTTATGGTTAGAGTTAGGGCTAGGACTAGGGTTAGGGGTAGGGGTAGAATTAGGGTTAGGGTTAGGTTTATGCACAGGTTTAGGACTAGGGCTAGGTTTAGGGTTTGGTTTAGGGTTAGGTTTAGGGTTAGGGTTAGGGTGAAGTTGAGGGTTAGGGTAAGGATGAGGTTTAGGGTGAGCGTGAGGGTTAGGGTGACAGTTAGGGTTAGGGTTAGTTTTAGGGTTAGGGTGAGGTTTAGGTTTATGGTTAGGGTGAGGGTAAGGGAGAGGGTTGGGTTAGGGTTAGATTCAGGGTTAGGGTGAAGGTTATGTTTAGGGTTAGGGTGAGGGTTAGGGTAAGGGTTATGGTGAGGGTTAGGCTTAGGGTGAGGTTTAGCCTTTGGGTTAGGGTTAGGGTTAGGGTTAGGGTAAGGGTTCGGTTTATAGTGAGAGTGACGGTTAGGTTTAGGGTTAGTATTAGGGTGAGGGTTAGGGTTAGGGTTAGGGTTAAGGTGAGGGTGAGGGTGAGGTCGAGTTTGAGGGTTAGGGTGAGCGTTAGGGTTAGGGTTAGTTTTAGGGTTATGGTGAGGTTTAGGGTTAGGGTGAGGGTGAGGTTTAGGGTGAGTGTTAGGGTTAGTGTTAGTTTTAGGGTTAGTTTTAGTGTTAGGGTGCGGTATAGGGTTAGGGTGAGTGTGAGGGTGTGGGTTAGGTTTAGTGTTAGGGCGAGGGTGAGTGTGAGGGTTAGGGTGAGAATTAGGGATAGGCTTAGTTTTAGGGTTAGGGTGAGGGTTGGGGTTAGGGTAAAGGTAAGGGTTAGGGTGAGGAATAGAGTTAGGGTTAAGCATCAGGTTAGTCTTAGGGTGAGGGTTAGTTTTTGGGTGAGGGTTACGGTTAGGGTTAGGGTTAGGGTTAGGTACCCTTATCGTTAGGGTTAGGATTAGTGTTAGGATTAGGGTTATGTTTTGGGTTAGGGCTAGGGCTAGGATTAGGATTTGGGTTAGGGTTAGGGTTAGCGTTAAATTTTGGGTTAGGGTTAGAATTATGGTGAGGGTTGGGGTGAGGGATAGGGTGAGGGTTTTGATGAGAGTGAGTGTTAGGGTGAGGATGAGGATTAGTTGAGGGTGAGGGTGAGGGTTAGAGTTAGGATTAGGGTGAGGGTTAAGTGAGGTTTAGGGTTAGGGTTGTGGTTAGTGTAAAGGTTAGGGTTTAAGTGAGGGTTAGGGTTAGAATTAGGGTTCGGGTTTGATTTAGGGTTATGGTTAGGGATAGGTTTGGGGTTAGGATGGGGGTGAGTTTGAGTTTTAGGGTGAAGGTGAGGGTTAGGGATAGGGTTAGGTTTGGTTTTAGGGTAAGGTTTAGGATTAGGGTTAGGGTAAGGGTTAGGGTGAGGTTTAGGGTGAGTGTTAGGGTTAGGGTTAGGGTTAGGGTTAAGGTGGGGGTTAGGATCAGTGTTAGGTTGCTACTTAGGGTTAGGGTTAGGGTGAGGGTGAGAGTGAGGGTTAGGGTTAGGGTTAGTTTTAGGATTAGGATTAGGGTTAGGGTTAGGTTTATGTGAGGTTTAGGGTTTGGATTACGGTTAGGGTTAGGGTTAGGGTATGGTTTAGGGAGAGGGTGAGGGTTAGGGTGGGGGTTTTGGTTAGGGTTTGGGTTAGCGTGTGGGTTAGTCTTAGGGTTAGGATAAGGGTTAGGGTGATGGTTAGGGTGAGTGTTAGTGTTAATGTTACGGTTATGGTTAGAGTTAGGTTGAGGGTTAGCGTCAGGGTTAGGGTGAGTGTTAGTGTTAGGGTTAGGGTTTGGGTTAGGGTTAGGATGGGTGTGAGGTTGAGAGTGAGGGTTAGGGTAGGGTAAGGGTTAGCCTTAGTTTTAGTGTTAGGGTTAGGTTTAGGGTACGGTTTAGGGTGATGATGAGGGTTAGGGTTAGGGTTAGGTTTAGGTTTGGGCTTAGGGTGAGGATGAGGGTTAGGATCAGGGTTAGGGTTAGGGTTAGAGTGAGGGTGAGGGTTTGGGTGAGGGTGAGAGGGTTAGGGTGAGAGTGCGGGTGAGGGTTAGGGTTAGGGTTAGGGTGAGGGTTAGGATTAGGGACCCTTAGGGTTATGGTTAGGGTTAGAATTAGCATTATGGTTAGGGTTAGGGATAGGACCAAAACTACTGTTAGAATTACGGTTAGGTTAAGGGTTATGTACAGGGTTAGGACGAGGGCTAGGTATAGGGTTTGGGTTAAGGTTAGTTTTAGGGATAGGGTTCCGGTTATGGTGAAATCGAAGGTTAGGGTTAGGGTTATGTTTAGGGTTTGGTTTAGGGTGAGGGTGAGCATGAGGCTTAGGGTTTGTGTTAGGGTTATGGTAGGGTTATGGTGAAGGTTAAGTTCAGGGTTTGTTTTAGGATTAGGCTTAGTGTTAGTGTTAGGGTTAGGGTTATGGTGAGGTTTAGGGCGAGGGTGAGGGTTAGGGTGAGGGTTATGGTTAGGGTTTGGTGAGGGTCAGGTATAGGGTTAGGGTGTGGATTAGGGTTAGGATGAGGGTTAGGGTAAGGGTGAGGGTGAGGGTTAGGGTGAGGGTTCGTGTTAGGGTTAGGGGTAGGGTTAGTGTGAGGTTTAGGTTTTGGGTTAGGCTTAGGGTTAGGGCTAGGGCTAAGGTTAGATTTAGTGATAGGGTTAGGGTTAGGGTTAGGTTTATGACCCTTAGGTTTATGGTTAAGGTTAGGGTTAGGGTTAGGGTTAGGGTAAGCGCTAGGGTTAGGGTTATGCCTATGGCTATGGTTAGGGTTAGGGTTAGGGTTAGGGTACGGGTTAGGGCTAGTGCTACGATGTGGTTTAGGTTTAGAGTTAGGGCTAGGGTTAGGGTTACGGTTAGGGTTGGGTTAGAGTTAATGTCAGTGTTAAAGTTAGGGTTAGGGTGAGGGTGAAGAAGAGGATAAGTTTTAGGGTTAGTTTTATGCTCAGATTTATGTTTATGGTTTGGATTATGATTATGGTTTTAGGGTTTGCGTTAGGGTTAAGGTTGGGGCTAGCGTTAAGGTTAGGGATAGGGTCAGGGTCAGTGACAGGGTCAGGTCATGGTTGGGGTCAGGGTCAGGGCTAGGGTCAGGGTCAGTGTCATGGTTAGGGTTAGGGTCAGGGTCATGGTCAGTTTCAGAGTCACGGTCAGTGTTAGTGTTAGGATTAGTTTTACGTTAGGGTTAGGGTCAGGGTCAGGGTCAGGGTTAGGGTTAGAGTTAGGGATCCTTAGGGTCAGCGTTAGGGTTAGGGTTAGCGTTAGGTTTAGGCCTCAGGCTAGGTTAGAGTTTTGGTTAGGGTTAGTGACACTTAGGTTTAGGGCTAGGTTTAGGGTTAGGAATAGGGTTAGGGTTAGGGTTAGGGTTCAGGAAAGGGCTAGGGGTAGGGTTAGGGTTAGTGTTAGAGTGAGGGTGAAGTAGAGGATAAGGTTTAGGGTTAGGTTTAGGCTGTTTTAGGTTTATGGTTAGGGTTAGGATTAGGGTTTTAAGGTTAGAGTTAGGGTTAGGGATTGGGTTAGAGTTGTAAGATTAGTGTTAGGGTTAGGGTTAGAGTTAGGGTTAGGCTTAGGGTGAGGGTGAGATTGAAGTAGAGGATAAGGTTTATGGTTAGGGTTAGGGTCAGTTTTAGGTTTATGGTTAGGCTTAGGACTAGGGTTTTAGGGTTAGAGTTAGGGTTAGGGATAGGGTTAGAGGTGAAGGATTAATGTTAGGTTTACAGTTAGGGTTAGGGTTAGGATTAGGGTCAGGTTTAGGGTGAGGTTGAAGTAGAGGATAAGGTTTAGGGTAAGGGTTAGGGTGATTATTAGGTTTATGGTTAGGGTTAGTGTTAGGGTTTTAGGGTTAGGGCTATGGTTATGGATAGGTTTAGAATTGTACGGCTAGGGTTAATGTTAGGGTTAGGGTTAAGGGTTACAGTTAGGGTTAGGATTAGGTTTAGGTACCCTTACTGTTAGGGTTACTGTTAGGGTTAGTGTTAGAGTTAGGGTTAGGTTTAGGTTTAGAGCTAGGCCTAGGTTTAGGGTTATGATTATGGTTATGGTTATGGTTAAGGTTAGGGTTAGGGATCATTAGGGTTAGGAATAGAGTTAGCTATAGGGTTGGGGTCAGGTTGAGGGTCCGGGTCAGGGTTAGTGTTAGGCTTAGGGTTAGGTTTAGGGTCAGGGTCAGGGTTAGGGTTAGGGTTAGAGTTAGAATTAGAGTTAGGGTTAGGGTCAGGGTCAGGAGTAGGTTCAGGGTCAGGGTCAGGGTCAGGGTTAGGTTTAGGGACCCTTACGGTTAAGGTTACTGTTAGGGATCCCTCGGGTTAGGGTTAGGGTTATGGTTAAGTTTAGGGTTAGGGACACATAGGGTTAGCGTTATGGTTAGGGTTATGGTAGGGTTAGGGCTAGTGCTAAGGCTAGGGCTAGGGTTAGGGTTAGGATTAGGGTTATGGTTAGGGTTAAGTGTTAGGGTTAAGGTTAGGGTTAGGGTTAGAATTAGGGTGAGGGTGAAGTAGAGGATAAGTTTTAGGGTTAGGGTTATGCTCAGTTTGAGGTTCATGGTTTTGGTTAGGATTAGGGTTTAAATGTTAGGGTTAGGGATAGGGTTAGAGTTGTAGGATTAGTGTTAAGGTTAGTGTTAGGGTTAGGTTTAGGGTCAAGGCTTAGGGTCAGGGTTAGGGTTAGGATTAAGGTTAGGGTTAGGGCAAGGTTTAGGGTTAGGTTTAGGGTAAGTGTTAAGGTTAGTGTAGGGACCATTAGGGTTAGGGTTAGGTTTAGGGACCCTTAGCGTTAGGATTAGGGTTAGGGTTAGGGTTAGGTTTAGGGTTAAGGTCAGGGTCAGGGTCAGGGTCAGTTTTAGGGTTAGGTTTAGGGTAAGGTTCAATGTCAGGGTCAGGGTCAGGGTTAGGGTTTAGGTTGTGTTTAGGGACCCTTAGGGTTAGGGTTAGGGTTAGGGTTAACGACCCTTAGGGTTAGGGTTAGGTTTAGTGTATGGTTAGGATTAGGGACCCGTAGAGTTAGTCTTACGTTTAGGGTTAGAGCTAGGGCTATGGTTAGAGTTAGGGTTAGTGTTAGGGTTAGGGTTATGTTGAGGGTGAAGTAGAGGATAATTATAGGGTTAGGGTTATGCTCACTTTAGATTTATGGGTTGGGTTAGGATTAGCGTTTTAAGGTTAGGGTTAGGGTTAGGAACAGGGTTAGAGTGGTATGATTAGTGTTAGAGTTAGGGTAAGCGTTAGTGTTCGTTTTAGGGTTAGGGTTTAGGGTTAGGGTTAGGGTTAGGGCTAGGGCTAAGGTTAGGTTTAAGGGTAGGCTTAGGTTTAGGGACCCTTAAGTTAGGGTTAGGGTTAAATTTATGGTCCCTTTGTGTTAGTGTTAGTTTTAGTTTTAGGGTTACGGTTAGTGTGAGGGACCCGTAGGCTTAAAATTACAGTTACAGATAGGATTAGGGTTAGGGATATGGCTAGGGCTACGTTAGGTTTAGGGTTTGGGTTAGGGATAGGGCTAGGGTTAGGGCTTGGGATAGGGCTAGTGTTAGGCTTAGGGTTAGGGTTCGGGTTAGGGCTAGGGCTAGGTCTAGGTTAAGATTTAGGGTTAGGTTAGGGTTAAATGTTAGGGTTAGAGTTAGGGCTAGGGTTCGGTTTGGCTTAGGGTTAGGGTTAGAGTTAGGGTTAGTGTTAGGGTTAGGATTAGGGTGAGGGTGAAGAAGAGGATAAGTTTTAGGGTTAGGTTTATGCTCAGCTTTAGGTCTATGGTTTGGGTTAGTATTAGGGTTTTAGGGTTAGTGTTTGGGTTAAGGTTTTAGCTAGTGTTAGGTTAAGGGTTAGGATCAGGGTTTTGGTTAGGGTTAGGGCTAGGACTAGGGTTAGGGTTAGGGTTAGGGTCAGGGTCAGTGTCAGGGTCAAGGTCAGGGTTGGGGTCAGGGTCAGGGTTAGGGTCAGGTCAGGGTCAGGGTCAGGGTTAGGGTTAGGGTCAAGTTCAGGGTCAGGGTCAGGGTCACGTTCAGGGTTAGGGTTAGGGTTTGGTTAGGGTTAGGGTCAGGGTCAGCGTTAGGGTTAGGGTTAGGATTATAGTTAGGCTTAGGGTTAGAGTTAGGGATCCTTAGGGTCAGCGTTAGGATTAGGGTTCCAGTAAGGTTAGGTTTAGGCCTAAGGCTAGGGTTAGAATTTTGGTTAGGGTTAGGGTTAGGGTTAGTGACCCTAACGGATAGGGTTGCGTTTAGGGTTAGGAATACGTTTACGGTTATGGTTAGGGTTCTGGCTAGGACTAGGGTTAGTGTTACGGTTTGGGTTAGTGTTAGGGTTAGGGTTAGCGTGAGTGTGAAGTTGAGAATAAGGTTTAAGGTTAGGGTTAGGCTCAATTTTAGGTTTATGGTTAGGGTTAGGATTAGGGTTTTAGGGTTAGAGTTAGGGTTAGGGATACGGTTAGATTTTTAAGATTAATGTTAGGGTTAGGGTGAGGTTGAAGCAGAGGAAAAGTTTTAGCGTTAGGGTTAGGCTCACTTTTAGGTTTATGGTTAGGGTTAGGGTTAGAGTTTTAGGGTTTGGGCTATGGTTATGGATAGGATTAGAATTGTATGATTACGGTTAAGGTTTGGGTTAGGGTTAATGGTTACAGTTAGGGTTAGGGCTAAGGTTAGGTACCCTTAGTGTTAGGTTTAGTGTTAGGGTTTGGTTAGCGTTATTGTTAGGTTTAGGGTTAGAGCTAGGGCTAGGGTTAGGGTTATGCTTAGGGTTATGGTTAAAGTTAGGGTTAGGGACCATTAGGGTTAGGATTAGGATTAGAGTTAGGGTTATAGTCAGGATGAGGGTCGGGGTCAGGGTTACTGTTAGGTTCTGGGTTAGGGTTAGGGTCAGGGTCAGGGTCAGTGTCAGGGTCACATTCAGGGTTAGGGTTAGGGTTAGGGTTAGGTTAGGGTTAAGGTCAGAGTCAGGGTTAGGGTTAGGGTTAGGGTTAGGATTATGGTTAGACTTAGGGTTAGAGTTAGGGATCCTTAGGGTCAGCGTTAGTATTAGGGTTCCGGTAGGGTTAGGTTTAGGCCTAAGGCTAGGGTTAGAGTTTTGGTTAGGGTTAGGGTTAGGGTTAGTGACCCTTAGGGATAGGGTTGGGTTTAGGGTTAGGAATAAGTTTACGGTTATGGTTAGGGTTCTGGCTAGGACTAGGGTTAGTGTTAGGGTTAGGGTTAGTGTTAGGGTTAGGGTTAGCGTGAGTGTGAAGTTGAGAATAAGATTTAGGGTTAGAGTTAGGCTCAGTTTTAGGTTTATGGTTAGGGTTAGGGTTAGGGTTAGGGTTCTGGCTAGGACTAGGGTTAGTGTTAGGGTTAGGGTTAGTGTTAGGGTTAGGGTTAGCGTGAGTGTGAAGTTGAGAATAAGATTTAGGGTTAGAGTTAGGCTCAGTTTTAGGTTTATGGTTAGGGTTAGGATTAGGGTTTTAGGGTTACAGTTAGGGTTAGGGATACTGTTAGATTTATAAGATTAATGTTAGGGTTAGGGTTAGGGTGAGGTTGAAGCAGAGGAAAAGTTTTAGCGTTAGGGTTAGGCTCACTTTTAGGTTTATGGTTAGGGTAGGGTTAGGGTTTTAGGGTTAGGGCTATGGTTATGGATAGGATTGGAATTGTATGGTTACAGTTAAAGTTTGGGTTAGGGTTAATGGTTACAGTTAGGGTTAGGGCTAAGGTTAGGTACCCTTAGTGTTAGGTTTAGTGGTAGGGTTTGGTTAGTGTTATTGTTAGGTTTAGGCTTAGAGCTAGGGCTAGGGTTAGGGTTATGCTTAGGGTTAGGCTTAAGGCTAGGATTAGGGACCACTAGGTTTAGGATTAGGATTAGAGTTAGGGTTATAGTCAGGGTGAGGGTCGGGGTCAGGGTTATCGTTAGGTTCTGGGTTAGGGTTAGGGTCAGGGTCAGGTTTAGGGTTAGGTTTAGGGATAGATTTAGTGTTATGGTCAGGGTCAGGTTTAGGTTTAGGGTCAGGATTAGGGTCAGAGTCAGGGTCAGAGTCAGGGTTAGGGTTAGTGTTAGGTTTAGGGACCCTAAGGGTTAGGGTGTGTGTGTGGGACCCTTAGGGTTAGGGTTAGTGTTAGGGTTCCGGTTAGGATTGGGGACCCGTAGGGTTAGGGTTAGTGTCATTGTTAGTGCTAGGGCTAGGGCTAGGGCTAGGGTTAGGATTAGGATTAGGGTTAGGGTTAGGGTTAGGGTTAGGTTTAGGGTTAGGGTTAGGGTTAGGGTTAGGGTTAGAATTAGGGTGAGATTGAAGTAGAGGATAAGTCTTAGTGTTAGGGTTATGCTCAGTTTTAGCTTCATGGTTTGCTTTAGGATTAGGCTTTTAATGTTAGGGTTAGGGATAGGGTTAGAGTTGTAGGATTAGTGTCAGGGTTAGGGTTAGCGTTAGGGTTAGGTTTGTGGTTAGGGGTTAGGATCAGGTTTAGGGTTAGGGTTAGGGCTATGGTTAGGGTTAGGGTTAGGGTTAGTGTTTGGGTTAGGGTTAGGGTGATGGTGAAGTAGAAGATAAGGTTTAGTTTTAGGGGTAGGCTCACTTTTAGGTTTATGGTTAGGGCTAGGTTTAGGGTTTTAGGGTTAGGGTTATGGTTAGGGATAGGGTTAGAGTTGTAGGATTAGTGTTATGGTTATGGTTAGAGAAAGGGTTAGGTTTAGGGTTAGGGTTACGTTTAGGTTGTGGATGAAGTAGAGGATAAGGTTTGGGGTTAGGGTTAGGCTCAGTTTTAGGTTTGTGGTTAGGGTTAAGGTTAGGGTTTTATGGTTAGGGCTGGGGTTATGGATAGGATTAGAATTGTATGGTTAGAGTTAAGGTTATGGTTAGGTTTAAGCATTACAGTTAGGGTTAGGGTTAGGGTTAGGGTTAGGTACCCTTAGTATTAGTGTTAGGGATAGGGTTAGGGTTAGCATTAGGGTTAAGGTTAGGGTTAGGGTTAGGGTTAGGCCTAGGGCTAGGGTTAGGGTTATCGTTAGGGTTAGTATTAAGGTTATGGTACGGAACATTAGGGTTAGGGGTAGGGTTAGGGACCCTTAGGTTTAGGATTAGGGTTAGGGTTATGGATAGGGTTAAGGTCAGGCTCAGGGTCACGGTTATATTTAGGGTTAGGGTTAGAGTGAAGGTTTTGATCAGTGTCAGGTTTAGGGTCAAGGTTCGGGTTAGGGTCAGGGTCAGGGTCAGGGTCAGGCTTAGGGTCAAGTTTAGGTTTAGGTACCGTTAGGTGTAGGGTTAGGGTTAATTACCCTTTGGGTTAGGGTTAGGTTTACGGTTAAGGTTAGTGTTAGGGACCCGTAGGGTTAGGGTTACGTTTGTGTTTAAGGCTAGGGCTATGGTTAGGGTTAGGTTTAGTTTTACAATTAGGGTAAAATTTAGAGTTAGGGTTAGTGTTAGGATTATAGTTATATTGAGGGTGAAGTAGAGGATAAGTTTTAGGGTTAGGTTTGTGCTCAGTTTTAGGTTTATGGGTTGGGTTAGGATTAGGGTTTTAAAGTTAGGGTTAGAGTTAGGGATAGGGTTAGAGTTGTAGGATTAGTGTTAGGGTTAGCCTGAGCATTAGCTTTAGGTTTAGGGTTAGGAGTTAGGTTTAGGGTTAGGGGTAGGGTTAGGGACACTTAGGTTTAGGGTTAATTTTAGGGTTACGGTTAGGTGAGGAACTCGTAGGTTTAGAGTTACGGTTAGGGTTAGGGTTAGAGTTGAGGTTATGGCTAGGCCTAGGGGAGGTTTAGGGTTTGGGTTAGGGTTAGGGTTAGGGTTAGAGCTACGGCTAGGGCAGGGTTAGGGTTAGGGTTAGGGTTAGGGTTCGGGTTAGGGCTAGGGCTAGGGTTAGGTTTAGGGTTATGTTAGGGTTAAATGTTAGGGTTAGGGTTAGAGTTAGGGCTAGGGTTAGGGTTAGGGTTAGGGTTAGAGTTAGCTTTAGTGTTAGGGTTAGGAATAGGGTGAGGGTGAAGAAGAGGATAAGTTTTAGGGTTTGGTTTATGCTCAGCTTTAGGTTTATGGTTGGGGTTAGGATTAGGGTTTTAGGATTAGGGTTAGGGTTAAGGTTGCGGCTAGCTTTAGGGTTAGGGGTAAGGTTAGGGGCCAGGGCTATGGTTAGGGTTTGGGTTAGGGTCAAGTTCAGTGTTATGGTCAGGATCAGGGTTGGTGTCAGGGTCAGGTCTATGTTCAGGGTCACAGTCAGGGTTAGGGTTAGGTTTAGAGTCAAGGTCAGGGTCAGGGTCAGGGTCATGGTCAGGGTTAGGGTTAGGGTTAGGGTTAGGTTAGGGTTACTGTTAGGGTTAGGGTTAGGGTTAGGTTAGGGTTAGGGTTATGGTGAAGCTTAGGGTTAGAGATAGGGATCCTTAGGGTTAGCGTTAGGGTTAGGGTTAGGTTAAGGCCTAGGTTTAGGGCTAGGGCTATGGATAGAGTTTTAATTAGGGTTATGGTTAGGGTTAGTGACCCTTAGGGTTAGGGTTAGGGTTAGGGTTTGAGTTAGGGTTAGGTTTAAGGGTAGGGGTGAGGGTTAGATTTAGGGTTAGGCTTAACCTTATTGTTAGAGTTCAGGCTTGGGCTAGGGTTAGGTTTAGGGTTAGGTTTAGCGTTAGTGTTCGGGTTAGGGTTAGGGTCAGGGTGAAGTAGAGGATAAGCTTTAGGTTTAGGGTTGAGCCCAGTTTTAGGTTAATATTGGGGTTAGGATTAGGGTTTTAGGGTTAGGGTTAGGGTTATGGATAGGGTTAGAGTTGTAGGATTAGTGTTAGTGTTAGGATTAGAGTTAGGGTTAGGTTTAGGGTTAGTGGTAGGGGTAGGGTGAGTGGTAAGTAGAGGTTAAGGTGTAGAAGTAGGTTTCGGTTCAGTTTTAGGTTTATGGTTAGGGTTATGGTTAGGGTTAGGGTTTTAGGGTTAGGGCTAGGATTATGGCTAGGATTAGAATTGCATCTTTAGTGTTAGGGTTAGGGTTAAGGGTTATAGTTAGGGTTAGGATTAGGGTAAGGGTTAGTTTTAGGGTTAGGGCTAGGGCTAGGGTTAGGTTTATGGCTCGGATTAGGGTTAAGTTTAGGGTTAGGGACCATTAGATTAGCTTTAGGGTTAGGGACCATTAGGGTTAGGATTAAGATACGGGAGGTTTAGGATTTCGGTTTGGATTAGGGCTAGGGTTAGAGCTAGGGCTAGGGCTAAGGTTAGGGTTAGGTTTAGGGTTAGTGTTAGGGTTAGGGCTATGGCTAGGGTTAGGTTAGGGTTAAATGTTAGGGTTAGAGTTAGGGCTAGGGTTAGGGTTAGGGTGTGGATTAGGTTTAGAGTTAGGAGTAGTGTTTGGATTAGGATTAGGTTGAGGGTGAAGAAGAGGATAAATTTTACGGTCAGGTTTATGCTCAGTTTTTGTTTATGGTTAGTTTTAGGGTTACGGTTAGGTTGAAGGATCCGTAGGGTTTGGGTTATGGTTATGGTTATAGTTAGGGTTTGGCTTAGGGTTAAGTTTAGAGTAGGGATCACTAGGGTTAGGGTTAGTGTTAGGGACCCTTAGGTTTAGGATTCAGGTTATGGTTAGGATTAGGTTAGAGCTATGGTTATGGTTGGGGTTTGGGTTAGAATTAGTGTTAGATTTAGGGTTAGGGTTAGAGTTAGGGTTAGGTTTAGGGCTAGGGTTAGGGTTAGGGTTAGTGACCCTTAGGGTTAGGGTTAGGGTTAGGGTAGGGTTTGGGTTAAGTGTTAGGGTTAAGATTAGGGTTAGGGTTATGGTTAGGGTTACGGTTAGCGTTTGGGCTAGGGATAGGGTTAAGGTTAAGGTTAGGTTTAGGGTTTGGGCTAGGACTAGGCTTAGGGTGATTGTTAGGGTTAGGGTTAGTGTGAGTGTTAGGGTTAGGGTTAGGGTTAGGTTTTGGGCTAGGGCTAGGTTTAGGTTTAGGGTTAGGTTTAGGGTTAGGACTAGTGTTATGGTTAGGTTTAGGGTTAGGTTAGGGTTAAGTGTCAGGGTTAGAGCTAGGGCTATGTTTAGGGTTAGGGTTAGGGTTATAGTTCGGGTTAGAGTTAGGGTTAGTGTTAGGGTTATTGTTAGTTTGAGGGTGAAGAAGAGGCTAAGTTTTAGGGTTAGGTGTATGCTCAGTTTTAGGTTTATGCTTTGGGTGAGGATTAGGGTTTTAGGGTTAGAGTTATGGTTAACGTTGGGACTAGCCTTAGGGGTAGGGTTAAGTTTAGGGTTATGGTCAGGGTTAGGGATAGAGCTATGGTTAGGGTTAGGGTTAGGGTTAGGGTTAAGGGTTAGGGTTAGTGTTTGGATTAGGGTTAGGTGTAGCGATAGGGTTAGGGTTAGGGTTCGGGTTTAGTGTTAGGGTAAAGTTATGGTTATGGTTAGGGTTAGGGTTAGGGTTGTGTTTAGGGTTACAGTTAGGGTAAAGGACCCATAGGGTTAGGGTTATGAGTAGGGTTAGTGTTAAGGTTAGGATTAGGGCTAGGGCTAGGTTTATGGTTAGGGTTAAGGTTAGGGTTAAATGTTAGGGTTAGGGTTAGGGTTAGGTCTATTGTTAGGGTTATTGTTAGGTTTAGAGTTAGGGTGAGGGTGAAGTAGAGGATAAGTTTTAGGGTTAGAGTTATGCTCAGTTTCAGGTTTATGATTTGATCTATGATTAGGGTTTTAAGGTTAGGTTTAGGGTTAGGGATAGGGTTAGAGTTGTAGGATTAGTGTTACTGTTAGAGTTAGCGTTAGGGTTAGGTTTAGGGTTAGGTGTTATTTTAGGGTTAGGGTTAGGGTCCCTTAGTGTTAGGTTTAGTTTTAGCATTACGGTTAGGTTTAGGGACCCTTAGACTTAGGGTTACGGTTAGGTTTAGTGTTAGGGTTAGGTTATGGCTAGGGCTAGGGTAGGTTTAGAGTTTGGCTTGGGGTTATTGTTAGGGTTAGGGTTAGCACTAAGGCCAGGGTTAGTGTTAGGGTTAGAGTTAGGATCATAGTTAGTGTTATGGTTAAGGTTAGGGTGAGTGTGAAGAAGAGGATAAGTTTTAGGATTATGTTTATGCTCAGTTTTAGGTGTATGGTTTAGGTGAAGGTTAGGGTTTTAGGGTCACGGTTAGGGTTAAGGTTTGGGCCTGTGTTAGGGTTAGGATTATGATTATGGTAGGGTTAGGGCTAGGGCTAGGGTTAGGGTTAGGGTTTTGGTTAGGGTTAGGGTTAGGGTTAAGGGTTAGGCTTAGAGTAAGGGTCAGGTTTATGGTTAGGTTTTAGGCTAGGGTTAGGGTTAGGGTTAGTGTTAGGGTTATGGTTACTATTATGGTTAGTGTTAGGGTGGGGGTGAAGTAGAGGATAAGGTTTAGGTTTAAGGTTAGGATCAGTTTTAGGCTTATGTTTAGGGTTAGGATTAGGATTTTAGGATTAGGGTTAGGTGTAGGGATAGGGTTAGAATTGTAGGATTATTTTAGGGTTACGGTAAGAGTTAGGGTAGGTTCGGGTGAAGGTGTAGTAGACGATATAGTATAGGGTTAGGTTTAGGCACAGTTTTAGGTTGATGGTTAGGATTAGGGTTTTAGGGTTAGGGCTAGGGTTATGGATAGGATTAGAATTGCATGGTTAGGGTTAGGGTTAGGGTTATGGGTTACAGTTAGGAATAGGATTAGTGTTAGGTACCCTGAGTGTTAGGGTTACGGTTAGGGTTAGAGTTTTAAGGGTAGGGTTAGGGTTAGGGATAGGGTTAGAGTTGTAGGATTAGTGTTAGAGTTAGGGTTAGCATTAGGGTTAGGTTTAGGCTTTAGGGGTTAGGTGTTAAGGTTAGGTTTAGGGTTAGAGTTAGGGCTAGAGCTAGGGTTACGGTTATGGTTATGGTTATGGTTAGGGTAAGCGTTATGGTTAGGTTTAGGACCCTTAGGGTTATGGTTAGGGTTAGGGAACCTTATGGTTATGGTTAGTTTTTGGTTTCATTTAGGTTGAGGGACCCTTGGGTTAGGGTTAGGGTTATGGTTAGTGTTAGGGTTAGTTTTAGGGTTAGAATTATGGCTATGGCTAGTGTTAGGGTTAGGGTTAGTGTTAGGGTTAGGGTTCGGTTTAGGGTTAGGGCTAGGGTTAGGTTTAGGGTTAGGTTAGGGTTAAATGTTAGGGTTAGAGTCAGGGCTAGGGTTAGGGTTAGGGTGTGAGTTAGGGTTAGGGCTACAGTTAGGGTTAGTTTTAGGCTTAGCATTAGGGTGAGGGTGAAGAAGAAGATAAGTTTTAGGGTTAGTTTTATGCTCAGCTTTGTTTATGGCTTGGGTTAGGATTAGGGTTTTAGGGTTAGGGTTAGTGTTAAAGTTGGGGCTAGCGTTAGGATTAGGGTTTGGGGTAGGGTTACGATTATGGTAAGGGCTAGGACTATGCTTAGGGTTTGGTTTGGGGTCAGGGTCAGTGTCAGGGTCAGGGTTAGGGTCAGGGTCAGAGTCAATGTCAGGGTCATGGTCAGGGTTAGGGTTCGGGTTAGGGTTACATTAGGGTAAGGATCAGGGTCAGGGTCAGGGTTAGGATTAGGGTTAGGGTTATGGTGAGGCTTAGGGTTAGAGTTAGGGATCCTTAGGGTCAGCGTTAGGGTTAGGGTTAGGTTTAGGGTTAGGTTTAGGCCTACGGCTAGGGTTAGAGTTTTGGTTAGGGTTAGGGTTAGATATAGGGTTAGGGTTATGGTTAGGGTTCGGGCTAGGTCTAGGGTTAGGGTTAGGGTTAGAGTTAGTGTTAGGGTTAGGGTTAGCGTGAGGGTGAAGTAGAGGATGATGTGTAGGGTTAGGGTTAGGCTCAGATTTTGGTTTATGGTTAGGGCTAGGATTAAAGTTTTAGGGTTAGAATTAGGGTTAGGGATAGGGTTAGATTTGTAAGATTAGTCTTAGGGTTAGGGATAGAGTTAGGGTTAGTTTTAGGGTTGGGGTTAGGGTTAGGGTGAGGTTGAAGTAGAGGATAAGTTTTATTGTTAGGGTTAGGCTCACTTTTAGGTTTATGGTTATGGTTAGGGTTAGGGTTTTAAGTTTAGGGCTACCGTTATGGATAGGATTAGAATTGTATGGTTAGGGTTAAGGTTAGGGTTAGGGTTAAGGGTTACAGTTAGGGTTAGGTTTAGGGTTAGGTACCCTTAGTGTTAGGAATAGTGTTAGGGTTAGGGTTAGCGTTGCAGTTAGGGTTAGGGTTAGAGCTAGGCCTAGGGTTAGGATTATGTTTTGTGTAGTGTTAAGGTTAGGGATACGGACCATTAGGGTTAGGATTAGGGTGAGTGTTAGGGTTAAGGTTAGGGTTAGGGTCAGGGTCAGGGTTAGGGTCAGGGTCAGGTTTAGGGTCAGGGTCAGGTTTAGGTACAGGGTCAGGGTCAGGGTCAGGGTTAGGGATAGCATTAAGTTTAGGGACGCTTAGGGTTAGGTTTAATGTTAGGTACCCTTAGGGTTAGGGTTAGGGTTAGTGCTAGGGGTAGGGCTAGGGTTAGGGTTAGGATTAGGGTTAGGGTTAGGGTTACGGGTTACGGTTAGGGTTAGGTTTAGAATTAGGGTGAGGGTGAAGTAGAGGATAACTTTTAGGGTTAGGGTTATGCTCAGTTTTATATTCATGGTTTGGGTTAAGATTAGGGTTTTACTGTTAGGATTAGGGATAGGGTTAGAGTTGTAGGATTAGTGTTTGGGTTAGGGTTAACGTTAGGGTTAGGTTTAGGGTTAGGGGTTAGGTTCAGGGTTAGGGTTAGGGTCAAGGTTAGGGTTAGGGTTAACGTTAGGGTTATGGTTAGGTTTAGGGTTAGGGCTAGGGCTAAGGTTAGGTTTATGATTAGTGTTAGTGTTTAGGTTAGGATAGGGACCATTAGGGTTAGGGTTAGGTTTAGGGCCCCTTAGGGTTAGGATTAGGATTAGGGTTAGAGTTAGGATCAGGGTCAGGGTTAGGTTAGGGTTAGGGTTAGATTGAGGGTTAAGGTCAGGGTCAGGGTTGGGGTCAGGGTTACGGTTAGGTTCAGGTTTAGGTTTAGGTTTAGGGTCAGGGTAAGGTTCAGGGTCAGGGTTAGGTTGAAGTTTAGGTTTAGGGACCCTTATGTTTATGGTTAGGGTTAACGACCCTTAGGGTTAGGGTTAGGTTTAGGGTTACGGTTAGGGTTAGGGGCCTGTAGGGTTAGGGTTACGTTTAGGATTTGGGCTAGGGCTATGGTTAGGGTTAGGATTAGTGTTACTTTTAGGGTTAAGTTTAGAGTTAGGGTTAGAGTTAGGGTTATAGTTATGTTCAGGATTAAGTAGAGGATAAGTTTTAGGATTAAGGTTATGGTCAGTTTTAGGTTTTTGGGTTGGGTTAGGATTAGGGTTTTAAGTTTAGTGTTAGGGTTAGGGCCAGAGTTAGATTTGTAGGATTAGTGTTAGGGTTATCCTTACCGTTACCGTTAGGTTTAGGGTTAGGGGTTAGGGTCAGGGTTAGGGTTAGGTTAGCCCTATTGCTAGGGTTATGTTGAAGGGTAGGGTTATGTTTATGGACCCTTAGTTTTAGGGTTAGGGTTAGGTTAGGGTTAAGGACACTTAGGGTTAGGGTTAGTTTTAGGGTTAGGGAGAGAGACCCGTAGGCTTAGGGATACAGTTAGGGTTTGGGTTAGAGTTAGGGTTAGGGTTAAGGCTAGGGCTACAGCAGGGTTAGGGTTAGGGTTAGGGTTAGGGTTCCGGTTAGCGCTAGGGCTTGGGTTAGGTTTAGGGTTAGGTTAGTGTTAAATATTAGGGTTAGAGTTAGGGCTAGGGTTAGGGTTAGGGTTAGGGTTAGGGTTACGTTTAGAGTTAGGGTTAGTGTTAGTGTTAGGATTAGAGTGAGGGTGAAGAAGAGGATAAGTTTTAGGGTTAGGTTTATGCTCCGCCTTAGGTTTATGGTTGGGGTTAGGATTAGGGTTTTAGGGTTATGGTTATGGTTAAGGTTGTGGCTAGCTTTAGGGTTAAGGTTAGTGTTAGGGCTAGGGCTATGGTTAGAGTTAGGGTTAGGGTCAATGTCAGTGTCAGGGTCAGGGTCAAGGTTGGTGTCAGGATCAGGGTTAGGTTTGGGGTCATGTTTAGGTTTAGGGTCAAGGTCAGGGTCAGGGTCGGGGTTAGGGTTAGGGTTAGGTTAGGATTACGGTCAGGTTCCGGATCAGTATCAAGGTTAGAGTCAGGTTTAGGGTTGTGGTGTGGCTTAGGGTTAGGGTTAGGTATCCTTAGGGTCAGCATTAGGGTTTGGGTTGGGTTAAGGCTTAGGTTTAGGGCTAGGGCTAGGGATAGAGTTTTTGTTAGGGTTAGGGTTTGGGTTAGTGAACATTAGGGTTAGGGTTAGGGTTAGGGTTGGAGTTAGGGTTAAGGGTTAGGGTGAGGTTTAGGGTTAGGGTTAGTCTTAATGTATGGTTAGGATTCGGGCTAGGGCTAGGGTTTGGTTTAAGGTTAGGTTTAGCGTTAGTGTTTGGATTAGGGTTAGGGTGAGGGTGAAGTAGAGGATAAGCTTTAGGTTTAGGGTTAGGCCCAGTTTTACTTTAATATTAGGGTTAGGATTAGGGTTTTAGGGTTAGGGTTAGGGTTATGAATAGAGTTAGACTTGGAGGATTAGTGTTATGGTTAGGATTAGAGTTATGGTTAGGTTTAGGGTTAGGGGTAGGGGTAGGGTGAGTGGTAAGTAGAGGTTAAGGTTTAGAATTAGGGTTAGGCTTTTTTTTAGGTTTATGGTTAGGGTTATGGTTATGGTTAGGGTTAGGGTTTTAGGGTTAGGGCTAGGGTTAGGGTTAGGGTTTTAGGGTTAGGGCTAGGGTTAGGGTTAGGGTTTTAGGGTTAGGGCTAGGGTTATGGATAAGATTAGAATAGCATCGTTAGGGTTAGGGTTATTGTTAAGTGTTACAGTTAGGGTTAGGGTAAGGGTTGGGGTTAGGGCTAGGGATAGGGTTAGAGTTAGGGTTGTGATTAGGCTTAAGGTTAGGGTTAGGGACCTTTAGGGATAGGGTTAGGGTTAGGGTTAGGGAACCTTAGGCTTAGGATTAAGATTACGGTTAGGGTTATGGTCAGGGTTTGTGTCAGTGTTAGGGTTAGGGTTAATGTTAGTGTGACGATTAGGGTCAGGGTCAGGGTTAGGGTCAGTGTCAGGTTTAGGGACCCTAAGGGTTATGGTTAGGGTTAACGACCCTTAGGGTTAGGGTTAGGGTTATGTTTAGGGTTGTGGTTAGGTTTAGGGACCTGTAGGGTTGGGGTTACGTTTAGGTTAGGGCTAGGGCTAGGTCTAGGGTTAGGGTTAGGGTTAGGGTTAGGGTTAGGTTTAGGTTTAGGTTTAGACTTAGGGTTAGTGTTAGGGTTATATTTAGGTTGAGGGTGAAGTACAGGATAAGTTGTAGGGTTAGGGTTATACTCTGTTTTAGGTTTATGGTTTGGTTAGGATTAGGGTTTTAAGGTTAGTGTTAGGTTTAGGGATAGGGTTAGAGTTGTAGGATTAGTGTTAGGATTAGGGTTAGCGTTAGGGTTAGGTTTAGAGTTAGGGATTATGGGTTAGGATTAGGTTTAAGGTTAGGGTTTGGACTAGGACTAGGGTTAGGTTTAGGGTTAGGGTTAGGTTTCGGGCCCTTAAGATTACGGTTAGTGTTAGGAACCCTTTTGGTTAGGGTTAGTTTTAGGGTTACGGTTAGGTTGAGGTTCTCATTGGGTTAGGGTTAGGGTAACTTTTAGGGTTAGGTTCATGGTTAGGGTTAGTGTTAAGTTTAGGGTAGGGACCATTAAGGTTAGGTTTAGGGTTAGGGACCCTTAGGTTCAGGATTAGGGTTAGAGTTGGGTTTAGGGTCAGGGTCAGGGTTACTGTTAGGGTTATTGTTAGAGTGAGGGTTAGGTTCAGGGTCAGGGTTAGGGTCAGGGTCAGGTTTAGGGTCAGGGTTAGGGTCAGGGTCAGGGACAGGATTAGGGTTAAGGTTAGGTTTTGGGACAATTAGGTGTAGGATTAGGGTTAAGGAACATTAGGGTTAGGGTTAGGCTTAGGGTTACGGTTAGGGTTAGGGACACGTAGGGTTAGGGTTACGTTTAGGGTGAGAGCTAGGGCTATGGTTAGTGTTAGGGTTAGTTTTATGGTTAGGGTTAAGGTTAGAGTTCTGGTTAGTGTTAGGATTATATTTATGTTGAAGGTGAAGTAGAGGATAAGTTTTAGGGTTAGGGTTATTCTGAGTTTTAGGTTTATGGGTTGGGTTACTATTAGGGTTTTAAGGTTAGGGTTAGGTTAGGGTTAGGAATAGGGTTAGAGTTTTAGGATTAGTGTTAGGGTTAGGGTTAGCATTAGCGTTAGGTTTAGGGTTAGGCGTTAGGGTTAAGGTTAGGGTTAGGGCTAGGGCTAGGGTTAGGTTGAAGGTTAGGTTTAGGTTTATGGTCCCTTAGGTTTAGGGTTAGGGTTAGGGACACTTAGGGTTAGGGTTATTTTTAGGGTTATGGTTAGGGTGAGGGACCCATAGGTTTAGGGTTACAGTTAGGGTTAGGGTTATTGTTATGGCTACGGCTAGGGAGGTTTAGGGCTTGGGTTAGGGTTAGGGTTAGGGTTAGGGCTAGGGCTAGGTTAAGGGTTAGGGTTAAATGTTAGGATTAGAGATAGGGTTAGGGTTAGGGTTAGGGTGTGAGTTAGATTTGGAGTTAGGATTAGTGTTAGGTTTAGGATCAGCGTGAGGGTGAAGAAGAGGATATGTTTTAGGGTTAGGTTTATGCTCAGCTTTGGGTTTTGAGTTGGCATTAGGATTAGGATTTTAGAGTTAGGGTTAGGGTTAATGTTGGGGCTAGCTTTAGGGTTAGAGGTAGGGTCAGGTTTATGGTTATCGTTAGGGTTAGGGTTAGGGTTAGGTTTTGGGCTAGGGCTAGGGTTAGGTTTAGGGTTAGGTATAGGGCTAGGGCTAGGGTTAGGGCTAGGGCTAGGGCTAGGGCTAGGGTTAGGTTTAGGGTTAGGTTAGGGTTAGAATTATGGTTAGAGTTAGGGATAGTGTTAGGGTTAGGATTAGGTTGAAGGTGAAGAAGAGGATAAGATTTAGGGTTAGGTTTATGCTCAGTTATAGGTTTATGGTTTGGGTGAGGATTAGGGTTTTAGGGTTAGTTTAAGGTTAAGGTTGGTTCTAGCGTTATGGTTAGGGTTAGGGTTACAGTTATGGTTAGTGTTAGGGCTAGAGCCATGGATAGGGTTAGGATTAGGGTTATGGTTAGGGTTATGGTTAGGGTTCAGGTTAGGGTTAGATCTAGGGGTAGGGTTAGGGTTAAGTTTAGGGTTAGGTTTAGGGACCTTTAGTGTTAGGGTTCGAGTTAGGGACCCTTAGGGTTAGGTTTAGGGTTACAGTTAGGGTAAAGTACCCATAGGGTTAGGGTTATGGGTAGGGTTGGGGTTAAGTTTAGGCTTACGGCTAGGGCTAGGGCTAGGTTTATTGTTAAGGTTAGGGTTAAGTGTTAGGTTTAGGGTTAGGGTTAACTGTTAGGGTTAGGGTTAGAGTTAGGTTTATTGTTAGGTTTAGAGTTAGGGTGAGGGTGAAGCAGAGGATAAGTTTTAGGGTTAGGGTTATGCTCAGTTTTAGGTTTATGGCTTGGGTTATGATTAGGGTTTTAATGTTAGGGTTATGGTTAAGGTTGGTGCTAGCGTTAGGGCTAGGGTAGTGGTTATGGTTAGGGTTAGGGTAGGGCTGTGGTTAGGGTTATGGTTAGGGTTAGGTTTAGGGTTTTAGGATTAGGGTTAGGTTAGCGATAGGGTTAGAGTTGTAGAATTATTGTTAGGGGTACTGTTAGAGTTAGGGTTAGGGTTAGTGTGAGGGTAAAGTAGAGGATAAGGTTTAGGGTTAGGGTTAGGCACAGTTTTAGGTTTATGATTAGGGTTACGGTTTTAGGGTTAGGGCTAGGGTTATGGATAGGATTAGAATTGTGTGGTTAGGTTTAGGGTTAGGGTTATGAGTTACACTTAGGGTTAGGTTTGGTGTTAGGTATGCTTAGTGTTAGGGATAGATTTAGGGTTAGGTTCAGGGTCAGAATTGGTGTCAGGGTCAGTTTTAGGGTCAGGGTCAGGGTCAGGGTTAGGGTCAGTGTTCGGTTCAGGGTTAGGGTTAGGGTTAGGATTAGGGACCCTTAGGGTTAGGGTTAGGAACCCTTAGGGTTAAGGCTAGGTTTAGGCTTACAGTTAGGGTTAGGAATCCGTAGGGTTAGGGTTATGGTTAGGATTAGGGTAAGGGTTAGGGTTATAGTTAGAGCTAGGGCTATGGCTAGGGTGAGAGTTAGGGTTAGGGTCAGGGTTAAGTGTTAGGGTTAGGGTTAGGGTTAGGTTTAGTGTTAGGGTTAGAGTTAGGGTGAGGTTGAAGTACAGGATAAGTTTTAGGGTTAAGGTTATGCTCAGTTTTAGGTTTATGGTTTTGGTTATGATTACAGCTTTAAGGTTAGGATTAGGTATAGGGTTAGAATTGTAGGATTAGTGTTAGGGTTAGGGTTAGCGTTAGGGTCAGGGTCAGGTTTAGGGTCAGGGTCAGGTTTAGGGTCAGGGTCAGGGATAGGGTTAGCGTTAGGTTTAGGGTTATGGTTAGTGTTAGGGACCCTTAGGGTTAGAGTTAGGTTTACTTTAGGGTTAGGGTTAGGGTTAGTGCTCGGGGTAGGTCTAGGGTTAGGTTTAGGATTAGGGTTAGGGTTAGGGTTAGGGTTAAGTGTTAGGGTTAGGGTTAGGGTTAGGTTTAGAATTAGGGTGAGGGTGATGTAGAGGATAAGTTTTATGGTTAGGGTTATGCTCAGTTTTAGTTTCATGGTTTGGATTGAGATTAGGGTTTTAATGTTATGGTTAGGGTTAGGGATAGGGTTAGATTTGTATCGTTATTGTTAAGGTTATGGTTAGGGTTAATCATTACACTTAGCGTTAGAGTTAGGGTTAGATACCCTTAGTGTTAGGGTTAGGGTTAGTGTTAGGGTTAGTGTTAGAGTTAGGCTTAAGATTAGGGTTAGGGCTAGGGCTAGGATTAGGGTTAGCGTTAGGGTTAGTGTTAAGGTTAGGGTTGGGACCATTAGGGTTAGGTTAGGGTTAAATGTTAGGGTTTGAATTAGGGCTAGGGTTAGGGTTAGGGTGTGGGTTAGGGTTAAGATTCAAGTTACGGTTAGTGTTATGGTTAGAATTAGGGTGAGGATGAAGAAGAAGATAATTTTTAGGGTTAGTTTTATGCTCAGATTTATGTTTATGGTTTGGGATAGGATTAGGGTTTAGGGTTAGGGTTAGTGTTAAGGTTGGGGCTAGGGTTAGGGTCAGGGTTATGGTTAGGGTTAGGGCTAGGACTATGGTTAGGGTTAGGGTTAGGGTCAGGGTCAGTGTAAGGGTCAGTGTCAGGGTCATGGTCAGGGTTGGGTTGAGGGTCAGGTCTAGGGTTAGGGTCAGGGTCAGGGTTAGTTTTAGGGTCAGGGTCAGGGCCAGTGTCACGGTGACGGTCAGGATTAATGTTAGGGTTAGGGTTACGTTAGAGTTAGGGTCAGGGTCAGGGTTAGAATTAGGTTTAGGGTTATGGTGAGGCTTAGGTTTAGAGTTAGGGATCCTTAGGGTCAGCGTTAGGGTTAGAGTTAGGGTTAGGTTTAGGCCCAGGGCTAGGGTTAGAGTTTTGGGTTAGATTAGGGTTAAAGTTAGTGACCCTTAGGGTTAGGGTTATGGTTAGGGATAGGGTTAGGGTTAGGGTTAGGGTTAGTGTTAGGGTTAGGGTTAGCGTGAGGGTGAAGTAGAGTATAAGGTTTAGAGTTAGGGTTAGGCTCAGTTTTAGGTTTATAGTTAGGGTTAGGGTTAAGGTTTTAGGGTTAGAGTTAGTGTTAGTGATAGGGTTAGAGTTGTAAGATTAGTGTTAGGGTTAGGGTTCGAGTTAGGGTGAGGTTTAACGTTAGGGTTAGGGTTAGGGTGATTTTGATGTAGAGGATAAGTTTTAGGGTTAGTGTTAGGCTCACTTTTTGGTTTATGCTTAGGGTTAGGGTTTTAGGGTTAGTGCTATGGTTATGGATAGGATTAGAATTGTATGGTTAGGGTTAAAGTTAGAGTTAGGGTCAGGGTGAGGGTCAGGGTTAGTGTTAGGGTCTGGGTTAGGGTCAGGGTTAGGGTTAGGGTCAGGGTCAGGGTTAATGTTAGTTTTAGGGTTAGAGATAGGTTTAGGGTCAGGGTCAGGGTTAGGTTCAGGGTCAGGTTTGGGGTCAGGGCCAGGGTTAGGTTCAGGGTCAGTGTCAATGTCAGTGTTAGGGTCTGGTCAGGGTCAGGGTTAGGGTCAGGGCCAGGGTTAGGGTCAGGGTTAGTTATAGGGTTAGGGTTAGGGACCCTTAGGGTTAGGGTCAGTGTTAGGGACCCTTAGGGTTAGGTTTATGGTTAGGGTTACAGTTAGGGTTAGGGACACGTAGGGTTAGGGTTATGGTTAGTGTTAGGTTTAGGTTTACGGTTAGGGTTAGGGTTAGTGCTAGGTTTAGGGCTATGATTAGGGTTAGGATTAGAGTTAGGGTTAGGGTTAAATGTTAGGATTAGGGTTAGGGTTAGAATTAGGATGAGGGTGAAGTAGAGGATAAATTTTAGTGTTAGGATTATGCGCAGTTTTAGTTTCAAGGTTTGTGTTAGGATTAGGGTTTTAATGTTAGGTTTAGGGTTAGGGATAGGGTTAGAGTTGTAGGATTAGTGTTAGGGTTAGGATTAGCGCTAGGGTTAGGTTTAGGGTTAGGGGTTGGGATTAGGGTTAGGGTTAGCATTTAGGTTAGGGTTAGAGTTAGGGTGAGGGTGAAGTAGAGGATAAGTTTTAGGGATAGTGTCATGCTCAGTTTTAAGGTCATGGTTTGGGTTAGGATTAGGGTTTTAATGTTAGGTTTATGGTTAGGGATAGGGTTAGAGTTGTAGGATTAGTGTTAAGGTTAGGGTTAACGTTAGGGTTAGGTTTAGGGTTAGGGGTTAGGGTCAGGTTTAGGGTTAGGGTTAAGGTTAGGGTTAGGGTTAGGTTTATGGTGAGGGTGAATTAGAGGATAAGATTTAGGTTTAGGGATAAGCTCACTTTTAGGTTTATGGTTATGGTTAGGGTTAGGGCTTTAGAGTTAGGTTTAGGGTTAGGGATAGCGTTAGAGTTGTATTAGTATTATGGTTAAAGTTAGAGTTAGGGTTAGGTATAGGGTTAGGGTTACGTTTAAGGTGAGTGTGACATAGCGGATAAGGTTTAGGGTTTGCGTTAGGCTCAGTTTTAGGTTTATGGTTAAGGTTAGGGTAGGCTTTTAGAGTTAAGTCTGGGGTTATGGATAGGATTAAAATTGTATGGTTAGGGTTAAGGTTATGGTTATGGTTACACATTACAGTTAGGTTTAGGGTTAGGGTTAAGTACCCTTAGTGTTAGGGTTAGAGTTTGGGTTAGGGTTAGCGTTAGTGTTAGGGTTATGGTTATGGTTAGTGCTAGGGCTAGGGTTAGGGTGAGGGTGAGGATTAGTGTTAGGGTTAGGTTAGCGTGAGGGTTAGGGTTAGCGTCATGGATAGGGTTAGGGTTAGGGTTAAGGACACTTAGGGTTAAGGTTAGGGTTAGGGTTAACGTTAGGGTTAGCGTTAGGTTTAGCATTAGGTTTAGGTTTATGGTTAGGGTTAGCTCTGGGACAAGGGTTAGTTTTATGATTATGATTAGGGTTAGGTTTAGGGTTATGTATAGGGTTAGGGCTACGGCTAGGATCAGTGTTTGGATTACGATTAGGGTTAGGGTTAGGGTTAGGGTTAGGGTGAGTGTGAGGGTTAGGTTTAGGGTTAGTGTAAGGATTTTGTTTAGGGTGAGGGTGAGGGTGAGGGTGAGGGTTAGGGTTTGGGTTAGGGTGAGGGTAACGGTGAGGGTTAGGGTTAAAGTTAGTTTTAGCTTTGGGCTTAGGGTTAGGGTGAGGGTTAGGGTTAGGGTTACGGTGAGGGTTAGGGTTACGTTTAGGGTTAGGGTGAGGGTGAGGTTAGGGTTACGGTTAGAGTTAGGGTGATGGTTAGGGTTAGGGTGAGTGTTAAGGTAAGGGTTAGGTGAAGGTTGTGGTTAGGGTTTCAGTTATGGTTAAGATTAGGGTTAGAGTGAGGCTGAGGGTTACAGTGAGGGTTAGGGTTAGGGTTAGGGTGAATGTTAAGGTAAGGGTTAGGGTTAGGGTTAGGGTGAGGATGAGGGTGAGGGTTAGGGTTAGGGTAGGGTTAGCGTGAAGGTGAGGCTTAGGGTGAGGGTGAGAGTTAGTGTTAGGGTTAGGGTGAGGGTGAGGGTGAGAGTGAGGGTTATGGTTAGGGTTATGTTTAGGGTTCGGATTCAGGTTTGCGTTAGGGTTAGTGTTAGTGTTAGGGTTAGGGTTAGTTTAGGGTGAGGGTGAAGGTTAGGGTTTGGGTGAGGTTTAGGGTGAGTTTTAGGGTGAGGGTTAGGTCTATGGGCATGGTTAGTGTTAGGTTTAGGGTTAGGGATACTTAGCGTTAGGGTTAGGGTTAGGGTTAAGTTTAGGGTTAGTGTTAGGTTTAGGGTTAGGTTTAGGTTTTGGTTAGGGTTAGGGCTAGGACTAGCGTTAATTTTAGGTTTAGGATTAGGGTGAGGGTTATGGTTATGTATAAGGTTAGTGCTAAGGCTAGGTTTAGGGTTTGATTTAGTGTTAACGATAGAATTAGGGTTAGGGTTAGGATGAGGGTGAGGGTTAGGTTTAGGTTTAGTGTAAGGTTAGGTTTAGGGTGAGGGTGAGGGTTAGGGTTATGGTTTTGGTTAGGATTTGGGTTAGGGTGAGGGTTATGGTGAGTTTAGGGTTAGGGTTAGAGTTAGGATTAGGGTTTTGGTTCGGTTGAGGTTTAGGGTGAATATTAGGTTTAGGGTGAGGGTTAATGTTAGGAATAGGGTTAGGGTGAGGGTTATGGTCTGGGTTAGGGTTAAGGTTAGGGTTAGTTTTAAGTTTAGGGTGAGGTTTAGGGGAGGGTCAGGGTTGGGGTTAGTGTGAGGGTTTGGGTGAGGGTTATCATGAGAGTGAGTGTTAGGGTTAGGGTTAACTAAATTTAGGGTTAGGGTTAAGGTTAGGGTTATCTTAGGATTAGCGTTAGGGTTAGGGTCAGGATTAGGTTTATGTTTAGGGTTGGGGCTAGGAGTAGGGTTAGGGTTTGGATTAGGATTAGTTTTAGGGTTAGGGACCCTAAGAGTTATGGTTAGGTTTAGGGTTAAGGGATAGGGGTTATTTATAGGGTTAGAGTTAGGGTTAGATTTAGGGTTATGGTGAGGCTTAGGGTTAGGGTGACGGTGAGGTTGAGGGTTAGAGTTAGTGTGAGGATGAGGGTTAGGGTTAGGGTTAGGTTTAGGTTTTGGGTTAGGTATAGGGTGAGGTGAGGTTGAGGGTAAGAGTTAGGATTATGGTGAGGGTGAGGGTGAGGGATAGATTTAGGGTTAGCATTAGGGTTAGGGTTTGGGTTAGGGTTAGGTTTAGGGTTATTGTTATGGTGAGGGTGAGGATGAGGGTGTGGGTTAGGTGTAGGGTTAGTGTGAGTGTGAGGGTTAGGGTGAGGGCTAGTGTTAGGGTTAGGTTGAAGGTTAGGGTTAGGGTTGGGTTTAGGGTGAGGGTTATGGTGAGGGTTAGGGTTAGGGTTAGGGTGACGGTTAGGGTTATAGTGAGGTTTATTAGTTAGCGTTAGGGTTAGGGTGAGGGTGAGGGTGAGGATTAGCGTTAGGCTGAGGGTGAGGTTAGGGTTACGGTTAGAGTTAGGGTTAGGGTTAGGGTGAGGGTTAGGATTAGGTTTAGGGTGAGGGTAAGGGTTAGTGTGAGGGTTATGGTTAGGGTGAGGGTTAGTGTTAGGTTTAGGATGAGGGTCAGGTTGAGGGTCAGTGTTAGGGTTAGGGTTAGGGTACCATTAGGGTTAGGCTGAGGGTTAGGGTTAGGGTGAGGTTTAGGGTGAGGGTTAAGGTGAGGGTAGGGTGAGGGTTAGGGTTAGGGTGAGGGTGAGGGTAAGGGTTAGGGTGAAGTTTAGGGTGATGTTTAGTGTAAGGGTTAGGGTTAGGGTTAAGGTTAGGGCTTTGTTTAGGGTGAGGATTAGGTTTAGGGGTAGTGTTAGGGTTAGGATGAGGGTTAGGGTTAGGGTAAGGATTAGGGTGAGTGTTAGGGTGAGTGTTAGTGTTAGGGTTAGGGTTAGGGTTAGGTTTAGGGTTCGGTTAGGGTTAGGGTTAGGATGAGGGTTACGGTTGAGTGTTAATGTTAGTGTTAGAGTTAGGGTTCGGGTTAGAGTGAGGGTGAGAGTGAGTGTTAGGGTGAGGGTTAGGGTTAGGGTTAATTTTAGGATTAGTGTGAGGTTTATGGTTAGGGTTAAGCTTAGGGTGAGGGTGAGGGTTACGGTGAGGGTTAGGGTTAGTGTTAGTTTTAGGGTTAGGGTGAGGGTTAGGTGTAGGGTTAGGGTGAGGGTGAGGGTTATTTTAAGGTTAGCGTGAGTTTGAAGTTGAGTGTGAGGGTTAGGGATAGGGTTATGGAGAGGGTTATGGTGACGGTTAGGTTTAGGTTTAAGGAGAGGGTTAGGATTAGGGTTAGGGTGAGGGTTAAGGGTAGGGTTATGATTTGTTTTAGGGTTAGCGTGAGGCTGTGGGTTAGTGTAAGTGTTACAGTGAGGTTTAGGGTAAGGGTTAGGATTAGGGTGAGGTTTACAGTTTTGGTTAGCGTTAGGGTTAGGTTTAGGGTACGGTTTAGGGTGAGGGTGAGGGTTAGGTTTAGGGTTAGGGTCAGGGTAATTGTTAGGGTTAGTATTAGGTTATGGTAAGGGTTAGGGTGAGGGTTAGGGCTAGGGTAAGGGTTAGGGTGAGGGTTAGTTTTAGGGTTTGGTTTAGGGTTAGGGTGAGGTGTATGTTCAGGGTTAGGGTGAAGTTAGGGTTAGGGTTAGGGTTAGAGTGAGGGTGAGGGTTAGGGGGAGCGTTAGGGTTAGGGTTAGTTTTAGGCTTAGGGTGAGGGTTAGTGTTAGGGTGAGGGTTAGGGTGAGGGCTTGGTTTAGGGTGAGGGTGAGGGTGTGTGTGAGGGTAAAGGTGAGCCTTAGTGTTTCGGTTAGTTTTAGGATTAGGGTGAGGTTTGGGTTTAGGTTTAGGGTGAGGGTGAGGTTTAGGGTGAGGGTTAGAGTTGGGGTTGGAGTGAGGATTAGTGTGAGTGTGAAGTTTAGAGTTATGTTTATGGTGAGGGTTAGGGTTAGGGTGAGGGTTAGGGCTAAGGTTAGGGTTAGGGTGAGGGTTCTGGTATGGTTTAGGGTGAGGGTTCAGGTTAGGGTAAGGTTTAGCGTTTGGGTTAGGGTTAGGGTTAGGGTTAGGGTAAGGGTTCGATTTAGGGTGAGGTTGATGTTTAGGTTTAGGGTTAGTATTAGGTTGAGGGTTAGGGTTAGGGTTAGGATAAGTGTTAGGCTGAGGGTTAGGGTTAGGGTTAGTTTTAAGGTTAGAGTGAGGGTGAGGGTGAGGTGAGGGTTAGGGTGAATGTTAATGTTAGGGTTAGGGTTAGGGTGAGGGTTGGGGTTAGGGTGAGGGTGAGAGTGAGGGTTAGGATTAGAGTTAGGGTGAGGACGAGGGTGTGTGTGAGGGTTAGGGTGAGCCTCAGGGTTACAGTTAGTTTTAGGTTTAGGGTGAAGGTTGGGGTTAGGTTTAGGGTGAGGGTTAGAGTTAGAGTTAAGCTTCGGGTTAGGCTTAGGGTGAGGATTAGGGTGAGGGTAAGGGTTAGGGTGAGAGTTAGGGTTTGGCTTAGGGTTAGGTTTAGGGACCCTTATGGTTACGGTTAGGATTAGGGTTAGGATTAGGTTTATGTTTATGATTAGGTTTAGGGCTAGGGCTAGGTTTAGGATTTGGTTAAGGGTTAAGGTTGAGTTTTGGGTTAGGATTAGAGTTAGGGTGAGGGTTAGGGTGAGGGATAAGGTGAGGGTTATGTTGAGAATGAGGGATAGAGTGAGAATGAGGATGAGTTGAATGTGAGGGTGAGGTTAAGGATAGGTTTAGGGTTAGTGTGAGGGTTAGAGTGAGGTTTAGGGTTAGGGTTGTGGTTAGCGTGTGGGTTAGGGTTTGGGTGAGGGCTAGGGTTAGGGTTAGAATTAGGGTTCGGGTTTGGTTTAGGGTCAGGGTTAGGGATAGGTTTCGGGTTAAGGTGAGGGTGAGAGTGTGGGTGAGGGTTACGGTGAGGGTGAGGGTGAGTCTTAGCATTAGGGACCCTTAGGGTTAGGGTTAGGGTTAGAATTAGCGTTAGGGTTAGGGTTAGGGTAGGATTACGGTTAGGTTAATGGTTATGAATAGGGTTAGGACTAGGGCTAGGTTTAGGGTTAGGGTTAGGGTTAATTTTAGGTTTAGGGTTCGGGTTAGGGTAAAGTTGAGGGTTAGGGTTAGGGTTAGGGTTAGGGTTTGTTGAGGGTTATGTTGAGGATTAAGGTGAGGATTAGGGTTAGTTTTCGAATTAGGCTTAGAGTTAGGGTGAAGGTTAGGGTGAGGGTTAGCGTGAGGTTGAGGGTTAGGGTGAGGTTTAGGGTTAGGTTTAGGTTTTGGGTTAGGGTGAGTGTGAGGGTGCGGGTTAGGGTTATGGTGAGGGTGAGGGTGAGTGTTAGCATTAGGGACCCTTAGGGTTAGGGTTAGGGTTAGAATTAGCGTTAGGATTAGGGTTAGGGTAGGATTACGGTTAGGTTAATGGTTATGAATAGGGTTAGGACTAGGGCTAGGTTTAGGGTTAGGGTTAGGGTTAATTTTAGGTTTAGGGTTCGGGTTAGGGTAAAGTTGAGGGTTAGGGTTAGGGTTAGGGTTAGGGTTTGTTGAGGGTTATGTTGAGGATTAAGGTGAGGATAAGGGTTAGTTTTCGAATTAGGCTTAGAGTTAGGGTGAAGGTTAGGGTGAGGGTTAGCGTGAGGTTGAGGGTTAGGGTGAGGTTTAGGGTTAGGTTTAGGTTTTGGGTTAGGGTGAGTGTGAGGGTGCGGGTTAGGGTTATGGTGAGGGTGAGGGTGAGTGTTAGCATTAGGGACCCTTAGGGTTAGGGTTAGGGTTAGAATTAGCGTTAGGATTAGGGTTAGGGTAGGATTACGGTTAGGTTAATGGTTATGAATAGGGTTAGGACTAGGGCTAGGTTTAGGGTTAGGGTTAGGGTTAATTTTAGGTTTAGGGTTCGGGTTAGGGTAAAGTTGAGGGTTAGGGTTAGGGTTTGTTGAGGGTTATGTTGAGGATTAAGGTGAGGATTAGGGTTAGTTTTCGAATTAGGCTTAGAGTTAGGGTGAAGGTTAGGGTGAGGGTTAGCGTGAGGTTGAGGGTTAGGGTAAGGTTTACAGTTAGGGTTAGGTTTTGGGTTAGGGTGAGTGTGAGGGTGAGGGTGAGGGTTAGGCTTAGGGTTACGGTGAGGGTTAGCGTGAGAGTTAGGGATAGGGTTTGGGTGAGGGTGATGGTTAGGCTTAGTGTTAGGGTGAGGGTTACTGTTAGGTTGAGGGTTAGGGTTAAGTTTAGGGTTAGGGTAAGGGTTAGGGTGAGGGTTATGCTGAGGGTTAGGGTTAGGGTACTAGGCTTAGGGTTAGGGTTAGGGTTATATTAGAGTTAGGGTGAGGGTGAGATTGAGGGTTAAGGTGAGGGTTAGGGTTAGGGTTAGTTTTAGGTTTAAGATGAGGTTTAGGGTTAGGGTGAGGTTGAGGGTGAGGTTTAGGGTGAGGGTTAGGGCTAGGTTTAGTTTTAGGGTTAGTTTTAGGGTTAGGGTGAGGGTAAGGCTGAGGAGGAGGGTTAGGTTTAGGGTGAGTGTGAGTGTGAGGGTGAGGGTTAGGGTGAGTGTTAGGGTTAGCATGAGGGTAAGGGATAGTGTTAGGGTGAGGGTGAGGGTTAGGGTGAGTGTTAGGGTTAGGGTGAAGGATAGGTTTAGGGTTAGGGTGAGGGTTAGGGTGAGGGTTATGGTAAGGGTTAATGTTAGTGTTAGGGTTAGGGTGAGATTTAGGGTTGGGGTTAGGGTTAGGCTTGGGGTTAGGATTGGGTTTCCAGTGAGAGTGAGGGTTAGGCTTAGGGTTAGGGTGAGTGTTAGGGTTAGGGTTAGGGTAAGGGTTAGGGTTAGGGTTAGGATGAGTTGTACTATTGGTGTTAGGGTTAGGGTTAGTGTGCAGTTAGGGTTAGGTTTAGGGTGAGGGTTAGGGTTACGGTTAGAGTAAGGGTTAGGTTGAGGTTTGGGGTGAGTGTTAGTGTTAGGTTTAGGTTTAGGGTTATGGTTAGGGTGAGGGTGAGTGTGAAAGTGAGGGTTAAGTTGAGGGTTAGGGTGAGGTTTGGGGTTAGGGTTAGTTTTAGGGTTAGTGTGAGGGTTAGGGTTAGGGTTAGGGTGAGGGTGAGGATGAGTGTGATGGTTACGGTGAGGCTTAGGGTTAGGTTACGGTGAATGGTTAGGTATAGTTTTAGAGTGAGGGTGAGAGTTAGGGTGAGGGTAAGTGTTAGGGTTAGGGTTAGGATGAGGATGAAGATGAGGTGAGGGTGAAGGTGAAGTTTAGGGTTAGGTTTAGGGTTAGGGTCAGGGATAGGGTGCGTTTTAGGGATGGGGTTGTGTTTAGAATAAGGGTTAGGGCTAGGGTGAAGTTTAGCGTTATAGTTAGAGTTAGGGTTCGGTTTGGTTTAGGGTTAGGTTTAGGGTTAGTTTTGGGGTTAGGGTGAGGGTGAGGTGATGATGAGGGTTCGGGTCAGGGTTAGGTTCAGGGTTAGGTTTATGGTTAGGGTGAGGCCGAGGCTAAGGCTGAAGTTTAGGGTGAGGTTGAGGTTTAGGGTGAGGTTTAGGGCTAGGTGAGGGTGAGGGTTTGGATGAGGGTGAGTATTAGGGTTAGGGTTAGCGTGAGAGTGAGGGTAAGGTGAGGTTTAGGGTTAGGGTGAGGGTAAGGATTAGGGACCCTTGGGGTTACGGTTAGGGTTAGAATTAGCGTTAAGGTTAGGGGTAGAATTAGGTTTATGGTTAGGGTTAGGGGTAGGACTAGGGTTAGGGTTAGGGTTAGGGTTAGGGTTAGGATAGTGTTAGGGTAAGGGTTATGTATAGGGTTAGGACTTGGGGTAGGTTTAGGGTTTGAGTTAGGCTTAGGTTTAGGTTGAAGGTGAGGGTTAGGGTTAGGGTTAGGATTAGGGTTATGGTTAGGTTTATGGTGAGGCTTAGGTTTAGGGTTAGTTTTAGGATTAGGCTTAGGGTTTGGTTTAGGGTTAGGGTGAGGGTTAGCGTGAGGTGAGGTTTATGGTGAGAGTTAGGATTAGGGTTAGGTTTGGGGTTAGGGTGGGGGTGAGGGTGAGGGTTAGGGTTAGGGTTAGGGTTACGGTGAGGGTTAGGGTGAGGGCTAGGGATAGGGTTTGTGTGAGGTTGAGGGTTAGGGTGAGGATTAGGGTTAGGCTTAGGGTGAGGGTTAGGGTTGAGGTTAGTGTGAGGGTTAGGGTTTGGGTTATGGTTAATTTTAGGTTTAGCGTGAGGATGAGGGATAGGGTAACAGTTAGGGTAGGGTGAAGGTGAGGGTTAGGGTTAGGGTTAGGGTGAGGGTTAGGATTAGGGCTAGGGTAAGGGTTAGCGTGAGGGTTAGGGTGATAGTGTTAGTGTTAGGGTTAGGGTTATGGTTAGGGTTAAGGTGAGGGTGAGGGTGAGAGTGAGAGTTAGGGTGAGGGATAGGGTTTGGGTTAGTTTTAGGGATAATGTTAGGTTTAGGCTTAGGCTTAGGGTGAGGGTAAGGGTTAGGATGAGGGTTATGATTAGGGTGAGGATGAGAGTGATAGTGAGGGTTAGGGTGAGGGTTAGGGTTAGGCTTAGTTTTAGGGTTAGGGTGAGGTTTAGGCTTAGGTTAAGGGTGATGGAGAGGGTTAGGGTGAGGATTAGGGTTAGGGTTAGTTTTAGGGTTAGGGTGAGGTTTAGGGTTAGGGTAAGGGTGATGGAGAGGGTTAAGGTGAGGGTTAGGGTTAGGGTTAGTTTTAGGGTTAGGGTGAAGTTTAGGTTAGGGTACGGGTGATGGTGAGGGTTAGGATGAGGGTGAGGGTAAGGGTTATTTTAGGGTTGGGGTGAGGGTTAGGGTTAGGGTTAGAATTAGGATTCGGTTTTGGTTTAGGGTTAGGGTTAGGGATAGGTTTAGGATTAGGATGATTGTGAAGGTGAGGGTTAGGGTGGATGTGAGGGTTAGGGTCATAGGGTTAGGGTTAGGATTAGAGTGAAGGTGAGGCTGAGGGTTAGGTAAGGGTGAGGGTTATTGTAGGGTGATGGTTAGGGTTAGGTGAGGGTGAGGGTTTGAGTGAGGGTGAGGGTTAGCATTAGGGACACTTAGGGTTAGGGTTAGAATTAGCGTTAGGGTTAGCATTAGGGTTAGGGTTTGGTTTATGTTTAGGGTTAGGGCTAGGTTTAGAGTTTGGGTTAGGGTTACTTTTGTGGTTAGGGTTTGGGTTAGCGTGAAGTTGAGGATTATGGCTAGGGTTAGGGTTAGGTTGAGGGTGAGGGTGAGGGTGATGGTTAGGGTTAGGGTTAGGGTTTGGTGAGGGTTAGGGTGAGGATTAGGGTTAGTTTTAGTATTAGCCTTAGAGTTAGGGTGAGGGTTATCGTGAAGGTGATGGTTCGGGTGAGGTTTAGGGTTAGGGTTAGGTATTGGGTTAGGGTGAGGGTGTGGTTTAGTTCTAGGGTTAGGGTGAGGGTTAGGGTTAGGGTTAGGGTTAGGGTGAGGGTGAGGGTTAGGGTGAGGGTGAGGGTGAGGGTGAGTGTGATTTTAGGTTGAGGGTTAGGGTTAGGTTATGGTGAGGGTTAGGGATAGGGTTAGGGTGAGGGTGAGGGTGAGGGTTAAGGTGAGGGTCAGGGTTAGGTTTAGGGTGAGGCTGGGAGTGATTGTTAGAGTGAGGATGAGGATGAGGTGATGGTGAAAGTTAGGGTTAGGGTTAGATTTAGGGTTTCAGTGAGGGTTAGGGTACGTTTTAGGATTAGGATTTTGGTTATCGTAAGGGTTGGGTTTGTGTGAGAGTTAGGGTTAAAGTTAGAGTTAGGATTTGGGATTGGTTTAGGGTTAGGTTTAGGGTTATGTTTGGGGTTAGGGTGAGGTTGAGGGGGAGGGGGAGGGTTAGGGTCAGGGTTAGGTTCAGGATTAGGGTTAGGGTTACGGTGAGGCTGAGGCTGAGGGTTAGGGTGAGGGTGAGGGTGATGGCTAGGGTGAGGGCTAGGGTAAGGTGAGGGTGAGGGTTAGGGTTATGTTGAAGCTTAGGTTTAGGGTTAGTTTTAGGATTAGGCGTAGGGTTAGGTTTAGGGTTAGGTCAGGTTTAGCGTGAGGGTGAGGGTGAGGGTGAGGGTGAGGGTGAGGGTGAGGGTTAGGGTTAGGGTTAGAGTTAGGGTTAGGGTTAGGGTGAGGGTTAGGGTTAGGGTTACGTTAAGGGTTAGGGTGAGGGTTAGGGATAGGGTTTGGGTGAGGTTGAGGGTTAGGCTGAGGGTTCGGGTTAGGCTTAGGGTGAGGGTTGGGGTTAGGGTTATGGTGAGCGTTAGGGTTAGTGTTATAATTAGTTTTAGGTTTAGCGTGAGGGTGAGGGTTAGGGTAATAGTTAGGGTGACGGTTAGGGTGAGGGTTAGGGTTAGGGTTAGGGTGAGGTTTAGGTTTTGGGTTAGGGTTAGGGTTAGGTTTTTGGTATGGTTTAGGGTGAGGTTGAGGGTTAGGGTTTGGGTTAGGGTTAGGGTAAGGGTTAGGATTAGGGTTAGGTTAGGATTAGGGTGAGGGTGAGAGTGAAGGTTAGGGTGAGGGTTAGGGTTAGTTTTAGGGTTATTGTGTGGTTTAGGGTTAGGTTTGGGGTGAGGGTAAGGATTAGGGTGAGGATTAAGTGTGGGGTGATTTTGAGAGTGAGAGTGAGGTTTAGGGTGATGGTTAGGGTGAGGCTTAGTTTTAGAGTTAGGTTGAGGTTTAGGGTTAAGTTTAGCATGAGGGTGAGGGTGAGGGATAAGGTTAGTTTTGGGGTTGTGGTGAGGGTTAGGGTTAGGGTGAGAGTTAGGGTAAGGGATAGGGTGATGGTTAGTGTTAGGATGAGGGTGAGGGTTAGGGTTAGCTTTAGGGTGAGGTTTAGGATTAGGGTTTGGGTTAAGGTTAGGATTAGGGTTAGTTTTAGGATTAGGGTGAGGATTAGAGTTTTGGTTTAGGATGAGTGTGAGGGTAAGGGTTCGGTTTAGGGTTAGGGTGCGGGTGATGATGAGTGTGAGGGTTAGGGTGAGGCCTAGGTTTAGGGTTAGTTTTAGGATTAGGTTTAGGGTTGGGGTCAGGGTTAGTGTGAGGGTGAGAGTTAGTGTGAGGGTTAGGGTTCGGGTTAGGGATAGGGTTAGGTGAAGATTAGTCTTAGGGTAAGGGTTAGGTTAGGGTTAGTGTGAGTGTTATTGTGAGGGTTAGGGTTTGGGTTAGGATTAGGGAGGGAGTCAGGGGGAGAATGAGGGTGAGAGTGAGGGTTAGGGTGAGGGTTAGGGATAGGGTTAGTTTTAGGATTAGGGTGAGGTTTAGGGTTAGGTTTATGGTGAAGGAGAGGGTTAGAGTTAGGGTTAGAGTTAGTTTTAGGGTTAGGGTGAGGGTTAGGGACAGGGTTAGGGTGAGGGTTAGGGTTAGGTTTAGGGTTAGGGTGAGGGTGATGGTGAGTGTGAGGGTTAGGGTGAGGGTTAAGGTTAGGGTTAGGGAGAGGCTTAGGGATAGGTTTAAGGTGAGGCTGAGGGTTAGGGTGAAGGTAAGGGTTAGTGTGAGGTTAGGGTTAGGGTTAGGGTTAGGATGAGGTTTAGGGTTCGTGTTAGGTTTGGTGTTAGGGTTAGGGTGAGGTTTAGGGCAAGAGTTAGGGTGAGGGTTAATTTTAGTTTTAGGTTTAGGGTTAGGGTGAGGTTTAGGGTTTGGGTTAGGTTTAGAGTTAGGATTAGAGTGAGGGTGAGTATGAGGGTTAGGGTGGGGGTCAGGGTTAGTGTTAGTTTTAGGGTTAGGGTGAGGTTTAGTGTTAGGGTTAGGGTGAGGGTGAGTGTTAGGGAGAGGGTTAGGGTTGGGGTTAGTTTTAGGATTAGGGTGACGGTTAGGGTTAGGGTGAGGGTGAAGGTGAGGTTTAGGATAGGGTGAGGGTGAGGGTGAGTGTGAGGTTTAGGTGAGGCTTAGGGTTAGGGTCAGTTTTAGGGTTAGGGTGAGAGTTGGGGTTAGGGTTAGGCTGTCGGTGAGGGTTAGCCTGAGGTTTAGGGTTAGGGTTAGAGTTAGGTTTAGTGTTTGGGTGAGGGTGAGGTTGAGGATTATGGTTATAGTTACGGTGAGGTTTAGAGTGAGGGTTAGGGATAGGGCTATGGTTAGGGTGAGGTTTAGGGTTTAGGTTAGGGTAGGTTTAGGGTTAGGGTTACATTTCAGTTTAGGGTGAGGGTGTGGGTTAGGGTTAGGGTTAGGGTTAGTGTGGGGGTTAGGGTTAGAGTTAGTGTGGGGGTTAGGGTTAGGGTAAGGGTTAGGGTGAGGGTTAGAGTGAGAGTTAGTGTTAAGTTTAGGGTTAGGGTGAGGGTTACAGCTAGGTTTAGGGTAAGGGTTAGTGTGAGGGTTAGTGTGAATGTTAGTGTTAGGTTTAGTGTTAGGGTTAGGATTAGGGTTAGGGTGAGGGTGAGTGTGAGGGTTAAGGTGATAGTTAAGGTTAGGGTTAGTTTTAGGGTTTGGGTGAGGTTTACGGCTTGGGTTACGATGAGGTTGAGGTGTAGGGTGAGCGTTAGGGTTAGGGTTATTTTTAGGGTTAGGCTGAGGGTTAAGGTTAGTTTTAGAGTTTGGGTGAGGTTTGGGGTTAGGGTTAGGGTAAGGGTGAGAGTTAGGGTGAGGGTTAGGGTTTGGGTTAGGTTTAGGTTTAGGGACCCTTACGGTTAGGGTTAGGATTAGGGTTAGGATTAGGGTTATGTTTAGGGTTAGGGCTAGGGCTAGGTTTAGAATTTGGGTTAGGGTTAGCGTTAGGGTTAGGGTTAGGGTTAAATTTTGGGTTAGGGTTAGAGCTAGCATGAGGGTTAGGGTGAGGTTTATGGTGAGAGAGAGCGTTAGGGTGAGGATGAGTATGAGTTTGAGGGTGAGGGTGAGTGTTAGGATTAGGTTTAGGGTTAGGGTGAGGGTTAGAGTGAGGTTTTAGTTTAGAGTTGTGGTTAGCGTAAGGGTTAGGTTTTGGGTGAGGTTTAGGGTTAGAGTTAGAATTAGGGTTCGCGTTTGGTTTAGGGTTTGTGTTGGGGTTAAGTTTGGGGTTAGCGTGAGGATGAGGGTGAGGGTAGGCTGAGATTGAGGGTTAGGGTCAGGGTTAGGGTAAGCGTTAGGGTTAGAGTGAGGGTTAGAGTGAGGGTTAGGGTGAGTGTGAGGGTTATCGTTAGGGTGAGGGTTAGGGTTAGGTAAGGGTGAGGGTTTGGGTGAGGGTAAGTGTTAGGTTTAGGGTTAGGGTGAGAGTGCTCGTGAGGGTTACAGTTAGGGTGAGTGTGAGGGTTAGGATTGGTGACCCTTAGGGTCAGGGATAGAGTTAGAATTAGCATTAGGGCTAGGGTTAGGGTTAGGTTTATGGTTAGGGTTAGGGTTAAGGCTAGAACTAGGGTTAGGGTTAGGGTTAGGATTAAGGTTAGGTTAAGAGTTATGTATAGGGTTAGGACTAGGGCTAGGTTTAGGGTTTAGGTTAGGTTTAGTTTTAGGGTTAGGTTTAGGGTGAAGTTGAGGGTTAGGGTTAGGGTTAGGGTTAGGTTTAGGGTGAGGGTGAGCATGAGGTTTAGGGTTATGGTGAGGGTTATGGTGAGGGTTAGGGTCAGTGTTAGTGTTAGTGTTAGGGTTAGGGTTAGGGTTACAGTGAAGTTTAGTGTTAGTGTTAGGGTGAGGGTTAGGGTTAAGGTTAGGGTTAGGGTGAGGGTTAAGTTTAGGGTTAGGGTTAGGGTAAGGGTTAGGGTGAGGGTTTGGGTGAGGGATAGTGTGAGGGTTAGTGTTAGGGTTAGGGTTAGGGTTGGATGATGTTTAAGGTGTGTGTTAGGTTTAGGGTTGGGGTTCAGTTTAGGGTGATCGTGAGGGTTAGAGTTAGCGATAGGGTTAGGGTGAGGTTTAGAGTTAGGATTAGGGTGAGGGTGAGGCTTAGGGTGAGGGTTAGGTTTAGGTTTAGTTTTAGGGTTACTGTGAGTTTTAGGCTTAGGGTTAGGATGAGGGTGAGGGTTAGGTTTAGTGTTAGGGCGAGGGTGAGGTTGAGTGTGAGGGTTAGCGTGAGGTTTAGGGTTAGGTGAGGGTTAGGGATAGGGTTAGGGTGAGGGTGAGGTTTAGGGTGAACGTGAGGGTTTTGTGAGGGTTAGGGTTAGGGTGAGGGTTAGGTTTAGGGCTAGGGTGAGGTTTAGGGTGCAGGTTAGGGTAAGGATTAGGGTGAGGGTTAAGGTGAGGGTTAATGTTAGTTTAAGGGTTAGGGTTAAGGAGAGGTTTAGGGTGAGGGTTAGGGTTAGGGTTAGGTTAGGGTTCTGTTTAGGGTGAGGGTGAGGGTTAGGATTAGGGTTAGGGTAAGGGTTAGCGTTAGTGTTAGGGTGAGTGTTAGTGTTAGAGTTAAGTTTAGGGTGAGGGTGAGGGTGAGTATGAGGGTTAGGGTGAGGGTTAGGGAGAGTGTTAGGGTTAGTTTTAGGGTTAGAGTGAGGTTAGGGTTAGGGTGAGGTTGAGGGTTAGGGAGAGGGTTAGGGTTATGGTTAGTTTTAGGGTTAGTGTTAGGGTTAGGGTTAGGATGAGGATGAGGGTTAGGTTTAGGTTTAGGGTGAGGGTGAGAGTGAGGGTGAGGGTAATGGTTAAGGTGAGGATTAGACTTACCGTTAGTCTTAGGGTTAGTGTGAGGGTAGAGGTTAGGGTTAGTGTGAGTGTGAGGTTTAGGGTGAGGGTTAGGCTTAGGGTTAGGGTGAGGGTGAGAGTTAGGTTTAGGCTGAGGGTTAGGTATAGGGTTAGGGTTAATTTTAGAGTTAGGGTGAGGGTGAGGTTTAGGGTTAGGATTATGGTGAGGGTTAGGGTGAGGCTGACGGTTAGGGTGAAGGTTAGGGATAGGTTTAGGGTGAGGGTTAGGGTTAGATTAGGGTGAGAGTTAGGGTTAGGGTGAGGGTTAGGGTGAGGGTGAGGGTAAGGGTTAGGCTTATGGTTAGGGTGAGGTTTAGGGTTTGTGTTAGGGTTAGGGTTAGGTTTCGTGTTAGGGTTAGGGTTAGGGTTAGGTTTAGGGTGAGGGTTAGGGTTAGGGTAAGCATTAGGGTGAGGTTTAGGGTGAGTGTTAGTGTTGGGGTTAGGGTTAAGTTTAGGGTGAAGGTTAGGGTTAGGGTTAGTTTTAGGGTTAGGGTGAGTGTTAGGTTAGGGTGAGAGGTTTAGGGTTAGGGTGAGGGTTATAGTGAGTGTGAGGGTTCGGGTGTGGCTTAGGGTTACGGTTAGTTAGGGTTAGTGTGAGAGTTTTGGGTAGGTTTAGGGTGATGGTGAGAGTTAGAGTGAGAGTTAGATTTAGGCTTAGGTTGAGATTGAGGGTTAGGGTGTGGTTTAATGTTCATGTTAGGGTTAGGGTTAGGGCGAGTTGAGGTTTAGGCAGAGGGTTAGGGTAGGGCTAGGGTGAGGTTCAGGGTGAGTGTTAGTTTTAGGGTTATGGTTAGGGTTAGTGTGAGAGTTAGGGTTAGGGTGAGGGTTAAATTTATGGTTAGGATGAGGGTGATGGTGAGTGTGAGGGTTCGGGTGAGGCTTAGGGTTACGGTTAGTTTTAGGGTTAGTGTGAGATTTGTGGTCAGGGTTAGGTTGAGGGTGAGAGTTAGGGTGAGAGTTAGGGTTAAACTTAGGTTGAGGTTGAGGGTTAGGGTGAGGTTTAGTCTTAGGGTTAGGGTTAGGGTGAGGGTTAGGATTAGGGTTAGGGCGAGGGTGAGGTTTAGGGAGAGCGTTAGGGTGTGGGTGATGGTGAGCGTGGGGTTTAGGGTGAGGCGTAGGGTTACGGTTAGTTTTAGGGTTAGGATGAGGGTTGCAGTTAACATTAGGGTGAGGGTGAGAGTTAGGGTGAGGGTTAGGGTTAGGCATAGGTTGAGTGTGAGGGTTAGGATGAGGTTTAATGTTAGGGTGAGTGTTAGGGTGAGGGTTAGGGTAAGGTTTTGGGTGAGGGTTAGGGTGAGGGTTAGGAAGAGGGATAGGGTGAGGGTTAGTGTTAGGGTTAGGGTAGGGTTGGGTGATGTTTAATGTGTGGGTTAGGGTTAGGGTGAGGGTTAGGGTTAGGTAAGGGTTAGGGTGAGGGTTAGGGTGATTGTTAGTGTTAAGGTTATGGTTAGGTTTCAGTTGAGGATTAGGGTGAGGATGAGGGTGAGAGTGAGGGTTAGACGGAGGGTTAGGCTTAGGTTTAGTTTTAGGGATAGGGTGAGGTTTAGGGTTAGGGTTAGGATAAGGGTGAGGGTTAGGTTTAGGGTTAGGGTGAGGGTGAGGGTGAGGGTTAGGGTTAGGGTGAGGGTTAGGGTAAGGGTTAGGGTAAGGATATTGGTTAGGGTTAGTGTTAGGGTTAGGGTGAGGGTTGGGGTCAGGTTTAGGGTTTGGGTTAGGGTTAGGGTTAGGGTTAGGTTAATGTTAGGTTTAATGTTAGGGTTCCGTTTAAGGTGAGGGTGAGGGTTAGCGTTAGGGTTAGGGTGAGGGTTAGTGTTAGGGTTAGGGTAAGTGTTAGGGTGAGGGTTAGGGTTAGGGTTAGGGTTAGGTTGAAGGTGTGGGTTAGGTTTAGGGTTAGGGTTAGGATTAGGCTTAGGCTGAGGGTTAGGGTTAGGGTTAGGGTGACGGTGAGGGTTAGCGGGAGTGTGAGGGATAGGGTGAGGTTTACAGTTAGGATTAGGTTTAGTGTTAGGGTGAGGCTTAGCGTTTGGGTTAGGTTTAGAATAGGTTTAGGGTTAGGGTGAGGTTTAGGGTGAGGGTGAGGATTAGCTTTAGGTTTAGGGTTAGGGTTAAGGTGAGGGTCAGGTTTAGGGTTAGGTAAAGGTTAGGGTGAGGTTTAGGCTGAGTGTTAGTGTTAGGGTTGGGATTAGCGTGAGCGTGAGGGTTAGGGTTAAGGTTAGGGTGACGGTGAGGGTTAGGGTTAGGGAAGGGGTTAAGGTAAGGGTTAGGGTGAGGTTAGGGTGAATGTTAGTGTTAGGGTTAGGGTTAAGGCTAGGGTAAGGGTTAGGGTGAGGGTTAGGGTTAGGGTTAGGTGAGGGTGAGGGTTAGGGTGAGGGTTAGGGTGAGTTTTAGTGTTAGGATTAGGGTTAGGGTTAGGTTTAGGGTTAGGGTTAGAGTGAGTATGAGGGTTAGGGTGAGGGTTAGGGTTAGAGTTAGGTTTAGGGTTAGGGATAGAGTGAGTATGAGGGTTAGGGTGAGGGTTAGGGTGAGGTTGAGGGTTAGGGAGAGGGTTAGGGTTAGGGTTAATTTTAGGATTAGGGTGAGGTTTAGGGTTAGGGTTAGGGTGACGGTGAGTATTAGGGAGAGGGTTAGGGTTAGGGTTAGTGTGAGGGTTAGGGTTAGAGTGAGGATGAGGGTTAGGTTTAGGTTTAGGGTGAGGGTGAGGATGAGTGTGAAGGTTAAGGTGAGGCTTAGACTTACGGTTAGTCTTACGGTTAGGGTTAGTGTGAGGGTGAGGTTTAGGATGAGGGTTAGTGTTAGGGTTAGGGTGAGGGTGAGGGTGAGGGTTAGGTTTAGTCTGAGGGTTAGGGTTAGGGTAAGGGTTAGTTCTAGGGTTAGGGTGAGAATGAGGTTTAGGGTTAGGTTTACGGTGAGGGTTAGGGATAGGGTTAGGATGAGGCTGACGGTTAGGATGAGGGTTAGGGATAGTGTTAGGGTGAGGGTTACAGTTAGGGTTAGGGTTAGGGTGAGGGTTCGGGTTAGGGTGATGGTTAGGGTAAGTGTTAGGGTGATGGTTAGGGTAAGGGTTAGTGTTAGGGTTAGGGTGAGGGTTAGGGTTAGGGTGAGGGTGAGGGTTAGGTATAGGGTCAGGGTGAGAGTGATGGTGAGTGTGAGGGTTCGGTGAGGCTTAGGGTTACGGTTAGTTTTAGGGTTAGTGTGAGAGTTGCGATTAGGGTTAGGTTGAGGTTGAGGGTTAGGGTGAGGTTTAGTCTTACGGTTAGGGTTAGGGTGAGGGTTAGGGTTAGGGTTAGGGCGAGGGTGAAGTTTAGCGAGAGGGTTAGGGTGAGGGTGATGGTGAGTGTGGGGTTTAGGGTGAGGCTTAAGGTTATGGTTAGTTTTAGGGTTATGGTGAGGGTTGTGGTTAACGTTAGGGTGAGGGTGACAGTTAGGGTGAGGGTTAGCGTTAGGCTTAGGTTGAGGGTGAGAGTTCAGGTGAGGTTTAGTGTTAGGGTGAGTGTTAGGGTTAGGGTTAGGGTGAGGGTTAGGGTTAGGGTGAGGGTTAGCTTTAGGGTGAGGGATAGGGTAAGGGTTTGGGTGAAGGTTAGGGTGAGGGTTAGGGTGACGGATAGTGTGAGGGTCAGTGTTAGGATTAGGGTAGGATTGGTTGATGTTTAAGGTGTGGGTTAGGGTTAGGGTTAGGGTGAGTGTTAGTGTTAGAGTTATGGTTAGGGTTAGGTTTTGGTTGAGGGTTAGGGTGAGGATGAGGGTGAGAGTGAGGATTAGAGGGAGGGTTAGGCTTAGGGTTAGTTTTAGGGTTAGGGTGAGGTTTAGGGTTATGGTTAGGGTCAGGGTGAGTGCTAGGGTGAGGGTTTGGGTGAGGGTTAGTTTTAGGGTTAGGGTGAGGTTTAGGTTTAGGATTAGGATGACGGTGAGGGTTAAGTTTAGGGTTAGTGTGAGGGTGAAGGTGAGTGTGAGGGTTAGGGTGAGTGTGATGGTTAGGTTTAGGGTTAGTGTGAGGGTTAGGGATAGATTTAGGGTGAAGGTGAGGGTTATTGTGAGGGTTAGGGTTAGGGTTAGGGTGAGGGTTAGGTTTAGGGCTAGGGTGAGGGTTAGGGTGAGGGTTAGCGTAAGGATTAGGGTGAGAGTTAGGGTGAGGGTTAATGCTAGTTTAAGGGTTAGAGTTAGGGTGAGGTTTAGGGTGAGGGTTAGGGTTAGGGTCCAGTTTAGGTTGAGGGTGAGAGTTAGGGTTAAGGTTCGGGTGAGGGATAGGGTGAGGGTTATAGTGAGTGTTACTGTTAGGGATAGGGTTAGAGTTAGGTTTTTGATGAGGGTGGGGGTGAATACGAGGGTTACAGTTAGGGTTAAGGTTACGGTAAGTGTAGGGTGAGGGTTAGGTTAAGTGTTAGGGTTAGGGTTAGGGTTAGGGTGAGGGTGAGGGTGAGTGTGAGGGTCAGGGTGAGGTTTAGGGTTAGGGTTACTTTTAGGGTTAGGGTGAGGTTTAGGGTTATTGTTAGGGTGAGGTTTAGGCTGAGTGTTAGTGTTAGGGTTAGGGTTAGGATTAGGGTTAGGGTTAGGGTTAGGGTGAGCATGAGGGTTAGGGTTAAGGTTAGGGTGACGGTGAGGGTTAGGGTTAGGGTAGGGGGTAGGGTAAGGGTTAGGGTGAGGTTAGGGTGAGTGTTAGTGTTAGGGTTAGGGTTAGGTAAAGGTTAGGGTGAGGGTTAGGGTTAGGGTTAGGTGAGGGTGAGGGTTAGGGTGAGGGTTAGGGTGAGTTTTAGTGTTAGGGCTAGGGTTAGGGTTAGGGTAAGGGTTAGGGTGAGTGTTAGTATTAGGGTTAGGGTTAGTGTTAGGGTTAGATTTAGTGTGAGGATAAGAGTGAGAGTGAGGGTTAGGGTGAGGGTTAGGGTTAGGGTTAGTTTTAGGGTAAGGATGAGGTTTAGGGTTAGGGTTAGGGTGAGGGTGAGGGTTACAGTGACGGTTAGGGCGAGGGTTAGGGATAGGATAGGCTGAGGGTGAGTGTGTGGGTTAGGGTGAGGGTTAGGTATAGGGTTAGGGTGAGGGTTAGGTACTGGTTTAGGGTGAGGGTGAGGGTGAGTTTGAGGGTTAGGGTGAGGATTTGTGTTAGGGATAGGGTGAGGGTTAGGGTTAGGGTTCGGGGTGGATCAGGGTGAGAGTGAAGGTTTGTGTGAGGGTTAGGGTTAGGGTTAGTTTTAGGGTTGGGGTGAGGTTTAGGGTTAGGGTTAGGGTGAGGTTGAGGGTTTCGGTGAAGGTTAGGGCAAGGGTTAGAGATACGGTTAGAGTGAGGGTGAGTGTGTGAGTTACGGTGAGGTTAGGGTTAGGGTTAGGGTGAGGTGGGTGAGGGTGAGGGATAGGGTGAGGGTGACGTTTAGGGTGAAGGTTTGGGTTAGGGTAAGGGTGAGGGTTATGGTGAGCGTTAGGGTTAGGGTGAGGGTTAGGGTAAGGGTTAGGATGAGGTTTATGCTGAGGGTTAGTGTTAGTGTTAGGGTTAGGGTTAGGGTCAAGTTTAGGGTTTGGGTTAGGGTTAGGCTTAGGTTTCGGTTTAGGGTGAGGGTGAGGTTAGGGTTAGGGTTAGGAGTAGGGTGAAGGTTAGGGTTATGGTTATTGTAAGGGTTAGGGTGAGGGTTAGTGTAAGGGTTAGGGTCAGGTTTCGTGTGAATGTTAGTGATAGGATTAAGGTTAGGGTTAGGGTTAGGGTTAGGATTAGGGTTAGGGTTAGGGTTAGGGTGAGTGTTAGGATTAGGGGTAGGGTTAGGGTAAGGTTTAGGGTGAGGGTGAGGTTGAGTGTGAGGGTTAGAGTGAGCTTTAGGTTAGGGTTAGTTTTAGGGTTAGGGTGAGGTTTAGGGTTAGGGTAAGGATTAGGGTGAGGATTAGGATGAGTGTTAGTGTTAGGGTTAGGGTTAGGATGAGGGTGATGATGAGGGTGAGAGTTAGTTTTAGGGCGAGGGTTAGGGTTAGTTTTAGTTTTAGGGTTAGGGTGAGGTTTAGGTTAGTGTTAGGGTGAGGGTGAGAGTTACGGTGACGGTTAGGGTGAGGGTCAGGGATAGCATTAAGGTGAGGTTGAGTGTGAGGGTTAGGGTGATGGTTAGGGTTAGGGTTAGCATGACGGTGAGGGTTAGGGTGAGGGTGAGGGTTAGGGTGAGAGTTTAGGTTAGGTTTAGAGTGAGGTTTAGCGTTAGGGTGAGGGTTAGGGTAAGGATTAGGTGGAGGGTTATGGTGAGGGTTAGTGTTAGGATTAGAGTTAGGGTTAGGGTCAGGTTTAGGATTTGGGTTAGGGTTAGGGTTAGGGTTAGGGTTAGGGTTCTGTTTAGAGTGAGTGTGAGTGTTAGGGTTAGTGTTAGGGTTTGGGTTAGGTTGAGGGTTAGGGTTAGGGTTAGGGTCAGGTTTAGGATGTGGGTTAGGGTTAGGGTTAGGGATAGGATTATGGTTAGGTTAAGTGTTATGTATAGGTTTAGGACTAGGACTAGGTTTAGGGTTTGGGTTAGGGTTAGTTTTAGGGTTAGGGATCAGGTTAGGGTGAAGTTGAGTGTTAGGGTTTGGATTATGGTTAGGGTTAGGTTTAGGGTGAGGGTAAGGGTGAGCATGAGTGTTCGGGTTAGGGTTATGGTGAGGGTTAGGTTATGGTTACTTTTAGGATTTGGCTTAGGGTTAGGTTTAGGGTTAGGGTGAGGGTGAGGGTGAGGGTTGGGTTAGTGTTAGGGTGATGTTGAGGGTTAGCTTGAGGTTTAGGGTTAGGGTTAGGGTGAGGGTTGGGTGATGGTGAGGGTGAGGGTTACCGTTAGGGTGAGGGTTAGGGTAAGGTTTAGGGTTAGGGTTAGGGTGAGGTTTAGGATTTGGTTTAGGTTTGGGTTTAGAGTTAGAGTTAGAGTGAAGTTGACGGTGAGGGTTAGGATTAGGGTTAGAGTTATGGTTAGGGTGAGGGTTAGGATTTGTTTTAGGGTTAGGGTTAGGGTTAGGGTTACAGGATGGTGAGGATTAGGGTTAGGGTTAGGGATAGGGTTTGGATTGGGTTGAGGGTGAGCTTGATGATTACGAGTAGGGTTAGGGATTGGGTGAGGGTTATGGTCAGGGTTAGTGTTAGGGTTAGTTTTACCGTTAGGGTTAGGGTGACGGCTCGGTTTAGGGTGAGGATAAAGTTTAGTGTGAGGGTTAGTGTGTTAGTGTTAGGGTTAGGGTGAGGGTTAGGGTTAGGGTTAGGGTTAGGGTTTTGGTTAGTGTTAGTGTTAGGGTTAGGGTAAGGGTTAGGGTGAGGGTTAGTTTTATGGTTAGGGTTAGGTTTAGTGTTAGGGTGAGGGTGAGGGTTAAGGAGAGGTTTAGGGTTAGGGTTGGTTTTAGGTTTAGGGTGAGGGTTAGGGTTAGGGTGAGGGTGAGGGTGACGGTGAGGGTTAGGGTTAGGATGAGGTTGAGTGTGAGGGTTATGGTGAGGGTGAGGGTTAGGGTTAGGGTTAGTTTTATGGTTAGAGTTAGGTTTAGTGTTAGGGTTAGGGTGAGGGTGAGGGTTAAGGAGAGTGTTAGGGTTAGGGTTGGTTTTAGGTTTAGAGTGAGGGTTACGGTTAGGGTGAGGATGAGGGTGAGAGTGAGGGTTAGGTTTAGGGTTAGGTTGAGTTTGAGAGTGTGAGGGTTAGGGTGAGGCTTAGGGTTAAGGTTAGTTTTAGGGTTAGGTTGAGGGTTAGGGTTACGGTGAGGGGGTTGGTGAAGTTTAGCATGAGGTTTAGGGTTAGGGTTAGGTTTAGTGTTAGGGTGAGGGTGAGGCTTAGGATTAGGTTTACGGTGAGGGTTAGGGTGAGGGTTAAGTATATGGTTAGGGTGAGGGTGAGGGTTAGGATTAGGGTGAGGTTTAGGGTTAGGGTTAAAGTTAGGGTGAGGGTTCGGTTTAGGGTTAGGGTTAGGGTGAGGTTTAGGGTTTGGGTTTGGGTAGATTTAGGGTTAGGGTTTGGTTTCGGTTTGGGTTGAGGGTGTGGGTTAGGGTTAGGGTTAGGATTAGTGTGGGAGTTAGGGTTAGGATAAGGGTTAGAGTGAGGGTTACAGTGAGTGTTAGTGTTAAGGTTAGGATTAGGGTGAGGGTTAGGTTTAGGGTTTGGGTGAGGGTTACGGTTAGGGTTAGGGTTAGGGTTAGGTTTAGGGTAAGGGTTAGTGTGAGGGTTAGTGTGAGTGTTAGTGTTAGGTTTAGGTTTAGGGTTAGGGTTAGGATTAGGGTTAGGGTGAGGGTGAGGTTGAGTGTGAGGGCTAGGGTGATAGGGGTAGGTTTAGTTTTAGGGTTTGGGTGAGGTTTACGGCTTTTGTTACGGTGAGGTTGAGGTGTAGGTTGAGCGTTAGGGTTACGGATAGTTTTAGGGTTAAGCTCAGGGTTACGGTTAGGTTTAGGATTAAGTGAGGGTTGAGGTTAGGGTTAGGGTTAGGTTTAGATTTAGGGACCCTTACGGTTAGGGTTAGGATTAGGGTTATGTTTAGGGTTAGGGCTAGGGCTAGGTTTAGGATTTGGGTTAGGGTTAGCGTTATGGTTAGGGTTAGGTTTAAATTTCGGGTTAGGGTTAGAGCTACCGTGAGGGTTAGGGTGAGGGTTATGATGAAAGAGAGCTTTAGGGTGAGGATGAGGATGAGTTGAGGGTGAGTGTGAGGGTTAGCATTAGGGTTAGGTTTAGGGTGATGGTTAGAGTGAGGTTTAGGTTTAGAGATGTGGTTAGCGTAACGGTTAGGGATTGGGTAAGGGTTAGGGTTAGAATTAGGGTTCGGTTTTCGTTTAGGGTTTGGGTTGGATTTAAGTTTGGGGTTAGCTTGAGGGTAAGGGTGAGGGTTAGGATGAGGTTGAGGGTTAGGGTCAGGGTTAGGGTAAGGGTTAGGATTAGAGTGAGATTAAGGTGAAGATTAAGATTAGGGTGAGGGTTATTGTTAGGGTGAGGGTTAGGGTTAGGTAAGGGTAAGGGTTTGGGTGAGGGTGTTACGTTTAGGGTTAGGATTAGAGTGGGGGTGAGGGTTACAGTTAGGGGGAGGGTGACAGTTAGGATTTGTGACCCTTAGGGTTAGGGTTAGAGTTAAAATTAGCGTTAGGGTCAGGGCTAGGGTTAGGTTAATAGTTAGAATTAAGGCTAGAACTACGGTTAGAGTTAGCGTTTGGATTACGGTTAGGTTAAGAATTATGTATAGGGTTAGGACTAGAGCTAGCTTTAGGGTTCGGGTTAGGGTGAAGTTGAGGGTTAGGGTTAGGGTTAGGGTTAGGTTTAGGGTGAGTGTGAGTGTGAGGTTTAGGGACAGGGTTAGGGTTATGGTCAGGGTTATGGTGAGGGTTAGGTTTAAGGTTAGTTTTAGGATTAGGCTCAGAGTTAGGATTAGGGTTAGGGTGAGGGTTAGCATGAGGGTGAGGGTTAGGGTTAGGGTTAGGTTTAGGGTTAGGTTGAAGGTGAGGGTAAGGGTGACGGTTAGGGTTAGGGTTAGTGTTAGTGTTAGGGTGAGGGCGATGGTTAGGTTGAGGGTTAGGGTTAGGGTTAGAGTTAGTAATAGGGTTAGGGTGAGGGTGAGGGTGAGGGTTAGGGTTAGTGTTACAGTGAGAGTCAATGTGAGGGTTAGGCATAGGGTGAGGGTGAGGGTTAGGGTGAGGGTGAGGGTTACGGTTAGGGTTAGGCTGAGATTTAGATTTAGGGTGAGGGTCAGTTTAAGGATTAGTGTGAGGGTTAGGGTGAGGGTTAGTGTTAGGGTTAGGGTAGGGTTAGGGTGAAGTTTAGGCATTGGGTTAGGGTTAGGGTTAGTGTTAGGGTGAGGTTTAGAGTGAAGGTGAGAGTTAGGGTTAGGGTTAGGGTTAGGATGAGGGATAAGGTTAGGGTTTGGGTAAGGGTTAGGGTAACGGTTAGGGTGACTGTTAGTGTTAGGGTTAGGGTTAGGATAATGGTTCGGTTGATGGTTAGGATGAGGGTGAGGTTTAGGTGAGGGTTAGGGTCAGGGTCAGGGTTAGGGTTAGGCTGAGTGTTAGGGTTAGGGTGGGTTTAGGGTAAGGGTTAGGGTGAGGGATAGTGTTAGGTTTAGGTTTAGGTTTAGGGTGAGGTTCAGAGTTTGGGTTAGGGTAGGGTTAGGTTTAGGGTTCGGTTTACAGTGAAGGGGAGGGTTAGGTTTAGGGTTAGGGTCAGAGTTATGGTGAGATTTATTTTTAGGGTTAGGGTAAGGGTTAGGGTGAGGGTTAGGGTGACTTAGGTTTAGGGTTAGGGTTAGGGTTAGGATTAGGGTGAGGGTTATGGTGAGTGTTAGTGTTAGGATTAGGGTTAGGGTTAGGGTGAGGGTGAGGGTGAGGGTGAGAGTGAGGGTTAGGTTGAGGGTTAGGGTTAGTTTTATGGTTAGGTTGGGGTTTAGGGTTTGGGTTAGGGTGAGGGTAATGGTTGGGGTGAGGGTTAGGCTGAGTGTTAGGGATAGGGTTAGGGTGAGGGTGAGAGTGAGGGTGAGGGTAAGGGCTGGGGTTAGGGCTAGTGTTAGTTTTAGGGTTAGGGTTGGGGTTAGGGTGAGGGTGATGGTGAAGTTTAGGGTGAGGGTTATGGTTATGGTTAGGGTTAGTTTTAGGGTTAGGGTGAGGGTTAGGTTTAGGGTTAGAGTAATGTTGAGGGTTAGGAATAGGGTTATGGTGATGGGGAGGGTTACAGTGAAGGTGAGGGTTACAGTTAGGGTTAGTGTTGGGGTTATGGTGAGGGTTAGGGTTAGGGTTGGGGTGAGGGTAAGGTTTCGGTTTTGAGTGAGGGTGTGGGTTAGGGCTAGGTTTAGGCTTAGGGTTAGAGTGGGGTTAGGGTGAGGGTTAGGGTAAGGGTTAGGGTGAGGTTTAGGGTGAGTGTTAATGTTAAGGTGAGGGTTAGGGTGAGGGTTAGGGCTAGGGTAAGGTTCAGGGTGAAGGTTAGGGTGAGGTTTAGGGTGAGTGTGAGGGTTATGGTGAGGATTAGGGTTAGGGTTAGTTTTAGGTTTAGGGTGAGGGTTGGTGTTAGGGTTAGGGTGAGGGCAGGGGTAGGGTGAGGGTTAGGCTTAGGGTTAGGATTCGGTTTAGGGACCCTTACGGTTAGGGTTAGGATTACCTTTGGGATTAGGGTTGTATGTAGGGTTTGGGCTAGGGCTAGGTTTAGGATTTGGGTTAGGGTTAGGGTTAAGTTTTGGGAAAGGGTTAGATTTAGGGTGTGGGTTAGGTTGAGGGTTAAGGTGAGGGTTATGGTGAGAGTGATGGTTAGGGTGAGGATGAGGATGAGTTGAGGGTGAGGGTGCAGGTTAGGGTCAGAATTAGGGTTAGGGTTAGGGTGAGGGTTAGGGTTAGGGTAAGTGTTAGGGTGAGGGTTAAGGTGACTGTTAGGGTTAGGGTTAGGTTTAGGGTGAGGGTTAGGTTTAGGGTTAGGGTTAGGGTAAGTTTTCATGTGAGGGTTAGTCTGAGTGTTAGTGTTAGGGTTAGTGTTAGGGTTAGGGTGAGTGCGAGGGTTAGGGTGTGTGTTAGGGTGAGGGTTAGTGTTAGGATTACAGTAAGGGTTAGGGTGAGGGGTCGAGTGAATGTTAGTGTTAGGGTTATGGTTAGTTTAAGGATGAGGTGAGTGTGAGGGTTAGGGTTAGAGTTAGTTTTAGGATTAGGGTGAGCTTTAGGGTTAGGGTTAGAGTGAGGGTGAGGGAAAGGGTTACAGTGTCGGTAGGGTGAGGGTGAGTTTTGGTGTTAGGGTGAGGGTAAGTGTTAGGCGCAGGGTGAGTGTGAGGGTTAGCGTGAGTGTTAGGGTGAGTGTTAGTGTTAGGGTTAGGTTTAGGGTTTGCGTGAGGGTAACGGTTAGGGAGAGGGTTAGGGTGAGTATTAGTGTTAGTGTTAGGGTTAGGATTAGGATAAGGATGAGAATGAGGGTGAGAGTGAGGTTCAGGGTGAGGGTTAGGTTTATGGTTAGGTTTAGGGTTAAGGTGAGGTTTAGGGTTAGGGTGAGGGTGAGGGTGAGGGTCACGTTGACGGTTAGGGTGAGGGTTAAGGATAGGGTTAGGCTGAGGGTGAAGGTGATTGTGAGGGTAATTGTGAGGGTTAGGGTAGGGTGAAGGTTAGGGTGCAGGTTGGGGTTAGGGTTAGGGTTAGGGTTAGTGTTAGGGTTAGGGTTAGGGTGAGGGTTAGGGCAAGGGTTTGGGTGAGGGTTAGGGTTAGGGTTAGGGTTAGAGTCAGGTTTAGGTTTAGGGTTAGTGTAAGTGTTAGGGTGAGGGTTCGTTTTAGGTTTAGGGTGAGGGTTAGATTTAGTGTTAGGGTAAGTGTTAGGGTGAGGGTTAGGATGGGTGTTAGTGTTAATATTAGGGTTAGAGTTAGGGTTAGGGTGAAGGTGAAGTTGACTATGAGGGTTAGGGTGCAGGTTAGGTTAGGGTTAGTTTTAGGTTTAGGGTGAGGTTTAGGCTTAGGGTGAGTGTGAGGGTGAGGGTTATGAGACGGTTTGAGTTAGGGTTAGTTTTAGGTTTAGGGTGAGGATTAGGGTTAGGGTGAGAGTGAGTGTGAGGGTTAGGGTGAGGCTTAGGGTTACGGTTAGTTTTAGGGTTAGGGTGAGGGATGGGGTGAGGGTAAGGTTAGGGTTAGGGCTAGGTTGAGAGTGAGGGTTATTTTTAGGGGTAAGTTAAGTGTTATTGTTAGGGTTAGGCTTGGGCTGAGGGTTAGGGTTAGGGTTAGGCTTAGGGTTAGTTTTAGGGTTAGGTTTAGGGTGAGGGTGAGGTAAGGGTTAGGGTTACAGTGAGGGTTAGGGTGATAGTTAGAAATAGGGTTAGGGTGAGGGTTAGAGTTAGTGTGAGTGTGAGGGTTAGGCTGAGGATTAGGTTGAGGGTTAGGGTTAGGCTTAGTGTTAGTGTTAGGATTAGGGTTAGGGTGAGGTTTAGGTTTTGGGTTAGGGTTAGGGTTAGGGTTAAGTTTAGGGTGAGGGTGAGGGTTAGGGTCAGGGAAAGGATTAAGATTAGTTTTAGGGTGAGGGTTAGGGTTAGGGTTAGGGTAAGGGTTAGGGTAGGTTAAGGGTGAGTGTTAGTGTTAGGTTAATATTTATTTTTTTTAAATTTAAATTTTTCATTTATTTAGCCAATTTATTTAGCTTCAACTCAGGGCCTGAGCAGTGTTCTTTGGGTTTCTTTCCTTTTTTTGCAGATTTTTTTAAATTGTAATTAGTAAAAGGGTTACATGATATTTGCCAGATAGAAGGTGCATTAATTCACATACATTGATACCCTTTCACATGTCTTGGTACCCTTTTCCCTCCCACCCCACACCCCCCACCCGTCTTGGTTTTGTGCAGTGCCCGGCACCCCTGACCAGCAGGGAAGAACGGACACCACCCGAGGATCCTTCTCGTATCACGCTTTATTGAAGAGCAACTTGATTAAAGGGAGAGCTGAAGCAGAGGGGCCCGGGGCAGGGAAATGCAGCTGCTTATATACAATCAAGCAACACGGGGCTTTTGCCATTGGCTGCTCTGTTGCCAGGGCCATTTTAAAACTCGGGATTGGTCAGGCCTCTGAGGTCATACGCGCAGACTCAGTGGAACGAGCAAAGGCTCCGCACTCATATACCAAATAAGGAGAACTAAGAAGTTGTTTACAAGGAGCGAGGCAGGGAACAGGCGCCATCTTGTAATGGCGGCCGCTCCGGCTCCCCACAGTTTTGAAATTTGATAGGGAAGGGTGTTAGGATTATTGTAAGGGTTAGGATGAGGGTGAGGGTGAGTGTGTGGGTTAGGGTGAAGGTTAGTTTTATGGCTAGGTTTAGGGTTAGGGTGAGGTTTAGGGTTAGGGTTAGGGCGAGCGTGAGGGTGAGGGTGCGGGTGAGGCTTAGGCTTAGTTTTAGGGTTAGGGTGTGTCTTAGGGTTAGGGTTAGGGTGAGGGTGAGTGTGAGGGTTAGGTTTAGGGTGAGGGTGATGGTGAGTGTGAGGGTGAGGATGAGGCTTAGGGTTACGGTTAGTTTTAGGGTTAGGGTGTGGGTTGCGGTTAGGGTTAGGTTAGGGTGAGGGTGAGTGTGAGTGTTAGGGTGAGGCTTAGGGTTACGTTTAGTTTTAGGGTTATGCTGAGGGTTGGGTTTAGGTTTAGGGTGAGGGTGAGGTTAGGGTGAGGGTTAGGGTAAGGGTTAGGGTGAGAGTTATGTTGAGGTTTAGTGTTAGTGTTAGGGTTAGGGTTAGATTCAGGTTTAGGGTTTGGGTTAGGGTTAGAGTAAGGGTTAGGGTGAGTGTTAGGTTTAGGTTTAGGGTGATGGTTAGGTTTAGGGTTAGGGTAAGTGTTAGTGTGAGGGTTAAGGTGAGTGTTAGTATTAGCTTTAGAGTTAGAGTTAGGGTAGGGTGAGGGTGAGGTTGAGTATGAGGGTTAGGGTGTGGGTTAGGTTAGGGTTAGTTTTAGGGTTAGAGTGAGGTTTAGGGTTAGGGTTAGGGTGAGGGTGAGAGTTATGGAGAGGGTTAGAGTTTTAAGTTTAGGGTGGGGGTTAGTGTTAGGTGAGGGTGAGTGTGAGGGTTAGGGTGAGGCTTAGGGTTATGGTTAGTTTTAGGGTTAGGATGAGAGTTGGGGTGAGGATTAGGGTGAGGTTAAGATGTTGGGTTAGGTTGAGGATGAGGGTTATGTTTAGGGTTAGGTTAAGTGTTAGGTTTAGAGTTAGGCTTGGGCTGAGGGTTAGGGTTAGCGTTAGGGTTAGGGTTAGTTTTAGGGTTAGGTTTAGGGTGAGGGTGAGGGTTAGGGTGAGGCTTAGGGTTACGTTTAGTTTTAGGTTTAGGGTAAGGGTTAGTGTTAGGGTTAGAATGAGGGTGAGGTTAGGGTGAGGGTTAGGGTTAGGGTTAGGGCGAGGGTTAGGGTGAGGGTTAGGGTTAGGGATAGGGTGAGTGTTAGTTTTACGGCTAGTTTTAGGGTTAGGGTGAGGTTTAGGATTATGGTTAGGGTGAGGGTGAGGGTTAGGTTAAGGTTGAGGGTTAGTGTTAGTTTTAGGGTTAGGGTGTGTCCTTCGGTTAGGGTTAGGGTGAGGGTGAGGGTTAGGTTTAGGGTTAGGGTGAGGGTAAGGGTGAGTGTGAGGGTTAGGGTGAGGCTTAGGGTTAGGTTTACTTTTAGGTTTAGGGTGAGGGTTGGTGTTAGGGTTAGAATGAGGGTGAGGTTAGGGTGAGGGTTAGGGTTAGGGTTAGGGCGAGGGTTAGGGTGAGGGTTAGGGTTAGGGTTAGGGTGAGGGTTTGGCTTAGGGTGAGGGTTAGGATAAGGGTTAGTGTGAGGGTTAGGGTGAGGGTTAGAGTTAGGGTTAGGGTTAGGTTTAGGGTGATGTTGAGGATGAGGGTTAGGGTGAGTGTTAGGGTTATGCTGAGGAAGAGGGTTAGGATTTGTTTTAGGGTTAGTGTTAGGGTTAGCTTTAGGGTTACAGTGAAGGGTTAGGGTTACGCTTAGGGTTGTGGTTCAGTTTAGGGTGAGGGTGAGGCTGAGGGTGAGGTTGAGGGTTAGGGTTACAGTTAGGGTTAGGGTTATGGTGAGGGTTAGTGTTTGGGTTAGTTTTAGCGTTAGTGTTAGGCTTAGGGTGAGGGTGAGGGTTAGGATGAGGGTTAGGTTTAGGGTTAGGGACCTTTACAGTTACGGTTAACATTAGGGTTAGGGTGAGGTTTATGTTTAGGGATATGGCTAGGGCTAGGTTTAGGATTTGGGTTAGTGGTACGTTAGGGGTTAGGGTTAGGGTTAGGGCTAAGTTTTGGGTAGTGTTAGAGTTAGGGTGAGGGTTAGGGTGAGGGTTAGGTTGAGAGTGAGTGTTAGGTTGAGGATGAGGATGAGGTGAGGGTGAGGGTTAGAGTTAGGGTGAGGGTTAGGGTGAAGGTTAGGTTGAGAGTGAGGGTTAGGTTGAGGATGAGGATGAGGTGAGGGTGAGGGTGAGGGTTAGGGTTAGCTTGAGGGTTAAGGTGAGGGTTAGAGTGAGGTTTAGGGTTAGGGTTAGCATAAGGATTAGGCTTTCGGTGAGGGTTAGGGTTAGGGTTAGAATTAGGGTTCAGGTTTGGTTTAGGGTTAGGTTTAGGTTTGGGGTTAGGGTGAGGGTGAGGGTTAGGGATAGGGTTAGTTTTAGGTTAAGGGTGAGGGGTAGGGTTAGGGTGAGGGTGAGTGTGAGGGTTAGGGTGAGGCTTAGGGTTAGGGTGAGAGTTGGGGTGAGGGTGAGGATTAGGGTGAGGTTTAGAGGTTGGGTTAGGTTGAGGATGAGGGTTATTTTTAGGGTTATGTTAAGTGTTAGGTTTAGAGTGAGGTTTGGGCTGAGGGTTAGGGTTAGTGTTAGGGTTAGGGTTAGTTTAGGGTTAGGTTTAGTGTGAGGGTGAGGGTGAGGGTGAGGGTTAGGGTGAGGGTGAGGGTGAGGGTTAGGGTAAGGGTGAGGGTTAGTTTTAGTTTTAGGGTTAGGGTGTGTCCTTCGGTTAGGGTTAGAGTGAGGGTGAGGGTTAGGTTTAGGGTTAGGGTGAGTGTAAGGGTGAGTGTGAGGGGTAGGGTGAGGCTTAGGGTTATGTTTAGTTTTAGGGTTAGGGTGAGGGTTGGTGTTAGTGTTAGAATGAGGGTGAGGTTATGGTGAGGGTTAGGGTTAGGGTTAGGGAGAGGGTTAGGGTGAGGGTTAGGGTTAGGGTGAGGGTTAGGATAAGGGTTAGTGTGAGGGTTAGGGTGAGGGTTAGAGTTAGGGTTAGGGTTAGGTTTAGGGTGAAATTGAGGATGAGGGTTAGGGTGAGTGTTAGGGTTATGATGAGGAAGAGGGTTAGGATTTGGTTTAGCGTTAGTGTTAGGGTTAGGTTTAGGGTTACGGTGAAGGTGAGGGTTAGGGTTACGCTTAGGGTTGTGGTTCGGTTTAGGGTGAGGGTGAGGCTGAGGGTGAGGTTGAGGGTTAGGGTTACAGTTAGGGTTAGGGTTATGGTGAGGGTTAATGTTTGGGTCAGTTTTAGCGTTAGGGTTAGGCTTAGGGTGAGGGTTAGGTTGAGGGTGAGGGTTAGGATGAGGGTTAGGTTTAGGGTTAGGGACCTTTACAGTTACGGTTAACATTAGGGGTAGGGTGTGGGTAAAGTTTAGGTTTAGGGCTAGGGCTAGGTTTAGGATTTGGGTTAGTGGTACGTTTAGTGGTATGGTTAGGGTTAGGGTTAATTTTTGGGTAGGGTTAGAGTTAGGGTGAGGGTTAGGGTGAGGGTTAGGTTGACAGTGAGGCTTAGGTTGAGGATGAGGATGAGGTGAGGGTGAGGGTGAGGGTTAGGGTTAGATTTGGGGTTAGGGTGAGGGTTACAGTGAGGTTTAAGGTTAGGGTTGTGGTTAGCGTAAGGATTAGGCTTTCATTGAGGGTTAGGGTTAGGGTTAGAATTAGGGTTCAGGTTTGGTTTAGGGTTAGGGTTAGGTTTGGGGTTAGGGTGAAGGTGAGAGTGAGGGTTAGGGATAGGGTTAGTTTTAGGTTTAGGGTGAGGGTTAGGGTTAGGGTGAGGGTGAGTGTGAGGGTTAGGGTGAGGCTTAGGGTTATGGTTAGTTTTTGGGTTAGGGTGAGAGTTGGGGTGAGGGTGAGGATTAGGGTGAGGCTTAGATGTTGGGTTAGGTTGAGGATGAGGGTTATTTTTAGGGTTAGGTTAAGTGATAGAGTTAGAGTTAGGCTTGGGCTGAGGGTTAGGGTTAGCGTTAGGGTTAGGGTTAGTTTTAGGGTTAGGTTTAGGGTGAGGGTGAGGGTTAGGGTGAGGGTGAGGGTGAGGGTTAGGGTTAGTGTTTGGGTTACGGTGAGGGTAAGGGTGAGGGTTAGAAATAGGGTTAGTTTGAGGGTGAGGCTTAGGGTGAGGGTGAGCGTTAGGTTTAGGGTTAGGGTGAGGGTTAGGGTTAGGGTTAGTGTGAATGTGAGCGTTAGGGTGAGGATTAGGTTGAGGGTTAGGGTTAGGATTATTGTTAGCGTTAAGATTAGGGTGAGGGTGAGGTTTATGGTTTCAATTAGCGTTAGGGTTAGGGTTAGGGTTAGTTTTAGGGTGAGGTTGAGGGTTGGGGTCAGGGTTAGGGTTAGGGTTAGGTTTACGGTGAGAGTTAGGGTTAGGGTTAGGGTGAGGGTTAGGATGAGTGTTATTGTTAGTGTTAGTATTAGGGTTAGGTTGAGGGTTAGGATGAGTGTGAGAGTTAGGGTGAGGGTTAGGGTGAGTGTTAGTTTTATGGCTAGTTTTAGGGTTAGGGTGAGGTTTAGGGTTACGGTTAGGGTGAGGGTGTAGGTTAGGGTAAGGGTGAGGGTTTGGGTCAGTTTTAGTGTTAGGGTGTGTTTTAGGATTAGGGTTAGGGTTAGGGTGAAGGTGAGGGCTAGGTTTAGGTTTAGGGTGAGTGTAAGGTTAAGTGTGAGGGTTATGGTGAGGCTTAGGGTTACGTTTAGTTTTAGGGTTAGGGTGAGCGTTGATATTAGGGTTAGAATGAGGGTGAGGTTAGGGTGAGGGTTAGGGTTAGGGTTAGGGCGAGGGTTAGGGTGAGGGTTAGTGTTAGGTTTAGGGTGAGGGTTTGGGTTAGGGTGAGGGTTAGGATAGGGGTTAGTGTGAGGTTTAGGGTTAGGGTTAGAGTTAGCGTTAGGGTTAGGTTTAGGGTAAAGTTGAGGATGAGGGTTAGGGTGAGTGTTAGGGTTATGGTTAAGAAGAGGGTTAGGATTTGGTTTAGGGTTAGTGTTAGGGTTCGGTTTAGGGTTACGGTGAAGGTGAAGGTTAGGGTTACGCTTAGGGTTGTTGTTCGGTTCAGGGTGAGGGTGAGGTTCAGGGTGAGGCTGAGGGTTAGGGTCATGGTTAGGGTTAGGGTTATGGTGAGGGTTAGTGTTTGGGTTAGTTTTAGCGTTAGGGTTAGGCTTAGGGTGAGGGTTAAGGTTAGGGACCTTTACAGTTATGGTTAACCTTAGGTTTAGGGTGAGGGTTATGTTTAGGGTTAGGGCTAGGGATAGGTTTAAGATTTGGGTTAGTGGTACATTTAGGGTTAGGGTTACGGTTAAGTTTTGGGTAGCGTTAGAGTTAGGGTGAGGGTTAGGGTGAGGGCTAGGTTGAGAGTGAGGCTTAGGTTGAGGATGAGTTGAGGGTGAGGGTTAGGGTTAGGTTTAGGGTTAGGGTGAGGGTTAGAGTGAGGCTTAGGGTTAGGGTTGTGGTTAGTGTAAGGATTAGGCTTTCAGTGAGGGTTAGGGTTAGGGTTAGAATTAGGTTTCAGGTTTGGTTTAGGGTTAGGGTTAGGTTTGGGGTTAAGTTTGGGGTTAGGGTGAGGGTGAGGGTTAGGGTGAGGATGAGGGTTAGGGTGAGGGTGAAGGTTATTTTTAGGGTGAAGGTTAAGGTTAGCGTTAGGGTAAGGGTTAGGGTGAGGGTTAGGGTGAGTGTGAGAGTTAGGTTGATGGTTAGTTTTACGGCTAGTTTTAGGGTTAGGGTGTGATTTAGGGTTAGGTTTAGGGTTAGGGTGACGGTGAGGGTTAGGGTACGGGTGAGGGTTAGGGTTAGTTTTAGGGTTAGGGTGTGTCTTAGCGTTAGGGTTATGGTGAGGGTGAGGTTCAGGTTTAGGTTTAGGGTGAGGGTGAGGGTGAGGGTGAGGGTTAGGGTTAGAGTGAGGCTTAGGGTTACGTTTAGTTTTAGGGTTAGGGTGAGGGTTGGGATTAGGGTTACGTTGAGGTTGAGGTTAGGGTGAGGGTTAGGGTTAGGTTTAGGGTGAAGTTGAGGATGAGGGTTAGGGTGAGTGTTAGGGTTATGGTTAGGAAGAACGTTAGGATTTGTTTTAGAGTTAGTGTTAGGGTTAGGTTTAGCATTATGGTGAATGTTAGGGTTAGGGTTACGCTTAGGGTTGTATTTCGGTTTAGGGTGAGGGTGAGGGTGAGGCTTAGTGTGAGGGTGAGGTTGAGGGTTACGGTTACGGTTAGGGTTAGGGTTATAGTGAGGGTTAGTGTTTGGGTTAGTTTTAGCATCAGGATTAGTGTTAGGCTTAGCGTGAGGGTTAGGGTGAGGGTGAGGGTTAGGATGAGGGTTAGGTTTAGAGTTAGGTTTAGGTTCAAGGACCTTTACAGTTACGGTTAACATTAGGGTTAGGGTGAGGGTTATGTTTAGGGTTAGGGCTAGGGCTAGGTTTAATATTTGGTTTAGTGGTAGGTTTAGGTTTAGGGTTAGGTTTAGGGTTAAGTTTGGGGTTAGAGTTAGACGTAGGGTGAGGGTTAGGCTGAGGGTTAGGTTGAGAGTGAGGGTTAGGTTGAGGATGAGGATGAGGTGAGGGTGAGGGTGAGGGTTAGGGTTAGGTTTAGGGTTAGTTTGAGGGTTAGAGTGAGGGTTAGGGTTAGGATTGTGGTTAGTGTAAAGATTAGGGTTTCGGTGAGGGTTAGGGTTAGGGTCAGAATTAGGGCTCGGGTTTGGTTGAGGCTTAGGGTTAGGTTTGGGGTTAGGGTGAGGGTGAGGCTTAGGCTGAGGGTGAATGTTAGGGTCAGGGTTTGGGATAGGGTTAGTGTTAGGGTGAGGGTGAGGCTGTGGGTTAGGGTGAGGGTGAACGTTATTTTTAGGGTGAGAGTTAGTGCTAGGTGAGGGTGAGGGTTTGGGTGTGGGTGAGTGTTAGGGTTAGGATTAGGGTTAGGGTGAGAGTGATGATGAGGGTTAGGGTTAGGGTGAGGGTGAGGGTTAGGAGTAGGGACCCTTAGGGTTAGGGTTATGGTTAGAATTAGCGTTAGGGTTAGGGTTAGGTATATTGTTAGGTTTAGGCTTAGGAGTAGGGTTAGAGTTATGGTCAGGATTACGGTTAGTTTAAGGATTATGTATAGGGCTAGGTTTAGGGTTTGGGTTAGGGTTAGTTTTAGGGTTAGGGTTCAGGTTAGGTTGAAGTTGAGGGTTAGAGTTAGGGTTAGTTTTAGGAGTATGGTGAAGTTTAGATTTAGGGTTAGGGTGAAGGTGAGGGTTAGGGTGAGGGTTAGGGATAAGTTTGGAGTTAGTTTGAGGGTTAGGGTGAGGGTGAGGGTGAGGGTTAGGGATATGGTTACGGTGAGGTTTAGGAATAGGGTTAGGCTGAGGGTGAGGATTTGGGTGAGGGTGAGGGTTGGGGTTAGGGCTAGGGTGAGGGTCAGGGTTAGGTTTAGGCTGAGGGTTAGTGTTAGGGTGAGGTTTAGCTTAAGCGTTAGGGTGAGGGTTAGGGTGAGAGATACTGTTAGGGTAATGGTTAGTGTTAGGGTGAGGTTTAGGATTTGGGTTATGGTTAGGGTTTGGGTTCTGTTTAGGGTGAGTTTGAGGGTCAGGGTTAGGTTTAGGGTTAGGTTTAGGGTGAGGGTTAGGGTTAGGGTTAGGGTAAGGGTTAGGATGAGGGTTAGGGTGAGTGTTAGTGTTAGGGTTAGGGTTAGGGTGAGGGTGCAGTTAGGGTTATGGTTAGGGTGAGGGTTAGGTTTAGCGTTAGGGTTAGTGTGAGGTTTAGGGTAAGGGTTAGGGTGAGGTTTAGGGTGAGGTTTAGGGTGAGTGTAAATGTTAGGGTTAGGTTTAGGGTTAGGGAGAGTGTTAGGGTTAGACTTAGGGTGAGGGTTTGTGTTTGGGTTAGGGTTAGGTTAAGGTTTAGGTTGAGGGTTATGGTGAGGGTTAGTGTTAGGGTTGTTTATAGGGTTGGTTGAAGTTTAGTGTTAGGGATAGGGTGAGGGTGAGGTTTAGGGAGAGGGTTAGCATTTGCTTTAGTTTTAAGGTTAATGTGAGGGTTAGGGTTAGGTTTAGGGTGAGGGTGAGGGTTAGATTTAGGGTTAGGGTGAGGGTGATGGTGAGTGTGAGGGTGATGATGAGGCTTAGGGTTACGTTTAGTTTTAGGGTTACGGTGAGGGTTGCGGTTAGGGTTAGGGTGAGGGTGAGTGTTAGGCTTAGGTTGAGGGTGAGGGTTAGGGTGAGGTTTAGTGTTAGGGTTAGTATGAGGGTTAGGGTTAGGGTTAGAGTTAGGGTTAGTGTTAGGGTTAGGGTGATGGTTACTTTTAGGGTGAGTGTTAGGGTAAGGGTTAGGGAGAGGGTTAGGGTGAGGGTTAGGGTGAGAGATAGGGTGAGGGTTAGTGTTTGGGTTAGGGTTAGGGTTGTATGTTGTTTAAGGTGTGGGTTAGGGTTAGAGTTAGGATTAGGGTTTGGTTTAGGCTGAACGTGAGGGTTAGGGTTAGGGTTAGGGTTGGTTTAGGGTGAGTGTGAGGATTATGGTTAGGGTGAGGTTTAGGGTTAGGGTAAGGGTTAGAGTGAGGGTTAGGGTGAGTGTTAGTGTTAGGGTTATGGTTAGGGTTAGGTTTTGGTTGAGGTTTACGGGGAGGATGAGTGTGAGAGTGAGGGTTAGGGTGAGGGTTAGAGTTAGGGATATCAGGATTAGGGTGAGGTTTAGGGTTAGGTTTAGGGTGGGGGTGAGGCTTAGGGTTAGTGTTAGTTTTAGGGTTAGGATGAGGTTTAGGGTTAGGTTTAGGATCAGGGTGAGAGTGAGGGTTAGGTTTAGGGTTAGGGTGACGGTGAGGATGAGTGTGAGTGTGAGGATTAGGGTGAGGGTGAGAGTTAGGGTTAGGGTGAGGGTTAGTGATAGGTTTAGGGTGAGGGTGAGGGTTAGGGTGAGGGTGAGGATTAGTGTGAGGATTAGGATTACTGTTAGGGTGAGGGTTAGGGTTAGGCTAGGGTGATGGTTAGAGTGAGCGTTAGGGTAAGGATTAGGGTGAGGGTTAGGGTGAGGGTTAATGTTAGTTTTAGGGTTAGGGTTAGGGTGAGGACTAGGGTTTGGGTTAGGGTTAGGTTTAGGGTTAGGTTTATGGTTCAGGTTAGGGTGAGGGTTAGGATTAGGGTTAGGGTAAAGGTTTGGGTGAGGGATAGGGTGAGGGTTAATGTTAGGGATAGGGTTAGAGTTAGATTTAGTGTGAGGGTGAGGTTTAGGGTGAAGGTTAGGGTGAGGGTGAAGGTTAAGATTAGGCTGAGGGTTAGGGTTAGGGTTAGGGTTAGTTTTAGGTTTAAGGTGAAGTTTGGGGTTAGGGTTACAGTGAGGGTTAGCGATAGGGTTAGGGTGAGGCTGACGGTTGGGTCAGGGTTAGGGTTAGGGTGAGGGTTAGGGTAAGGGTTAGGGTGATGTGTAGGGTGAGGGTTAGTGTTAGGGTTAGGGTTAGGGTATGGATTAGGGTGAGGGTTAGGGTGAGTGTTAGTGTTAGGGTTAGGGTTAGGGTTAGGTTTAGGGTGAGGATGAGGTTGAAAGTTAATGTTAGGGTGTGGCTTAGGCTTACGGATACTTTTAGGGTTATGGTGAGGGATGGGGTTAGGGTTAGGGTGGGGGTAAAAGTAAGGGTGAGGGTTAGGGTTAGGTTTAGGGCGAGGGTGAGGGTTAGGGTTAGGGTTAGGGTTACAGTGAAGATTAGGGTGAGGGTTAGAGAGAGTGTTTCAGTGAGGGTGAGGGTTAGGGTGAGATTTAGGGTTAGTGTTAGGGTGAGGGTGAGGGTTAGGGTTAGGTTGAGGGTTACGGTCAGGGTTAGGGTAAGGGTTAGGGTGAGGGTGAGGGTTAGGGTTAGGGTTACAGTGAAGGTGATGGTGAGTGTGAGGGTTAGGGTGAGGCTAAGGGTTAGGGTTAGTTTTAGGGTTAGGGCGAAGGTTGCGGTTAGGGTTAGGGTGAGGGTGAGAGTTAAGGTGAGGGTTAGGGTTAGGGTTTGGGTCAGGGTGAGGGGGAGGGTTAGGGTTAGGGTTAGGGTGAGGGTTAGGGTTAGGGTGAGGGTTAGGTTTAGGGTTAGTGCTAGAGTTACGTTTAGGGTTGGGTTATGTTTAAGGTTTGGGTTAGGGATAGGGTTATGGTTCAGTTTAGGGTGAGTGTGAGTGTTATGTTTATGGTTAGCTTTAGAGTTAGAGTGAGGTTTAGCGTTAGGGTGAGGGGGAGGGTTAGGGTGAGTGTCAGTGTTAGGGTTAGAGTTAGGTTTTGGTTGAGGTTTAGGGGGAGGATGAGGGTTAGGTTTAGGTTTAGGGTGAGGGTGAGAGTGAGTGTGAGGGTTAGAGTGAGTGTTAGTTTAGGATGAGGGTGAGGGTTAGCGTTAGGTTTAGGTTTAGGGTGAGGGTGAGTGTGAGGGCTAGGGGGAGGGTTAGGGTGCGTGTAATTGTTAGGGTGAGGGTTAGGGTGAGGGTTAGTGTTAGAGACAGGGTTAGAGTTAGGTTTAGGGTGAGGGTGAGGGTGAGTGTGAGGGTTAGGCTGAAGGTAGGGGTTCGTTTTAGGGTTAGGGTGAGGTTTAGGGTTAGGGTTAGGGTGAGGCTGAGGGTTAGGGAGAGGGTTAGGGTTAGGATTAGTTTTAGGGTTAGTGTGAGGGTTAGGGTTAGGGTGAGGATGAAGGTTAGGTTTAGGGTTATGGTGAGGGTGAGCATTGGATGAGGGTTAAGGTGAGGCTTAGAGTTATGGTTAGTCTTAGGGTTAGGGTGAGAGTGGGGGTTAGGGTGAGGTTGAGAGTAAGGTTTAGGTTTAGGTTTAGGGTAAGTGTTAGGTTTAGGGTTATTCTTAGGCTGAGAGTTAGGGTAAGGCTTAGGGTTAGGTTAGGGTTAGGGTTAGGGTTAGTTTTAGGGTTATGTTGTGGGTGAGGGTGAGGTGAGGTTTAGGTTTAGTGTTACGGTGAGGGTTAGGATGAGGGTTAGGGATAGGGTTAGGGTGAGGCTGACGGTTAGGGAGAGGGTTACGGTGAGGGTTAGGGTTAGGGTTAGGGTTAGGTTTAGGTGAGGGTGAGGTTTAGGGTGAGGATTAGGGTGAGTGTTAGGGTGATGGTCAGGGTGAGGGTTAGTGTTAGGATTAGGGTGAGGTTTAGGGTTTGGGGTTGTGTTAGGTTTAGGGTTAGGGTTCGGTTTAGGGTGAGGGTGAGGGTTAAGGTTAGGGTTAGGGTTAACAGATAGGGTTAGTGTTAGGGTAAGGGTTAGGGTGAGGGTTAGGGTGAGTGTTAATGTTAGGGTTAGGGTTAGGGTGAGGGTCAGGTTTAGGGTTAACGTGAGGGTTAGGGTTACGGTTAGGATGAGGGTTAGGGTGAGGGTGAGGGTTAGGGTTACGCTGAGGGTTAGGGTAAGGTTTAGGGTGAGGGTTACGGTAAGGTTTAGGGTTAGGGTTAGTGTTAGGGTTAGCGTTAGGGTGAGGGTAAGGTTTTGGGTTTGGGTTACGTTTAGGGTTAGGGTTAGGGTTCGGTTTAGGGTTAGGATGAGGGTTCGCGTTAGGTTGAGTTTTAGGGTTAGGGTAAATGTTAGGGGTAGGGGTAGGGTTAGGGTTAGGGTGAGGTTTCAGTGAGTGTTAGTGTTACGGTTAGGGTTAGGGTTAGGTTAAGGGTTAGGGTTAGGTTTAGGGTGAGGGTTAGGGTGAAGGTTAGGGTGAGGGTATGGGTTAGGGTGTGGGTTAGTTTTAGGGTTAGGGTTAGGTTGAGCGTGAGGGTTAGGGTTGGGGTAGGGTTAGGGTGAGGTTTAGGGTTAGAGTGAGGATTAGGGTGATGGTTCTGGTGAGCATGAGGGTCAGGATATAGTTTAGGTTTAGGTTTAGTATTTGGGTTAGGGTGAGGGTGAGTGTTAGGGTGAGGGTCAGGGTTAGGGTGAGGGTTAGGGTTAGGGGAAGGGTTAGGGATAGGGTTAGATTTTGGTTTAGGGTGAGGGTGAGGGTGAGTATGAGGGTGAGGGTGAGGGTTAGGGTTAATTTTAGGGTGAGGGTGAGTGTTAGTGTTAGGGTTAGGTTTAGGGTTAGGGTTAGAGTGAGGTTTAGGATTTCGGGAAGGGTTAGGTTTAGGGTTGGGATTAATTTAAGGGTGAGGGTCATGGTTAGGGTTAGGGTTAGGGTTAAGGTAAGGGTGAAGTTTAGGGTTAGGGTTAGGGTAATGGTGAGAGTGAGGGTCAGGGTGTTAGTTTTAGTGTTAGGGATAGAGTTAGGGTTAGGTTGAGGGTGAGGGTGAGTATGAGGGTTAAGGTTAGGGTTAGTTTAAGGGTTAGGTTGAGGTTTAGGTTTAGGGGTAGGATGAGGGTTAGGGTTAAGGTAAGGGTTCGGGTGAGGGTTAGGCTGAGTGATAGTATTAGTGTTAGTGTTAGGGTTAGGGTTAGTTTTAGGGTTAGGGTGAGGTTTAGGGTTAGGTTTAGGGTGAGGTTGAGGGTTTCGGTGTCGGTTAGGGCGAGTGTTTGGGATAGGGTTAGTGTGAGGGTGAGTGTATGGGTTAGGGTGAAGGTTAGGGTTAGGGTTAGGGTGAGGGTTAGGGATAGGGTTAGGGTGAGGGTGAGGGTGAGGTTAAGGGTGAGGGTGAGAGTTAGGGTGAGGGTTTGGGGTAGGGTTCGGATGAGGGTTAGGGTTCGGGTTAGGGTTAGGGTGAGGGTTAGGGTAAGTATTAGGGTGAGGGTTATGGTGAGTTTTAGTGTTAGGGTTAGGGTTATGGTTAGGGTCAAGATTAGAGTTTGGGTTAGGGTTAGGGTTAAGGTTCTGTTTAGGTTGAGGGTGAGTTTAGGGTTAGGGTTAGGTTTAGGGTTAGGTTTAGGGTGAGGGTGAGTGTGTGGTTACGGTGAAGTTTAGGGTTAGGGTTATTTTTAGGGTTAGGGTGAGGTTTAGGGTTATGGTTAAGCTGTGGGTGAGGAGTAGGGTGAAGGTTAGGGTTAGCTTTAATTTTAGGGTTAGGGTGATGTGAGGGTTAGGATATGGGTTAGGGTGAAGGTGAGTGTGAGGCTTCAGTTGTGGCTTAGAGTTATGGTTAGTTTTAGGGTTACTGTGAGGGTTGGGTTTAGGTTAGGGTGGGGGTGAGAGTTAGGATGAGCGTTAGGTTTAGGGTTAGGTCGAGGGTGAGGGTGAGGGGTAGGGTTTGGGTTACGGTGAGGGTTAGGGTGAGGGTTAGAAATAGGGTTTTGGTGAGGGTTAGGGTGAGCGTTAGTGTGAGTGTTAGGGTAAGGGTGAGGGTTAGGGTTAGGTTGAGGTTTAGGGTTAGGGTTACAGTGAATGTTAGGGTTAGGGTTAGGGTTATGGTGAGGGTTAGGGTTAGGGTTAGGGTAAGGGTTAGGTTGAGGGTAGGGTTTGGTTTAGGGTTAGAGTTAGGGTAAGGGTTATGGTGAGAGTGAGGGTTAGGGTTAGAGTTAGTGTTAGGGTTAGGATGAATGTTATGTTGAGGGTTAGTGTAACAGTTAGTTTTAGCGTTAGTGTTAGGGTTAGGCTTAGGTTTAGGGTTAGGATTAGGGTTAGGTTTGGGTTAGTTTTAGGGTTAGGATGTGGGTGAGAGTGTGGGTGAGTGTTAGGGTTAGGGTTAGGGTTAGAGTGAGGTTGAGGGTGAGAGTGAGGGTTAGGGTGAAGTTTAGGGTTAGGGTTAGTTTTAGTGTTAGGGTGAGGGTCAGGGTGAGGGTGCGGGTGAGAGTGTGAGGGATTGGGTGAGTGTTAGTGTTACTGTTAGGGTTAGGGTGAGGATTAGGGTTAGGGTTAAGGTAAGGGTTCGGGTGAAGTTTAGGGCGAGTGTAGTGTTAGTGTTAGGGTTAGGGTTAGGGTTAGGGTTAGGTTGAGGTTTATGGTTAGGGTGATGGTTAGGGTAAAGGTTAGGGTTTAGGGTTATGGTGAGGGTTGGTGTTAGGGTTAGAGTTAGGTTTAGGGTCAGGTTTAGGGTTTGGGTTAGGGTTAGGGTTAGGGTTAGGGTTGGGGTTTGGTTTAGGGTGAGGGTTAGGGTTAGGTTTAGGTTGAGGGTTTGGTTAGGGTTAGGCTAAGGTTTAGGGTGAGCGTTTGGGTAAGGATTAGGGTGAGGTTTAGGGTGAGTGTTAGTGTTAGGGTTAGGGTTAGGGTTAGAGTGAGGTTTAGGATTTCAGAAAGGGTTAGGTTTAGGGTTAGGGTTCATTTAAGGGTGAGGGTCAGGGTTAGGGTTAGGGTTAAGGTAAGGGTGAAGTTTAGGGTTAGGGTTAGAGTTAGGGTGAGGGTTAGGGTTAGGGTTAGGGTAACGGTTAGAGTGAGGGTCAGGGTGAGTGTTAGTTTTAGTGTTAGGGATAGAGTTAGGGTTAGGTTGAGGGTGAGGGTGAGCATGAGGGTTAAGGTTAGGGTTAGTTTTAGGGTTAGGATGAGGTTTAGGTTTAGGGTTAGGGTGAGGATTAGGGTTAAGGTAAGGGTTCGGGTGAGGGTTAGGGTGAGTGTTAGGGTTAGGGTTAGGGTTAGTTTTAGGGTTAGGGTGAGGTTTAGGGTTAGGTTTAGGGTGAGGTTGAGGGTTTCGGTGTCGGTTAGGGCAAGTGTTTGGGATAGGGATAGTGTGAGGGTGAGTGTATGGGTTAGGGTGAAGGTTAGGGTTACGGTTAGGGTGAGGGTTAGGGATAGGGTTAGGGTGAGGGTGAGGGTGAGAGTTAGGGTGAGGGTTTGGGGTAGGGTTCGGGTTAGGGTTAGGTTGAGGGTTAGGGTAAGTATTCGGGTGAGGGTTATGGTAAGTTTTAGTGTTAGGGTTAGGGTTATGGTTAGGGTCAAGATTAGAGTTTGGGTTAGGGTTAGGGTTAGGGTTCTGTTTAGGGTGAGTTTGAGTTTAGGGTTAGGGTTAGGTTTAGGGTTAGGGTGAGGGTGAGGGTGAGGGTTAGGATTAGGGTTAACTTTAGGGTTAGGATGAGGGTGAGGGTTATGTTTAGGGTTAGGGTGAGGGTGAGAGTAAGAATGAGGTTTGGGGATAGGATTAGGGTGAAGGTGAGTGTCAGGGGGTGGGGGAGGGTTAGGGTGAGGGTTATGTTTAGGGCTAGGGTGAGGGTGAGAGTTATGTTGAGGTTTTGGGATAGGGTTAGGGTGAGGGTGAGGGTTAGGGGGAGTGTGAGGGTTAGGGTGAGGGTGAGGGTGAGTGTGAGGTATAGGGTGAGGATTAGGGTTAGGGTTAGTGTGAGGGTGAGGGTTAAGGTGAGGGTTAGGGTGAGGATTAGGTTGAGGGTTAGTGTTAGGGTTAGGGTAAGGGATAGGGTGAGGTTTAGGGTTTGGTTAGGATTAGGTTTAGGGTTAGGGTTCAGTTTAGGGTGATGGTGTGGGTTAGGGTTAGGATTTGGGTAAGGGTTAGGCTGTGGGTTAGGGTGAGTGTTAGTGTTAGCGTTAGGGTTATGTTTTGGGTGAGGGTTAGGGTTAGGGTTAGGGTTAGGATGAGGTTTTTGGTTAGTGTTAGGGTTAGGGAAGGGTTAGGATGAGGGTTAGGGTGAGCGTTAATGTTAGGGTTAAGGTTAGGGTTAGGGTTAGGGTGAGGCTGAGGGTGAGTGTGAGGTTTAGGGTGAGGGTTAGGGTTAGGTTTAATTTTAGAGTTAGGGTGAGGTTTAGGGTTAGGGTGAGGGTGAGGTGAGGGTTAGGGTGCGGGTGAGGGTTAGGATTAGTTTTAGGGTTAGGGTTAGGGTTAAGGTGAGTGTGAGGGTTAGGTTTAGGGTTAGGGTGAGGTTGAGGCTGAGTGTGAGGTTTAGGGTGAGGCTTAGGGTTACAGTTTGTTTTAGGGTTAGGGAGAGTGTTGGGGATAGGGTTAGGATGAGGTTGAGGGTTAGATTGAGGGTTAGGGTTAAGGTTAGGGCGAGGGTTAGGGTTAGGTTTAGGGTTATGGTCAGGGTGAAGGTTAGGGTGAGGATTAGTTTGAGGGTTAGTGTTACGGTTAATGTTTGTATAGGATGAGGTTTAGGTTGTGGGTTAGGTTTGGGGTAAGGGTTAGGGTTAGGATTAGAGTGAGGTTGAGGGTGAGGGTTAGGGTGAGGGTTAGGATTATGGTTAGAAAGAGGATTAGGATTTGGTTTAGGGTTATTTTTAGGGTCAGGGTTAGGTTTTGAGTGAGGTTTTCGGTTATGGTTGTGCTTAGCGTAAGGGTTAGGTTTTGGGTGAGGGTTAGGGTTAGGGTTAGAATTAGGGTTCGGGTTAGGTTTAGGGTTAGGGTTAGGTTTGGGGTTATGGTGAGGGTGAGTGTTAGGGTGAGGGTGAGGGTTAGGGTCAGGGTGTGGGTTAAAGTTAGGGTAAGGGCGAGGGTGAGTCTGAGGGTTAGGCTGAGGGTGAGTGTTACTGTTAGGGTGAGGGTTAGGGTTAGGTGAGGGTGAGGTTTGGGTGAGGGTGAGTGTTAGAGTTAGGGTTAAGGTGAGAGTGAGTGTTAGGTTTAGGAACTTACGATTAGAGTTAGGGTTAGAATTAGCATTAGGCTTAGGTTTAAGGTAAGGTTTATGGTTAGGGTTAGGGATAGGAGTAGAGTTAGGGTTAGGGTTTGAATTACTGTCAGCTTTAGGGTTAGGTATAGGGTTAGAACTAGCACTAGGTTTAGGGTTTGGTTATGGTTAGTTTCAGGGTTAGGGTTCGGGTTATCGTGAAGTTGAGTGTTAGGATTAAGGTAAGGGTTAGGGTTAGGTTTAGGGTGATGGTTAGCGTGAGGGTTATGGTGAGGTTTGGGTTTAGAGTTACATTTAGGATTAGGCTTAGGGTTAGTGTTAGGCTTAGGGTGAGGGTTAGGTTTAGGGTTAGGTTTAGGGTTAGGGTGAGGGTGAGGGTGAGGGTTAGGGCTAGGGTTACAGTGAGGGTTATGGTGAGGGTTAGGGATAGGATACTGGTGAGGGTGAGGCTTATGGTGAGGTTGAGGGTTAGGGTTAGTGTTAGGGTGACGGTGAGGGTTAGGTTGAGAGTTAGGGTTAGGGTGAGGGTTAGTGTTAGGGTTAGGGTGAGGGTGAGGAATAGGGTTAGGGTTAGCATAAGGGTTAGGGTGAGGGTTAGGGTGCGTGTAAAGGTTAGGGTGAGGGTTAGATTTAGTGTTAGAGTGAGGGTTAGGGTTAGAGTTACGGTGAGGGTAAGATTTAGTGTTAGGGTGAGGGTTAGGGATAGGGTATGGGTGAGGGTGAGGGTTATGGGGAGGTTGAGGGTTAGGGTTAGAGTTAGTGTTAGGGTGAAGTTGAGGGTGAGGGTTAGGGTGAGGATTAGGGTTATAGTTAGGTTGAGAATTAGGATTTGGTTTAGGGTTAGGCTTAGGTTTTATGTTACCATGAGGGTGAGGGTTAGGGTTAGGTTTAAGGATAGGGTTCGGATTGGGTTGAGGGTGTGCTTGACGGTTAGGGTTAGGGTTAGGGTGAGGGTTATGGTGAGTGTTAGTTTTAGGGTTAATTTTAGCGTTAGGGTTATGGTTAGGCTTAGGGTGAGGTTTAGGGTTAGGTTAGGGTCAGGGTTAGGGTTAGGGTTAGGGATAGGATTAGTTTTAGTGTTAGGGTGAGGGTGAGGGTTAGGGTTACGGTGAGTGTTAGGGTGAGGGTTAGGGATAGGATAAGGGTGAGTTTGAGGGTTAGGGGGAGGGTTTGGGTTAGGGTTAGGGCGAGTATTAGGGTTAGGGTTAGGGTGAGGTTTAGGTTTAGGGTGAGTATTAGTGTTAGGGTGAGTGTTCGGATTAGGGTTAGGTTTAGAGTTATTATTAGGGTTAGTTTTAGGGTTAGGGTGAGGGTGAGGGTGAGTGTGAGGGTTAGGGTTAGGTTTATGGTAAGAGTTAGGTTGAGGGTTAGGGATAGGGTTAGGGTGAGGGTGAGGGTTAGGTTAGGGATAGGGTTAGGGTTAGGGTGAGGGTTAGGGTGAGGGTTAGGGTTAGCATAAGGGTTAGGGTGAGGGTTAGGGTAGGTGTAAAGGTTTGGGTGAAGCTTAGGGTTACGGTTAGTTTTAGGGTTAGGGTGAGGGTTGGCATTAGGGTTAGGGTGAGGGTTAGGGTGAGGGTTAGGGTTAGGGTTAGGGTTAGGTGAGGATGAGAGTGAGTGTGAGGGTTAGGGTGAGGTTTAGGATTTGGGTTAGTTTTAGGGTTAGGGTGAGTTTAGGGTTAGGGTTAGGGTGAGGGTGAGGGTTAGCGTGAGTGTTAGGGTTAGGGTTAGTTTTAGGTTTAGAGTGAAGGTTAGAGTTAGGATTAGGGTGAGGGTGAGTGTTAGCTTTAGGGTTAGGCTGAGGGTGAGGGTGCGTGTAAAAGTTAGGGTGAGTCTTAGGGTTACGGTTAGTTTTAGGGTTAGGGTTAGTGTTGGCATTAGGGATAGGGTGAGGGTGAGGGTTAGGGTGAGGGTTAGGGTTGGTGTTAGGGTGAGGGTTAGGTTGAGGCTTACGGTGAGTGTTAGGGTTAGGATTAGGTTTAGAATTAGGATTAGGGTTAGTTTTAGGGTTAGGGTGAGGGTGAGGGTGAGTGTGAGGGTAGGGTTAGGTTTACGGTGAGAGTTAGGTTGGGGATTAGGGTGAGGGTGAGGGTTAGGTTAGGGGTAGGTTTAGGGTTGGGGTGAGGGTTAGGGTTTGGGTTAGGGTTACCATAAGGTTTAGGGTGAGGGTTAGGGTGCGTGTAAAGGTTATGGTGAGGCTTAGGGTTACGGTTAGTTTTAGGGTTAGGGTGAGGTTTGGCATTAGGGTTAGGGTGAGGGTGAGGGTTAGGGTTGGTGTTAGGGTGAGGGTAAGGTTGAGGCTTAGGGTGAGTGTTAGGGTTAGGGTTAGGGTTAGAGTTAGGATTAGGGTTAGGGTGAGGGTGAGGGTGAGGGTGAGGTTGAATGTGAGGGTTAGGGTTAGGGTTACGATGAGTGTTAGGTTGAGGGTTAGGGATAGGATTATGGTGAGGGTTAGGTTAGGGATAGGGTTAGAGTTAGGGTGAGGGTTATTAGCATAAGGGTTAGGGTGAGGGTTAGGGTGAGTGTTCGTGTTAGTGTTAGGGTTAGGGTTAGGGTGAAGTTTATTGTTTTGTTTAGGGTTAGGGTTAGGTTTAGGGTTAGGGTGAGGTTTTGGATTGGGGTGTAGGTGAGCTTGACATTTAGGGTTAGGTTTAGGTTTAGGGTTTGGGTTAGGGTGAGGTTATGGTGAGGGTTAGTGTTAGGGTTAGTTTTAGGGCTAGGGTTAGGCTTAGGCTTAGGGTGAGGGTTAGGGTGAGGGTGAGGTTTCCAGTGAGTGTTAGGGTTAGGGTTAGGGTTAAGGTTAGGGTGAGGGTTAGGGTTAGGGTTACGGTGAGGGTTAAGGTGAGGGTTAGGGATAGGGTTAGGGTAAGGGTGAGGGTTAGGTTGATGGTGAGGGTTAGGGTAAGGGTTAGGGTGAGGGTGAGGGTTATGGTTACGGTTAGGGTGAGGGTTTGGGATAGTGTTAGGGTGAGGGTGAGGGTGAGGGTTAGGGTGAGTGTAGGGATAGTGTTAGGGTGAGGGTGAGAGTTAGTGTGAGGATTTGGGTCAGGGTGAGGGTGAGGGTTAGGGTAAGGATTAGGGTGAGGGTTTGGGATAGTGTTAGGGTGAGGGTGAGGGTGAGGGTTAGGGTGAGTGTAGGGATAGTGTTAGGGTGTGGGTGAGAGTTAGTGTGAGGATTTGGGTCAGGGTGAGGTTGAGTGTTAGGGTTAGGTTTAGGGTTAGGGTGAGGGTTAGGGTTACGGTTAGGGTAAGGGTTAGGGTGAGGGTTAGGGTAAGGATTAGGTTGAGGTTTAGGTTGCGTGTTAGTGTTAGGATTAGGGTTAGGGTGAAGGTTAGGATTAGGTTTTGGGTGAGGTTTAGGTGTAGGGTAAGGGTAAGGGTTAGGGTGAGTGTTAGGCTGAGTGTCAATGTTAGGTTTAGGATTAGAATTAGGGTTAGGGTGAGGGTGAGGTTGAATGTGAGGGTTAGGGTTAGGGTTAGGTTAGGGTTACTTTTATGGTTATAGTGAGGTTTAGGGTTAGGGTTAGTGTGAGGGTGAGGGAGAGGGTTAGGGTTAGGGTTAGTTTTATGGTTAGGGTGAGGGTTAGGTTTAGGGTTAGTTTTAGGGTTAAGGTGAGGGTTAGGTTTAGAGTGAGAGTGAGGGTGAGTGTGAGGGTTAGTGTGAGGCTTAGTGTTATGGTTAGTTTTAGGGTTAGGGTGAAGGTTGGGGTTAGGATTAGGGTGAGAGTGAGGGTGAGGGTTAGGGTGAGGGTTAGGTTTAGGGTTAGGGTGAGAATGAGGTTTAGGTATATGGTTAGGGAAGTGTTAGTATTAGGGTTAGGCTCAGGCTGAGGGTTAGGGTTTGGGTTAGGGTTATTGTTAGTTTTAGGGTTAGATAGAGGGTGAGGATGAGTTTGAGTGTTAGGGTTAGGGTTACGGTGAGGGTTAGGTTGAGGCTTAGGGATAGGGTTAGGGTGAGGTTGAGCGTTAGGGTGAGGGTGAGGGTTAGGGTTAGGGTTAGGGTCAGGGTGAGGGTTAGGTTTAGGGTTAGTGTGAGGATGAGTGTTAGGGTGAGTGTTAGGTTGAGGAGTAGTATGAGGTTTAGTGTTCGGGTTAGGCTTAGGGTTAAGGTTAGGGTTAGGGGTAGTTTTAGCGTTAGGTTGAGGGTTAGGGTGAGGGTGAGGGTGATTGTGAGGGTTGGGGGTAGGGTTAAGGTGAGGGTTAAGGTGAGGGTTAGAGATACAGTTTACGTGAGGTTTAGGGTGAGGGTTAGCGTTAAGTTTAGTGTGAGGGTTAGGGTTAGGGTTAGGTTTAAGGTTAGTGTTAGTTTTAGGGTTAGGTTGATGGTGAGGGTGCAAGTTAGGGTTTGGCTTACAGTGAGGGTTCGGGTGAGGGTTAGGGTGAGGGTTAGGGTTAGGGTGAGGGTTAGGGTTAGGGTGAAGGTTTGTGTAAGTGTTAGTGTGAGGGTTAGGTTGAGGGTTAGGGTTACTGATAGGATTAGGATTAGGGTGAGGTTTATGGTTTGAGTTAGGATTAGGGTTAGGGTTCGGTTTAGGGAGAGGGTTTGGGTTAGGGTTCGGGTTAGGGTTATAGTGAGGGTGAGGATTAGGGTAGGGTGAGGGCGAGATTGAGTGTGAGGGTTACAGTGAGCGTTAAGGTTACGTTTAGTTTTAGGTTTAGGGTGAGGGTTGTTGTTAGGGTTAGGGTGGGAGTGAGAGTTAGGGTGAGGGTTAGGGTTAGGGCTAGGGTGAGGGTGAGGGTTAGATTTATAGTTAGGGTAAGTGTTAGGTTTAGGGTTGGGCTTAGGCTGAGCGACAGGTTTATGGTTATAGTTATGGTTAGGGTGAGGGTTAGCATGAGGGTGAGGGTTAGGTTGAGGGTTAGGGTTAGGGTTAGGGTGAGGGTGAAGGTGAGGGTTAGGTTTATGGTTAGGGTAAGTGTTAGGGTTAATGTTAGGCTTAGGCTGAGCGATAGGGTTATGGTTAGGGTTAGGGTTAGGGTGAGGGTTAGCATGAGGGTGAGGGTTAGGGTGAGGGTTAGGGTTAGGGTTAGAGTTAGTGTTAGGGTGAGGGTGAGGGTGAGGATTAGGGTTAGGGTTACAGTGAGGGTTAGGGTAAGGGTTAGGGATAGGGTTAGGGTGAGGGTGAGGATTAGGGTTAGGGTTACAGTGAGGGTTAGGGTGAGGGTTAGGGATAGGGTTAGGGTGAGGGTGAGGGTTAGGTTGATGGTGAGGGTTAGGGTTAGGGTTAGGGTGAGGTTTAGGGTTAGGATGAGGGTTAGGGTAAGTGTTAGGTTGAGGGTTAGGGTAAGGGTTAGGTTGAGGGTTAGGGTATGGGTTAGTGTTAGAATTAGGGTTAGGGTTAGGGTGAGGTTCAGGTTTTGGGTTAGGGTTAGGGTTAGTGTTAGGTTTCGTTTTAGGGTGAAGGTGAGGGTTAGTTTTAGGTTTAGGGTGAGGCTTAGGGTTAGGGTTAGGTTGAGAGTTAGGGTTAGGGTTAGGGTTAGTTTAAGGGTAAGGGTTATGGTGAGGGTTAGGGTGAGTGTTAGGGTTAGGGTTAGTTTTAGGGTTAGGGTGACGTTTAGGGTTAGGGTGAGGGTTGGGTGAAGGTTCGGGTAAGGGTTAGTATTAGTGTTAGGGTGAGGGTTAGGGTTCGGTTGAGGGTGAGGGTTAGGGTGAGGGTTAGGGTAAGGGTTAGGGTGAGGGTTAGTGTAAGGTTTAGGGTGAGGTTTAGGTTGAGTGTTAGTGTTAGGGTTAGAGTTAGGGTTAGGGTGGGGGATAGGTTAGGTTTAGGGTGAGGTTTAGGGTTAGGGTTAGGGTAAAGGTTAGGGCGAGGGTTAGGCTGAGTGTCAGTGTTAGGTTTAGGGTTAGAGTTAGGTTTAGGGTGAGGTTGAGTGTGAGGGTTAGGGTGAGGGTTAAATTAGGGTTAGTTTAAGGGTTGGGGTGAGGTTTAGGTTTAGCGTAGTGTGAGGGAGAGGGTTAGGCTTAGGGTTAGTTTTAGGGTTAGGATGAGGGTTAGGGTTAGGGGAGGGGGAGGGGAAGTGTGAGGGTCAGGGTGAGGCTTAGCGTTATGGTTAGTTTTAGGGTTATGGTGAGGGTTGGGTTTAGGATTAGGGTGAGGGTGAGGGTTAGGCTATGGTTAAGTTTAGGGTTAGGGTGAGGATGAGGTTTAGGTTTAGGGTTAGGGAAGTGTTAGGGTTAGGTTTAGGCTAGGCTGAGGGTTAGGGTTAGGGTTAGGGTTATTGTTAGTTTTAGCGCTAGGTTGAGGGTGAGGATGAGGTTGAGCATTAGGGTTAGGGTTACGGTGAGGGTTAGGTTGAGGGTTATGGATAGGGTTAGGTTGAGGGTTAGGGTGAGGGTGACGGTTAGGGTTAGGGTTAGGGTGAGGGTGAGGGTGAGTGTTAGGGAGAGGGTTAGGGTGAGGATTCGTGTGAGGTTTAGTGTTAGGGTTAGGGTTAGGGTTACGGTGAGGTTTAGGTTTTTGGGTTAGGGTTAGTGTTATGGTACGGATTAGTTGAGGGTGAGGGTTAGGGTTAGTGTTAGGGGGACGGTTAGGTTTAGGGTAAGGGTTAGGTTGAGCGTTAGGGTTAGGGTTAGGAAGAGGTTTAGGATTTGGTTTAGAGTTAGTGTTAGGGTTAGGTTTAGGGTTATGGTGAAGGTGAGCGTTAGGGTTAGGATTAGGGTTAGTGTTCGGTTTAGGGGGAAGGTGAGGCTGAGGATTAGGGTGAGGGTGAGGGTGAGGTTGAGGGTTAGGGTTAGGGTTAGGTTGAGGATTATGGTGAGTGTTAGTGTTTGGGTTAGTTTTAGGGTTAGGTTGAGGGTTAGGTTGAGGATTTGGGCTAGGGTTAGGGTGAAGTTGCGGGTTATTGTTAGGGTTAGGGTCAGGGTTAGGTTTGGGGCAAATGTTAGCGTGATGGTTAGGGTGAGGGTTAAGGTTATGGTGAGGATTAAGGTGAGGGTTACGTTTAGGATTAGTTGTATGATTAGGCTTAGAGTAGGGTTAGGTTTAGGGTGAGGGTTACTGTGAGGGTGAGGGTTAGGGTTAGGGTTAGGTTTAGGGTGAGGGTGAGGGTGAGGATGAGGGTTAGGTTTAGGGTTACGGTGAGTGTTTGGGTGAGGGTTAGGGATAGGGTTTGGGTGAGCGTGAGGGTTAGGGTTAGTGTTATGGTCAGGGTGAGGCTTAGGTTGAGGGTTAGGGTTAGTTTTAGGGTTAGGGTGAGGGTAGGGTGAGCGTGAGGGTTAGGGTTAGGGTGATGGTGAGGTTGAGAGTGAGGGTTAGGGTGAGGGATAGGTTTAAGGTTAGGGTTAGGGTTAGGGTGAGTGTTAGTGTTAGGGTTAGGGTTAGGGTTAGGTGAGGGTGAGGGTGAGAGTGAGGGTTAGGGTGAGTGTTAGGGTTAGGGTTAGGGTTAGGGTGATGGTTAGCATTAGGGTTGGTTTTATGGTTAGGGTGAGCATTAGTGTGAGGGTTAGGGATAGGGTTAGGTTGAGGGTGAGGGTTAGCCTGAGGGTGAGGTTTTGGGAAGGGTTAGGGTTAGGAGTAGATGCAGAGTTAGGGTAAGGGTTAGGGTTAGGGTGAGGGTTAGGGTTAGGGTGAGTGTTAGGTTAAGGGTTAGGGTGATGGTTAGGTTTAGTGTGAGGGTGAAGGTAAGAGTTAGGGTGAGGGTGAGGGTTACGATTAGGGTTAGTTTTAGGGTTAGGTTGAGGTTTAGTGTTAGGGTAAGGGTGAGGGTGAGGGTTAGGGTGAGGTTTAGGTTAGGGTTAGTTTTAGGGTTAGGGGGAGGGTTAATGTTAGGATGAGGGTTAGGGTAAGGGTTAGGGTGAGTGTTAGCATGAGGGTTAGTGTTAGGGTTAGGAATAGGGTTAGGGTGAGTTTTATTATTTGGGTTAGGGTTAGGGTTAGGGTTAGGTTTTGGTTTAGGGTGAGAGTGAGGGTTAGGGTTAGTGAGAGGGTGAGTGTTAGTGTGAGGGTTAGGATTAGGTTTAGTGTTAGGTTTAGGGTTAGGGTGACGGTGAAGGTTAGTGTTAGGGTTAGAGTTAGGGTGAGGTTTAGGGTTAGGGTTAGGGTTAGGGTAAGGGTTAGGGTGAGGGTTACGGTAAGCGTTAGGGTGAGGTTTAGGCTGTGTGTTAGTGTTAGGTTTAGGGTTAGGATTCAGGTGAGTGTTAGGGTTAGGCTTAGGGTGAGTGTTAGTGTTAGTGTTAGGGTGAGGGTGAGGGTGACTGTGAGGGTTAGGGTAACGGTTAGAGTTAGGGTTAGTTTTAGGGTTAGGTTAATGTTTAGGGTTAGGGTTAGGGTTAGGGTTAACATTAGCGTTAGGTTTAGGGTGAGGGTTAGGGTTTGGGTAAGGGTTAGGGTGAGGGTTAAGGTGAGTTTAGTCTTAGGGTTAGGGTGAGGGTTATGTTTTTGGTGAGGGTTAGGCGGAGGATGAGGGTGAGAGTGAGGGTTAGGTTTAGGATTAGGGTTACAGTTAGTTTTAGGGTTAGGGTGAGTTTTAGGGTTAGGGTTAGAGTGAGGGCGAGGGTTAGGTTTAGGCTTAGGGTTATGTTTAGTTTTAGGTTTAGTGTGAGGGTTGGAGTTAGGATTAGAGTGAGGATGAGGGTTACGGTGAGGGTTAGGGTTAGTGTTAGCTTGAGGGTGAGGGTGAGGTTTAGGCTTAGGGTGACGGTTATGGTTAGGGTTAGTGTTAGTTTTAGGATTAGGGTTAGCTTTAGGCTTCCGGTGAAGGTGAGGATGAGTGTGAGGGTTAGGATTAGGGTTATGGTGAGAGTTAGGTTAAGGGTTAGGGTTAGGGTTAGGGTGAGGGGGAGGGGGAGGGTTAGGGTAGGGTTAGGGTTAGGGTGAGGGTGAGGGTAAGGGTGAGTGTGAGGGTTAGGGTCAGGCTTATGGTGAGAGTTAGGTTGAGGGTTAGGGTAGGGTTAGGGTGAGGCTGAGGTTTAGGGTAGGGTTAGGGTTAGGGGTAGGGTGAGGGTTAGGGTTAGGTTTAGGTTGAGGGTTAAGGTCAGGGTGAGGGTTAGGGAAAGGGTTAGGGTGAGGTTTAGGGTTAGGTTTAGCGTTAGGGTTAGGGTTAGGGTGAGGTTTAGGATTTGGGTAAGGGGTAGGGTTAGGGTTAGGGTTCTGTTAAGGGTGAGGTTCAGGGTTAGGGTTAGGGTTAGGGTTATGGTAAGGATTAGGGTATGGTTAGGTTGAGGGTTTGAGTGAGTATTAGTGTTAGTGTTAGGGTTTCGGTTAGGGTGAAGTTTAGGTTTAGGGTTAGGGTGAGGGTTCGGGTTGGGGTTAGCGTTAGGGTTAGAGTTAGGGTGATGAGTAGGGTTAGGTTTAGGTTGAGGTTTAGGGTTAGGGTTAGGGTTAGGGTTAGGGTTGGGGTTAGGGTTGGGGTTAGGGTTAGGGTTGGGGTTAGGGTTAGGGTTAGGGTTACAGTTAGGGTGATGAGTAGGGTTAGGTTTAGTTTGAGGTTTAGGGTTAGGGTTAGTGTTAGAGTAAGGGTAAGAGTTAGGTTGAGGGTTAGGGTGAGTGTTAGTGTTAGGGTTAGAGTTAGGGTTAGGGTTAGGGTGAGGGTGAGGGTGAGTGTGAGGGTTAGGTGAGGGTCAGGGTTAGGGTAAGTTTTAAGGTTAGGGTGAGCTTTAGGGTTAGAGTTAGGAGGAGGGTGAGGGGTAGGGAGAGGGTTAGGGTTAGGGATAGTTTTAGGGTTATGGTGAGGGTTATGTTTGGGTTGAGGTTGAGGGTTATGTTTAGTGTTAGTGTGAGTGTAAGGATTAAGGTGAGGTTTAGAGTTATGGGTAGTCTTAGGGTTAGGGGGAGCATTGGGGTTAGGGTTAGTGTCAGGTGAGGTTAAGAGTGAGGGTTAGGGTTAGGATTAGGGTGAGGGTGAGGTTTAGGGTTAGGGTTAGGGTAAGTGTTAGGTTTAGGGTTAGGCTTAGGCTGATTGTTAGGGTTAGGGTTAGGGTTAGGTTTAGTTTTAGGGTTAGGGTGAGGGCGAGGATGAGTTTTAGGGTTTGGGTTACAGTGAGGGTTAGGGTGAGGGTTAGGGATAGAGTTAGGGTGAGGCTGACGGTTAGAGTGAGGGTGAGGGTTAGGGTTAGGGTAAGGGTTAGGGTTAGGGTAAGGGTCAGGGTTAGGGTTGGGGTGAGGGTGAGGGTTAGGGTAAGGGTTAGGGTATGCGTTAAGGAGAGGGCGAGGGGTAGGTTTAGGGTTAGTGAGGGTGAGGGTGAGTGTAAGGGTGAGGGTTAGGCTTGGGGTTACGGTTAGTTTTAGGGCTGGTTGAGGGTTGGGGTTAGGGTTAGGGTGTGGGTGAGAGTTAAAGTGAGGTTTAGGGTTAGGGTAAGGGTGAGGGTGAGTGTTAAGGTGAGGGTTAGGATGAGGATTAGCGTTAGGGTGAGGGTTAGAGTTAGGTTTAGGGTTACTTTTAGGGTTAGGGTCAGTTTGAGGGTAAAGGTGAGGTTCAGTGTTAGGGTTACGGTGAGGATTAGGGTGAGGGTTAGGGATAGGGTTAGGGTGAGGCTGAGCGTTAGGGTGAGGGTGAGGGTGAGGGTTAGGTTTAGAGTTAGGGTGAGGGTGAGGGTGAGTGTGACGGTTAAGATGAGGCTTAGGGTTACGGTTAGTCTTAGGGTTAGTGTGAGGGTTGGGGTTAGGGTTAGTGTGAGGGTGCTGTTTAGGGTGATGGTTAGGGTTAGGGTGAAGGTGAGCGTTAGGTTTAGGAGTAGGGAAAGTGTTAGGGTTAGGGTTAGCATTAGGTTAGTTTTAGGATTAGGGTGAGGTGAGGGTTAGGGTGAGTGTTACTGTGAGGGTTAGTGTTGGGTTGGGGTGAGGTTTAGGGTTTGGGTTAGGATTATGGTTAGGGTAAGGTTTCGGTTTATGGTGAGTGTAAGGGTTATTGTTAGGTTTAGGGTGAGGGTTAGGGTGGTTAGGGTAAGGGTTAGGGTGAGGGTTAGGGTGAGTTTTAGTGTTGGGGTTAGGGCTAGGGTGAGGGTTAGGGTTAGGGTTAGGATTAGGGTGAGGGTTAGGGTTAGGTTTAGGGTAAGTGTTAGGGTGAAGTTTAGGGTGAGTTTTAGTGTTAGGGTTAGGGTTAGTGTTAGGGTGAGGGTTAGGGTGTGGCTTAGGGTTATGGTTAGTTTTAGGGTTGGGTGAGGGTTGGGTTTAGGGTTAGGGTGAGGGTTAGAGTTAGGGTGAGGTTTAGGATTAGGTTTAAGGTGAGGGTTAGGTGAGGGTTAGACATATGGTTTGGGTGAGGGTGAGTGTTTGGAGCCAGAGTGGAATCAAACTCTACCTTGATTTGCATCACACAATTGCTTTATTGTCTTATTGTTTTCTGGCCTTATTCTGTTTAAAGGACCTGAATTTTACCATATGAATGTAACACCTGGAAGTCCCCAGGGTTCAAGAAGGGATATAAGCCTGGAGTTGAGCATAAACGAGGCTGCAGTTTTTACCTGGGCTGCAGACCTACCAGACCGAATGTGTTTGTCTCTCTTCTATTTTTTCCAGTCCCTGCCCCGTATTTCAGGAACCCCAATTTGCTGCCGGTAGACCCCGGCAAGTGGCACCCGAACAGGGGCCCTGAAAATCTGGGACGAAGGTGGAGGGCCCCGCTGTGGTTAGTGATGCATTGTGGGACTATTCGGAGAGGATTTTAAGAAAGTGGGAGAGCAAGAGGCTGTATTGTCCAGAGTAAAAATTATGGGTCAAGTTAATGGCCGCAGGCTATACGTACCGGTCTTTAGAGGCATACTTGAAGCCCACGGAACATGGGTGGGACAAGGGCTGCTTGATAGCTTCCTACAGTTTGTCGAGGAGGCATGCCCGTGGTTTCCAGAGGAGGAATCCCTAAATTTAGAAACCTGGCCGAGGATAGGGAAAGGAATTCAAGATTATTGTAGTGTTTATGGCCCTGAAAAGATCCCAGCAGAGGCTATTACTTTATGGAATTTAGTAAATGAATGCTTAGATCTTCAAAATGAGAATGTTAAACTTAATCTTGAATTAAAGAACCCTTCTGAGAAACCTGAGGCTGAGCCTTATGCTGCAGCCCGAGAGAATCTAAGTGAGATTTTGAGAAGGGAACAGCCAGCAGATATTGAGTATAAGAGTTCAGGTTAGGATAATAGGAAGGAAAGATATGATGAGGACCGGCTGGCTACGGTGGAGAAGAAGTTAGAAGAAATCCTCCATCTACTATCTAAGTCGGGGATAGTGCAGAGATCCCTCCCAGAAGTAGGAAATAGATATGAACCCCTGGCGACAATCTCGGCCGAATCTAATTCTTACCCCCTATTGCCACCGCCTCAGGCTGCAGCCTTGCAGCCCCAACCCCCTTCTCAACTTTTATGCATGTCTAAAGGTCCTAGCAACAAGTGCCTCCTAACAGGCACTACAACCAGGCACAGTGCATTCCAACTAAACTTGCCTCAGGCTGCTAAAAGGAGGGAAGATATTTCAGGGTCTCGATGCTTCCCCATTTTAGTTGATCATGATTAACAAGTATATCATCGACCTGTTCCTTTTAAACTATTATGGGACTTAAAGAGTGTCTGCTCCCAATGTGGACCAACTGCCCCTTTTACTCAAGTAGCATTGGAGGCCACGTGTGCTGACATTTTATGCCCAAATGACTGGAAGCAGCTTGCCAGAGCATGCCTTAGTGGGGGAGAGTACTTATTATGGGAAACAGAGTTCACTGCACAGTGTCGAGCTAAAATTGAAACAAATGGGGCTGAGAACCTGCCTTACAGTCTTGATCAGTTGCTAGGAGAGGGAACCTATAAAAACACCAAAGATCAATTGGGCTATGCAATGGAAGTCTATATACAAATAAATGCAGCAGCAAAAGAGGCTTGGAAAAAATTACCAAATTCTAGCCGTAGTAAAAATATAGTTGAAATTAGATAGGGACCTGATGAACCTTATCAAGAATTTTTGTCTCCATTAATGGAGACTGCAGACCTCCTAGTACAAGATGAGGATGCAAGGAAGGCTATAGTTAGACATATGGCCTATGAAAATGCCAACGTCACCTGTCGGGTGGCTATCAGACCCCATAGGAATAAGGGAGGAATTACAGACTATGTTACACTGTGTGCTGATATAGGACTCTCCTATGTACAAGGCCTCACTTTAGCCTCCGCTCCTCAAGGAAAGACTGTTACTAAATTTATAAAAATATAGAGGCCAGCGGCATTCTCGGGCTGCTAGGCCCCCAGGGCGTTGCTTCTCTTGTGGACAAATAGGACATTGGATGGTGCAATGCCTACGCCAGGCCAAGTTAGAGAAAGAAACATCATCTGGCACATGTCCACGCTGTGGTAAAGGGAAGCACTGGGTTAAAGATTGCAAGTCAGCAACAAATCGCAATGGCCACCTGTTTTTGGGAAACTGGAGAAGGGGTCAGCCCCTGGCCCCACAAAACTATGGATCAGTCCCTCCCTCTTCTTAGCCACAAGTACATCTTCTAACAACCCCCCAAAATCAGTCTCTGGCCTCTTCTGTGCCACCCCAGGCAGCGCAGGATTGGACCTCTGTTCCTCCACCTGCTCAGTATTGACCTCAGAGATGGGGATACAAGCTCTCCCCATGGGGGTCTTCGGCCCCCTTTCCCCGGGAGTGGCTAGATTGCTGTTAGGGCAAAGTAGCTCAGCCTTTAAAGGGATACAAATTACACCTGGCATAATTGACCAGGATTTTACTGGAGAAATTAAGGTTATGGCCTCTGCCCTGAGACATGTAATATCGATCCCAGCAGGACAAAAAAAAATAGCACAGCTAGTGCTTGTGCCTTCACCTCCCGGGGAGACTGCTAATTCCCCACATGGTCAGAGAGGATTTAGATCCTCTGATATCTATTGGGTACAAAGCATAAAACAAGAGAGGCCTGAGATGACTTTATTTATACAAGAAAAGCCCTTTAAAGGAATATTAGACACCAGAGCAGATGTGTCTGTGATATCTAAAAAACATTGGCCAACCCAATGGCCCCTAACAACCTCTATGACTTCCCTACAGGGGATTGGGTATGCAACTGACCCACAGCAGAGCAGTGTGATCCTTGCTTGGAGAGATGAGGAAGGGCACTCTGGTCATTTTCATCCATTTGTCCTGGATCATCTGACAATTAATTGATGGGGTCGTGATATCATGGACAAAATGGGAGTGTATATGTTTAGTCCTAGTGCTGTGGTCACGAAGCAGCTGCTTGATCAAGGCCTCCTCCCTTTTCGGGGACTAGGCCTAGCAGCACAGGGAGGGCCAGAGCCACTCCAACCCCAGTCTCGCCCACTGAGACAAGGATTAGGGTATTCTTTAACGGGGGCTGCTGTTTGTACTTGCCCCTCACACAGATCCCATAAATTGGCTTTCAGAGGAACCGGTGTGGGTGGAGCAGTGGCCCCTCCCCCTAGAAAAGATCATTGCAACTCAGCAGCTGGTGCAGGAACAGCTGGATTTGGGACATATAATCCCTTCTAACTCTCCATGGAATTCTCCAATTTTTGTTATAAAGAAAAAATCAGGTAAATGGCGGCTGTTACAAGATCTAAGAAAAATAAATGCAACTATGGAACTGATGGGGACATTACAGCCCGGCTTGCCTTCACCCATGGCAATCCCAAAGGATACTTATAAAATTATTATAGATTTAAAAGATTGCTTCTATACTATACCCCTGGGACATGAAGACTGTAAGCTTTTGCCTTTAGTGTCCCCTCTGTTAATTTTAAAGAACCTATGAAGCGGTATCACTGGCTCATGCTTCCATAGGTCATGGCAAATAGCCCAACTTTATGTCAAAGTTTTGTGGCTAGAGCCATTTCTTCCACCCGTGAAAAATTTTCTTCTGTTTATATTGTTCATTATATGGATGATATCTTGTTGGCTTCTTCTGACCCTACAGTCGTACGACAAGCCTTTGGACAACTAAAGCAAAATCTGAGCCTCTTTGGCCTCATAATAGCAGCTGAAAAGTTTCAGGAACACCCCCATTTACATATTTGGGCCATATATTAGGCCCTCACTATTTTAAAAGCCAAAAAATAAAATTAAAAACTTCACACTTAAGTACTCTGCATGATTTTCAGCAATTCTTAGGAGATGTAAACTGGCTCAGGCCTTATCTAAAACTATCCACAGCAGAGTTAAAACCCCTCTTCGATCTCTTAAAGGGAGATACCGACCCTACATCCTTGCACAATTTAAATCCCGATGCCATCCAAATCGTAGAAAAGGCAATTTCCCAGCAACAGGTGAACTATTGTGACTACTTGTTACCCTGGGGAGCTTACATTTTAGCTACTTCTCACTCCCCAACTGCTGTGTTGTGGCACAATGGCCCGCTTTTATGGCTTTATGTGCCATCAACACCTGGCAAAGTGCTGACCCCTTATTACGAATTGGTAGCTAATCTGGTACATATGTGCCGAGTGGATTCCTGCAAATATTTAGGCCAGGAACCTCATTTTATGTGTGTTCCATATAATTTACAACAACAAGATTGGCTATTCGCCCATTGTAATTCTTGGGATATTGCTTGGGCCAATTATACAGGACAAATTTTGCATCACTACCCATCTAACAAACTTCTCCAATTTGCTGCATGCCATATGTTTCTTTTTCCTTCCATAGTACGGGCCTCGCCTTTGTCTTCTGCTGCCTTAGTTTTTACAGATGGATCCTCTAATGGAACGGCTACTTTAACCATTAATGGGAAAACTCAATCTTGGGTTACGGGTTTTTCCTCTGCCCAAGAGGTAGAATTAGAGGCTGTTTTACAGGCACTTGTCCTGTTACAAGGCGAGCCCTTTAACTTATACTCAGACAGTCAATATGTAATTCGTGCTCTTCAAGTCATAGAAACTGTTCCCTTTATTGGAACTACTAACTCCAATATTCAGACCCAATTTCGTCAAGTACAAACTTTGCTTTGTTCTCGCAACCACCCCTGTTTTTTTGGCTTTGTTCAAGCTCACACTAATCTTCCTGGCCCCTTAAGTGAGGGCAATGCAGTTACTGACTCTGCCACCAGAGTTTACTTAACTCAGGTTGAACTTGCTAAGCAGTCACATGCCATCCACCATCAAAACAGTTGAGCCTTGCACCAACAGTTTAAATTATCTAGAGAAGCGGCATGACAAATAGTTAAGACTTGCTCCATCTGTATCCCTTTTTCACCAGCCCCCCATACAGGTGTAAATCCACAGGGTCTGCTTTCTAATCACATTTGGCAGATGGATGTCACGCACATTCCATCATGTGGCCAGTTATAATATGTTCATGTTACAGTAGATACTTATGCTAATTTCATCCTGGCCACCCCTCTTGCCGGGGAAGCTACCAAGCATTGTATTTCCCACTGCCTTCGCTGTTTTGCTGTGATGGGGATTCCCTCACAAATTAAAACAGATAATGGTCCTGATTATGCAGGACGTGCATTTCAATCCTTCTGCCAATCTTATAACATCATTCATATTACAGGCATTCCTTATAATCCTCAGGGCCAGGGTATTGTGGAGCGAGCTAATGGATTACTAAAACATCCAATCGTTAAAACACAGAAGGAGGAGTTGTATCCTGCTACCCCTGTGAATATAATTAATCATGCTTTATTTGTTTTAAATTTTTTGAATATGGACTTAAATAATTTATCTGCGGCTCAGCGATTCTGGGAAAAAAGAGAGCAGGATGCTTTTGCCTTAGTAAAGTGGAAGGATTCCCTAACTGGTGCTTGGCATGGACCCGATCCTGTTCTAACCTGGGGTTGAGGGCATGTATGTGTTTTTTCACAAGGAGAAAGTGATGCCCTCTGGCTGCCTGAACTCTGCGTTCGGATTGTGGAGAGTGACAGTGGCCATCCAAGCATCGACTCACTGGGCCTACACCCCCAACCCTCCAGTGGTGCATCCTGCAATGTGGGAAGGACCTGAGTTATTTGTGCATGTCAGTGGGACTGCTACTGATCCACTTGTTCAACACATTCATATGAGCTGTGTTTCTCCTCCTTTTGCTATTATGTAGGGACCTTTTAACATATTCATTGACTCTACACAATTTAATATGTGACAATTGTTCTTTTACAAATTGTATGCTATTGAGATAAAGGATTGTTCTTTTTATTTTGTCTTTACCATCCCTCTTCTTAATAACCTTTTTTGTAAAAGATGCCCAGGTGAAAAGCAAAGGCCTCCAGAGGTAAGTAGAAGTCGGCCGACCCCCTGTACGTCTGTGTTTTGTTTTAGTTTTTATTTTATTTATTTTTTTTAAAAAAGGGTGCACTGTGGGCCTAAAACAGAGGCCTGTGTGGTCAAGAGACGCCTTGACCCCCCTTTTTGAGTTTCTTGTCACTAACAGGGCATGCCATTAGAAGTTATTTAAAAGTCTCCACTTCTCTGTCTTGTTCGTGTTACATATTTTTCCTTCTCCCGTTTTGTCTTTAAAATTGGTACCAGTTCTAACTATGGATCCTTACGTTTTTTCTGTGCGTACTCAAGCACACATCCTTGTTATTTATTTGAACATTTCTGGGCCTAATATGGCCACTTCCTCGTGTCTGTAGTTGTAACAAGCCCTGGAAAAATAAATTCCAGCTAAGTTGCTTTGCAAAAAGTTTTGTTTTGAACCTGGTTCTCACCTGTAAGAGTAAAATTGGCAAAGCTCTCTTGACACAAACTCCCGGAAAATGAACGGCCGATATTAATTTTGCACGCTTTAAGATCTTTGAGTATGAATGTGTGTGAATGAGTGAGTGAACATGTTCAAGGTTAAATTGTCAGCATGCTGTATAAAACGATGGATAAATTTATACTTAAACACAAAGGCAATTGGGTAAATCTAAGCTTAAAACTTCAAGAAAAATATAAGGTTTGAATGTTTTACAGTATCTCAGAGGATTATTACATTGTGTTAAAGAGAAATTGGTAAAAAGTATTTTTCTAAAGAGCCTGAAATCGGCATTTTAAAAATCTGGTATTGCAATGCATCAGCTGTTTACATTGTAAATATTGTATCCTGTTTAGCCCAGAGGTATTAGGGAATTTGGGATTTATTACCTTTAGTTAAAGTTTGGAGACATGTATTAGAGATTTAAATGTAAAATTGTTCATTAATGTCAAAAACTTTGCCTATCTGTCTTTTCTTACAGACTGACACTGGAAGTCTGATGATAACTTTTGGTGCACTGATGTTTGTAATTCTTGCATTAGGGAAAAACTGTTATTTGAGTTTAAACTGTTGATGGAATTCTATGCAGTAATAATCTAAACTGCATAATAAAACAAAAAGCCTCTTCTAAAGGCAAAGGGAGTGACCTGGGCCCTAGGGGGCCTGGAGGCAAAGGGAATTCCTTTAGCCTTAAAGGTTTTTCAAATGCAAATAAAGACGAAAGTGTTAAGAGTTTAAGTTATAAAGTGTAAAAGTTTTAAAGAAAACTAGAAATGGTTTCTGAACAAAATTTATAAGTAAAGTTGCCCTAAAGCTTTGTTTCAAAAAAAGAAACAAGGAAAATTAGGACTACCAAAATGGTTGCTTAGTTGCTATTTCAGCTTACTCTTGTAAGTTACGTTATAGCAATCTCCAGCAGGCCCATGGAGAAGGACAGCAGATCCTCATTCAGGTGTAATTTTGGCCTTCAAGTTCCAGGTAAGATCATGCTTAGAGACTATTTCTGAGTTGACCACCTTGTTGCTTCTAATTGGAGTAAAGTGGCCTTTTGTAGGACTCATTGATCTGAAAGCCGCAGTTTTGAGCCTGCCTGGGCAAAGCAAAGTCCCTGTGAGACTGTGATGTCTAATCTGCCAGCAGGATGCTGGGACAGAGTTGCTTTGGAGCTTGAAGTCGCAGAGTGCTAGCTCTGAGCTGAAAAGCTGGGGGGAAGCACTCAAGCACCAAGCTCAGGTCTCACAGTGGCAGGGTGCTACCCTTGAGCTGGAGAGCTGAGAGACAGCGCCCAGACCCTGGGTTCAAATCCAGCAACCAACAAAGTGAAATGCCAATGGGATGTTTATCCCAGTGTGAAGAGACACTACTGGGACAAAAGCATCCAGGTGCAGAAAATTTGGATGGCAGAGATGGTGTCAGATCCTAGAGTCATTCGTGTTTGGCCATTGAATATTAATCAGAGCCGGGAGGTCATAGAATAGTTTGTAAGCATGCCTTACTAATGCCCATGCCTTTCATAACTGGGCAGGAACTTGTCAATCTTCTGTGATAGTGGGTAGTTTAAAGTCCTAATTGAGCGAATTTTTTATTTGACACCAGCCACAAGTTCAGGAAAGTTTGTGGATCTGGGGCTTTTGTCTCTATTAATCTGTTTAGATCTGACAACTGAAGCATTGTTAAGGTTGCAGAGATTTAGTTCCCCAGACAATGAAGGAAAAGCCTTTGCAAATGGGTGCTAAGTAAGCTACACTATTGTAGCCAAAGTTGGTTTGTGCAGTTGTTAAATGTTAAATATGATCTCTACTTTAGAGCAAATTATTGTTCCTGATATCTAATCCTTGCAACCCCTTGATAAAACAGGCTAGGCTTCTTAAGGTCCCTGGTCAAGCACAGAGACAACGCCCTTGACTCAGCTTGAAGAAGTGACAGAAGCTGGATCTCCACCCATCATTCCCCTTTAGATGAAGGGACCAGAGTCATTTTTGGAAAGTGAAACAGGATAAATCAGAGGTATGGGAAAGAGTAGAAATTGCACTTGTGTTTCTTTTAAAATAAAAACAGGGGATATGTTGGGAGCCAGAGTGGAATCAAACTGTACCTTGATTTGCATCAGACAATTGCTTTATTGTCTTATTGTTTTCTGGCATTATTCTGTTTAAATGACCTGAGATTTACCATATGAATGTAACACCTGGAAGTCCTCCGGTTTCAAGAAGGGGTATAAGCCTGGAGTTGAGAATAAACGAGGCTGCAGTTTTTACCTGGGCAGCAGACCTCCTGGACCCAATGTGTTTGTCTCCCTTCTATTTTATCCAGTCCCTGCCCCGTATTTCAGGAACCACAATTTGCTGCCGGTAGGCCCTGGCAGGTGAGGGTGAGGGTAAGGGTTAGGGTTGGGTTGAGGGTTAGGGTTAGGGTTAGGGTTAGGGTTAGAGTGAGGGTTAGGGTTAGGGTTAGGATAAGGGTGAGGGTGAGGGTAGGGTTTGAGTTACGGTTAGGGTGAGGGATATGGTGAGGGTTTTAGTTAGGCTTAGGGTGAAGCTGAGGGTGAGGGTTAAGGTTATGGTTAGGGTGATGGTTAGGACTTTGTTTAGGGTTAGGGTTAGGGTTACAGTGAAGGTGAGGGTTAGGTTTAGGGTTGGGGATAGGGTTCCGATTGGGTTGAAGGTGAGCTTGATGGTTAGGGTTAGGGTTAGGGTTATGGTGAGGGCAAGGGTTAGGGTTAGGGTTAGGGTTAGTTTAAGGTTTAGGGTGAGGGTGAGGGTTAGGGTGAGGGTGAGGGTTGGTGTTAGGGTTAGGGTGAGAGTGAGAGTTAAGGTGAGTGATATGGTTAGGGTTAGGGCAAGGGTGAGGGTGAGGTTTAGGGTTAGGTTACAGTGAGGGTTAGGGTGAGCGTTAGAGATAGGGTTTGGCTGAGAGTGAGGGTTAGGGTGAGGGTTAGGGTTAGCGTTAAGGTGAGGGTGAGGATTAGGTTTAGGGTCAGGGTAAGTGTTAGGGTTAGGGTTAGGCTTAGGCTTAGAGTTAGGGTGAGGGTTAGGGTGAGTTTTAGGGTTAGTGTTAGGGTGAGGGTGAGGGTGAGGCTTAGGGTCTGATTGAGGGTTAGGGTGAGGGTGAGGATTAGAGTGAGGGTGAGTGTTAGGCTATGGTTTCAGGTGAGGGTTAGGTTGAGGGTTAGTGTTAGGGTTAGGTACAGACATAGGGTGAGGTTTAGGGTTTGGGTTAGGGTTACGGTTAGGGTTAGGGTTCGGTTTCGGGTGAGGGTGAGGGTTATGGTTAGGGTTAGGTTGAGGTTTAGGTTTAGGGATAGGGTAAGGGTTAGGGTGAGAGTTAGAGTGATTGTTAGTGTTAGGGTAAAGGTTAGGGTTAGGGTGAGGTAGGTTAGGGTGAGGGTTCGGTTTAGGGTTATGGTTAGGGTAAGGATTAGGATGAGGGTTAGGGTAAGTGTTAGTGGTAGCGTTAGGGTTAGGGTGAGGGTGAAGGTGAGGCTTAGGGTGAGGGTTAGGGTTAGAATTAGTTTTAGGGTTAAGGTGAGGGTTAGGGTGATGGTGAGGATGAGCTTTAGGTTTAGGGTGAGGGTGAGTGTGGGTTAGGGTGTGGCTTAGGTTTACGGTTTGTTTTAGGGTTAGGGTGAGGGTTGGTGTTAGGGTTAGGGTGAGTGTGAGGTTTAGGTAAGGGTGAGGGTTAGGGTTAGGGTTCAGGTTCAGGTTCGGGTTCGGTTTAGACTTAGGGTGAGTGTTAGGGTTAGGGATAGGGTTAGGTTAGGGTTAGTTTTAGGGATAGGGTGAGTGTGAAGTTTTAGGGATAGGGTGAGTGTGAAGGTTAGGGTTAGGGTTACCTTGAGGGTTAGGTTGAGGGTTAGGAATAGGGTTAGGGTGAGGGTGAGGGTGAGGGTTAGGGTTGAGGGTTAGGGTTAGGGTTAGGGTTAGGTTTAGAGTGAGGGTTAGGGTTAGGGTTAAGGTTACAGTGAGGGTTAGGGTGAGCGTTAGAGATAGGGTTTGGCTGAGGGTGAGGGTTAGGGTGAGGGTTAGGGTTAGTGTTAAGGTGAGGGTGAGGATTAGGTTTAGGGTCAAAGTAAGTGTTGGGTTAGGGTTAGGCTTAGGCTTAGAGTTAGGGTGAGGGTTAGGGTGAGTTTTAGGGTTAGTGTTAGGTTGAGGGTGAGGCTTAGGGTCTGATTGAGGGTTAGGGTGAGGGTGAGGATTAGGGTGAGGGTGAGTGTTAGGCTACGGTTTCAGGTGAGGGTTAGGTTGAGGGTTAGTGTTAGGGTTAGGTATAGACATAGGGTGAGGTTTAGGGTTTGGGTTAGGGTTACAGTTAGGGTTAGGGTTCGGTTTCGGGTGAGGGTGAGGGTTAGGTTGAGGTTTCGGTTTAGGGTTAGGGTAAGGGTTAGGGTGAGAGTTAGAGTGATTGTTAGTGTTAGGGTAAAGGTTAGGGTTAGGGTGAGGTAGGTTAGGGTGAGGGTTCGGTTTAGGGTTATGGTTAGGGTAAGGATTAGGATGAGGGTTAGGGTAAATGTTAGTGGTAGGGTTAGGGTGAGGGTGAGGGTGAGGGTTAGGGTTTGGATGAGGGTTAGGGTGAGGCTTAGGATTAGGGTGAGGGTTAGGGTTAGTTTTAGGGTGAGGGTTAGTGTAAGGGTTAGGGTGAGGGTTAGGGTGAGGGTTAGTTTTAGGGTCAGGGTTAGGGTTAGGTTGAGGTTAAGGCTTTGGGTGACGGTTAGAGTTAAGGTGAGGGTTAGGGTAAGGGTTAGGGTTAGGGTTACCGTGAGGTTTAGGATTAGGGTTAGGGTGATGGTTAGGTTTAGGGTTAGTTTTGGGGTTAGGGTGACGTTTAGGGTTAGGGTGAGGGTGAGTGTTAGGGTGAGGGTTAGGGTTAGGGTTAGGGTTAGTTTTATGGTAGAGTGAGGGTTAAGTTTAGAGTTACGGTAACGGTGAGAGTTAGGTTTAGGGTTAGGGTGAGGGTGAGGGTGAGGGTGAGGGTTAATGAGAGGGTGAGGGTTAGGGTTAGTTTTAGAGTTACGGTGAGGGTGAGAGTTAGGTTTATGATTAGGGGGAGGGTTAGGATATGGTTTAGGGTTAGGGTTAGGGTTAGTGTTATGGTGAGGGTGAGGGTTAGGATTAGGGTTAGGGATAGGGTTCTGATTGGGTTGAAGTTGAGCTTGATGGTTAGGGTTAGGGTTAGGGTAGGGGTTATGGTGAATGTTAGTGTTAGGGTCCTTTTTAGCGTTAGGGTTAGGGTTAGGCTTAGGGTTAGGGTTAGGGTTAGGGTTAGGTTAGTTTTACGCTTAGGGTGAGGGTGAGGGTGTGGGTGAGGGTTAGGGTTAGGGTTACGGTGAGGGTTAGGGTGAGGGTTAGGGATAGGTATAGGGTGAGGGTGAGGTTGTGGGTGAGGGTTAGGGTTAGGGTTACGGTGAGGGTTAGGGTGAGGGTTAGGGATAGGTATAGGGTGAGGGTGAGGATTAAGGTGAGGGTGAGGGTTAGGGTTAGGATTAGGTTGAGATTTAGGTTTATGTGTGGGTTAAGGTAAGGTATCGGTGATAGTTACGGTGAAGGTTAGTGTTAGTGTTAGGGTTAGGGTTAGGATTAGGTTTATGGTTTGGGTTTGGATTAGAGTTAGGGTTAGGGTTAGGGTTAGGTTTAGATTTAGGGTGAGGGTGAGGGTAAGGGTTAGGGTAAGGTGAGGGTGAGGGTGAGGGTTAGGGTGAGGGTTAGGTTTAGGGTTATGGTTATGGTTATGGTTAGGGTTAGAGTGAGTGTTAGTGTTAGGGTTAGGGTTAGGAATAGGGTTAGGGCGAGGGTGAGGGTGAGTGTGAGTGTGAGGGTTAGGGTTAGAGGATTAGGGTTATGGTTAGTTGTAGGGTTAGGGTGAGGTTTAGGGTTAGGGTTAGGGTGAGGGTGAGGGTTAGGGTTAAGGTTAGGGTTAGGGGTAAGGGTAGGGGTAGGGGTAAGGTTAGGGTAAGGGTTAGGGTGAGGCTGAGGGTGAGAGTTAGGGTGAGGGTTAGGGTGAGGGTTAGTGTTTGGGTTAGGGTTAGGGTTGGGTGATGTTTAGGGTTTGGGTTAGGGTTAGGGTTAGGTTTAGGGTTAGGTTTAGGATTCAATTTAGGGTGAGTGTGAGGGTTAGGGTTAGGGTTAGGTTGAGGGTTAGGGTAAGGGTTAGGGTGAAGGTTAGGGTGAGTGTTAGTGTTAGGGCTAGGTTTTGGGTGAGGGTTAGGGGGATGATGAGGTTGAGAGTGATGGTTAGGGTGATGATTAGGTTTGGGTTTAGTTTTAGGGTTAGGGTGAGTTTTAGGGTTAGGGTTAGGGTGAGGGTGAGGATTAGGCTGAGGGTTAGGCTTATGGTTAGTTTTATGTTTACGGTGAGGGTTAGTGTTAGGGTAAGGGTGAGGGTGAGGTTTAGGTTTATGGTTAGGGTGAGGGTGAGGGTGAGTGTGAGGGTTAGGGTGAGGGTTAGGGTAAGTGTTAGGGTTAAGGTTTGGCTTAGGCTGAGGGTTAGGTTTAGGGTGAGGGTTAGAGTTAGGGTTAGGGTTACTTTTAGGCTTAGGGTGAGGGTGAGGGCAAGGGTGAGGTTTAGTGTTAAGGTGAGGGTGAGTGTGAGGGTTAGGGTGAGAGTTAGGGTTAGGGTTACTTTTAGGGTTAGGGTGAGGTTTAGGGTAAGGGTTAGGGTGAGGGTGAGGTTTAAGGAGAGTGATATGGTTAGGGATAGTTTTACCATTAGGGTGAGGTTTAGGGTTAGGGTGAGGGTTAGGTTTAGGGTTAAGGTGACTGTGAGGGTGATTGTGAGGGTTAGGCTGTGGCTTGGGGTTACGGTTAGTTTAGTGTTAGGGTGAGGGTTGGGGTTAGGGTTAGGGTGACGGTGAGAGGGAGAATTTTAGGGTTAGGGTTAGGGCGAGGGTGAGGGTGACGGTTAGGGTTAGGGTTAGTGTGAGGATTAGGCTGAGTGTTAGGGTGAGTGTTAGGGTGAGGGTGAGTGTTAGGGTTAGGTTGAGTGTTAGGCTTATGGTTAGGATAAAGGTTAGGGTGAGGGTTAGGTTGAGTTTAAGGCTTTGGGTGAGGGTTAGAGTTAGGGTTAGGGTTTGGTTTAGGGTGAGGGTGAGGGTTAGGGTTAGCGTTAGAGTGATGGTTAAGGTCAGGGTTAGGGTGAGGTTTAGCGTGAGTGTTAGCATTATAGTTAGTGTTAGGGTTACGGTTAGGTTGAGGTTTGGGGTTAAGGTTAGGTTGAGGTTTGGGGTTAGGGTTAGGGTGATGGTTAAGGTTAGGGCTAGTTTTAGGGTTAGGGTGAAGTTTAGGGTTAGGGGTAGGGTAAGGCTAAGGGTTAGGATGAGGGTTAGTGTTAGGGTTAGTTTTATGGTTAGGGTGAGGGGTAGTGTTAGAGTTATGGTAAAGGTGAGGGTTAGGTTTAGGGTTAGGGTGAGGGTTAGGGTTAGTTTTAGGGTTAGGGTGAAGTTTAGAGTTAGGGTTAGGGGGGGTGAGGGTTAGGGAGAGGTTTACGGTGAGGGTGAGGGTTAGGGAGAAGGTTAGGGTTAGGGTTAGTTTTAGGGTTAGGGTGAGGGTGAGGTTTAGGTATAGGTTTAGGGTCAGGGTGAGGGTGAGGGCGAGAGTTAGGGTTAGGGTTACAGTGAGGGTTAGGGTGAGCGGTAGAGATAGGGTTTTGATGAGGGTGAGGGTTAGGGTGAGGGTTAGTGTTAGGGTTAGGGTTAGGGTGAGGGATAAGGTTAGGGTTAGGGTAATGGTTAGGTTGAGGGTAGGGTTTGGTTTAGAGTTAGGGTTAGGGTTAGAGTTAGGATTAGGGTTAGGGTTTGGGTTAGAGTTAGGGATAGGGTTCCGATTTTGTTGAAGGTGAGCTTGATGGTTAGGGTTAGGGTTAGGGTCAGGGTTATGGTGAATGTTAGTGTTAGGGTTAGTTTTAGCGTTAGGGTTAGGGTGAGGCTTAGGGTTAGGGTTAGGGTTAGGTTACCTTTTAGGTTAGGGTGGGTGAGGGTTTGGGTGAGGGTTAGGGTTACGATGAGGGTTAAGGTAAGGGTTAGGGATAGGTATAGGGTGAGGGTGAGGATTAGGGTTCGGGTGAAGTTTAGGGTGAGGGTTAGGGTTAGGATTTGGGTGAGGTTTAGGGTTAGGGTGAGTGTTAAGGTAAGGTATCGGGTGATGGTTAGGGTGAAGGTTGGTGTTAGGGTAAGGGTTAGGGTTAGGTTAAGCTTAGGGTTTGGGTTAGGATTAGATTTAGGGTTAGGGTTAGAGTTCAGTTTAGGGTGAGTGTGAGGGTTAGGGTAAGGGTTAGGGGGAGGGTTAAGGTTAAGGATAGGGTAAGGGTTAGGGTGAAGGTTAGGGTAGTGTCAATGTTAGGGTTAGGGTTAGGGTGAGGGTTAGGTTTAGGGTTATGCTTATGCTTAGTGTTAGGGTGAGGTTGAGGGTGACTGTTAGTGTTAGGGTTTGGATTAGGGTTAGGGTTAGGGTTAGGGCGAGGGTGAGGGTGAATGTGAGGGTTAGGATGAGGGTTATGTTTAGGGTTAGTTTTGGGGCTAGGGTGAGGTTTAGGGTTAGGTTAGGGTGAGGGTGAGGGTTAGGGTGAGGGGTAGCGTTAGGGTGAGGGTTAGTTTTGGGTGATGTTTAGGGTTTGGGTTATGGTTATGGTTATGGTTGGGGTTAGGCATAGGGTTCGGTTTAGGGTGAGGGTAAGGATTAAGGTTAGGGTTAGGGTTAGTGTGAGGGTTAGGGTTAGGGTAACGGTTAGGGTGAGGGTTAGAGTTAGTGTTAGGGTTAGGTTTAGGGTTAGGTTTAGGGTTAGGGTTAGTTTTTGGGTTAGGGTGAAGTTTAGGTCAGGGTTCGGGTGAGGCTGAGGGTTAGGGTGAGGGTTAGGGTTAGGGTTAGGTTTAGGGTTAGGGTGAGGCTTAGCGTTAGAGTTACGGTGAGGGTGAGGTTTATGTTTAGGGTTAGGGTGAGTGTGAGTGTTAGGGTGAGGGTTAGGGTTACTTTTAGGGTTACTGTTAGTTTTAAGGTTAGGGTGAGGGTGAGGGTTAGGTTTAAGGTTAGGGTGAGAGTGAGGGTGAGTATGAGTGTTAGGGTGTGGCTTTGGGTTACGGTTAGTTTTAGCGTTACATTGAGGGTTGGGGTTAGGGTTAGGGTGAGTGTGAGAGTTAGGGTGATGTATAGGGTTAGGGTTAGGGCGAGGGTGAGGGTGAGGATTAGGATTAGGATTATGGTGAGTGTTAGGGTGAGCGTTAGACATAGGTTTTGGGTGAGGGTGAGGGTTAGGTTTAGTGTTAGTGTGAGGGTGAAGGTTAGGGTTTGGATGAGTTTAGGGTTAGGGTGAGGGTTAGTGTTAGGATTAGGGTTAGGGTTAGGGTGAGGTTTAGGTTTAGGGTTAGGGCAAGGGATAGGGTGAGGGTAGGGTTTGGTTTAGGGTTAGGGTTAGGGTCAGAGTTAGGATTAGCGTGAAGTTGAACATGAGGGTTAGGATGAGGGTTAAGGTTAGGGTTAGTTTTAGGGTTAGGCTGAGGTATAGGGTTAGGGTTAGGGTGAGGGTGAGGTTTAGGGTGAGGGTTAGGGTTTGGGTTAGGGTTAGGGTTACATTTATTGTTAGGATTAGGGTTAGGGGTAGGGTGAGGGTTTGTGTGAGGGTTAGGGTGAGGTTTAGGGTTAGGGTCAGGGTTAGGGTTAGGGTTCGCGTTAGGTTTAGGGATCCTTAAGGTTGGGGTTATGGTTTGGGTTAGGAGTTAGGGGTTATGTTTAGGGTTATTGTTAGGGTTACGATTATGGTTAGGGCTATGGTTTGTTTAAGGATTACGGTTAGGTTTATGGACCAATACGGTTAGGGTTAGGATTAGGGTTAGAGTTAGGGTTCTGTTTAGGTTTAGGGAGAGGGATAGGTTTAAGATTTGGATTAGTGTTAGGGTTAGGGTTATCGTTAAGGTTTGAGTTAGGTTATGGTGAGGGTTAGGGTTAGGGTTAGGGTTAGGGTGAGCGTGAGTGTTAGGGTGAGGGTGAGGGAGAAGGTGAGGGTTAGGGATAGATTTAGGGTTAGGATTAGAGTGATGGTTAGGGTGAGTGTGAGGTTTAGGGTTAGGGTTAGGGTTAGGTTTACGGTGAGGGTGAGGGTGAGAGTTAGGGATAAGGATAGTGTAAGGGTTAGGTTTGGGCTAGGGTTTGGTTAGGTTTAGGGTGATGGTTAGGGTTAGGGTGAGGGTTAGGGTTAGTGTTAGGGTTAGGGTTAGGCTTAGTGCGAGGTTTTGGGTTAGGGTTAGGGGGAAAATTAGGGTGAGGGTTAGGTTGAGGTTTAGGGTTATGGTTAGGAAGACGGTTAGGATTTGGTTTAGGGTTAGGGTTAGGGTTAGAGTGAAAGTGAGGATTAGGGTGAGGGTGAGGGTTAGGGTTAAGGTTAGTTTCAGAGTGAGGCTTAGGTGGGTGTGAGGGTTAGGGTTAGGGTTAGGGTTAGGATGAGGTTGAGGGTTAGTGTGAGGGTGAGGGTTAGGGTTAGGGTTAGGGTTTGGTTTAGGGTAAGGGTTAGGGTTATGGTTAGGTTTAGTGTTAGTGTTAGGGTTAGAGATTGGGTTACGGTGAAGGTTAGGGTTAGAATGAGGGTGAGAGTTAGGGTGACAGTTAGGGTTAGGGTGAGGTTGTGGGTTAGGTTTACCATTATAGTTAGGGTGAGGGTTAGGGTGAGAGTTAGTATTAGGGTTAGAATTAGGTTTAGGGTTACGGTGAGGGTTATGATGAGGGTTAGGGTTAGGGTTAGTTTTAGGATTAGGCTTAGGGTTAGGGATAGGGTTAGGGTGAGGTTTAACGTGAGGGTGAGTGTTAGGGTTAGGGTTAGTTTTAGGGTTAGGGTGAGGGTGAGAGTGAGGGTGAGAATTAGGGTTAGTGTTAGGGTTAGGGTTATAGTTAAGGTTTGGGTTAGGGTTAGGGTGAGGGTTAGGTTTAAAGTGAGGGTTAGGGTTAGGGTGAGGGTGAGGATGCGGTTGAGGGTAAAGGTTAGGGTTTAGGATAGGGTTAGGCTGAGGATTGCGGTGAGGGTAAGCCTTAGTGTTAGGGTTAGCGTTAGTGTTAGGTTTAGGGTGAGGGTGATGATGGGGTAAGGGTAAGGGTTAGGGTTTGGGATAGGGTTAGGGTGAGGAATGCGGTGAGGGTAAGCCTTAGTGTTAGGGTTAGGGTTAGTGTTAGGGTTAGGGTGAGGGTTATGGTGAGGGATAGCGTTAGGGTTAGTTTAAGGGTTTGGATTAGGGTTAGGCTTATGTTGAGGGTTAGGGTGAAGGTGAGGGTTACGGTGAGTGTTAGGGTTAGGATTAGGTTTAGGGTGAGTTTGAGGATGAGGGTTATGGTAGGGTTAGGATGACAGTTAGGATGAGGGTTAGGCTGAGGGTTTGTGTGAGGGTTAGTGTTAGAATTAGGGTTAGGGTTAGGGTGAAGTTTAGGTTTTGGGTTAGGATTAGGGTTAGGGTTAGGTTTAGGGTTGGGATGAGGGTGAGGGTGAGGGTGTGGTTGAGGGTAAGGGTGAGGGTTAGGGTGAGGGTTAGGGTTAGGTTTAGTGTTAGGGTTAGGGTTTAGGTTAGGTTTAAGGTTAGGGTTAGTGTGAGGTTGAGGGTGAGGGTGACGGTTAGGGTTACGGTGAGGGTGAGATTGTGGGTTAGGTTTACAGTTATGATTAGGGTGAGGGTTAGGGTTACTGTTAGGGTTAGAATTATGGTTAGGTTTAGGGTGACAGTTATGATGAGGGATAGGATTAGGGTTAGTTTTAGGGTTAGGCATAGGGTTAGGGTTAGGGTTAGGGTGATGGTTAGCATGAGAGTGAGGGTTAGGGTGAGTGTTATGGTTAGGGTGAGGGTGAGAGTGAGGGTGAGGATTAGGGTTAACGTTAGGGTTAGGATTATAATTAAGGTTTGGGTTAGGGTTAAGGTTAGGGACAGGGTTAGGGTTAGAGGGAGGATTAGGGTGAGGGTTATGGTTAGGGTGAGGGTGAGGGTAAAGTTTAGGGTTTGGGATAGGGTTAGAGTGAGGATTACGGTGAGAGTGAGCCTTAGGGTTAGGGTTAGGGTTAGGGTTAGGGTTAGGTTGAGGGTTAGGGTGAGGATTAGGGTGAGGTTATGGTGATGGTTAGTGTTAGGGTTAGTTTTCGGGTTAGGATTAATGTTAGGCTTTGGTTGAGGGTTAGGGTGAGGGTGAGGTTATGGTGAGGGTTAGGGTTAGGGTGAGGTTGAGGGTGAGGGTTACGGTTAGGGTTAGGTTTAGGGGGAGGGTTAGGCTGAGGGTTAGTGTGAGGGTTAGTGTTAGGGTTAGGGTTAGGGTTAGGGTGTGGTTTAGGGTTTGGGTTAGGTTTAGGGTTATATTTAGGGTTAGGGTGAGGTTGAGGGTTAGTGTGAGGGTTAGTGTTATGTTTAGGGTGAGATTTAGGATTTCATTCCGGGTTAAGGTAAGGATTAGTTGAGAGTTACGGTGGGATAGGGTTAGGTTTAGGTTTAGGGTTAGGGTTACATTTATGGTTAGGGTTTGGGTTAACGGTTAGGGTTAGGCTTATGGACCCTTATGGTTAGGGTTAGGATTAGGTTTAGGGTCAGGGTTATGTATATGGTTATGGCTAGGGCTAGGTTTAGGATTTGGGTTAGGGTTAGGGTCAGGGGTCTGGTTAGGGTTAAGGTTTGTGTTAGGGTTAGGGTTAGCATGAGGGTTAGGGTGAGGTTTACGGTGAGGGTTAGTAGTAGGGATAGGGTTAGGTTTAGGGTTAGGGTGAGGGTGAGAGTGAAGGTTAGGGTGAGGGTGAGGGTTATGGTTATGGTTAGTGTTATAGTGTGGTTTCGGGTGAGTGTGAGGGTTAGGGTTATGGTTAGTGTAAGGGTGAGGGTGAGGGTGAAGGTTAGGGTTAGGGTGAGGGTGAGGTCGATGGTTAGGGTTACGTTTATGGTTAGTGTTATGTTGAGGTTTAGGTTGAGGGTAAGGGTTATGTTCAGGGTTAAGGTAAGGGTTAGGGGTAGTATTAGAGTTTGCGTGAGGGTTAGTGTTAGGTTGAGGTTTAGGTTTAGGGTTTGGTTTACGCTTAGGCTTAGGGTTACGTTTGGGGTTAGGATGAGGGTGAGGGTTAGGGTTAGAGTTAGGGTTAGCAATAGGGTGAGGGTGAGGGTGAGGGTGAGACTTAGGGTTAGATTTAGGTTTAGGGTTAGGGTTAGGGTTTGGGTTAGGGATCGATTTAGGGTTAGGGTTAGAGTGATGTTTAGGGTGAGGGTTAGGTTTAGGGTTAGAGTTTGTGTGAGGGTTAGGGTTAGGGTTAGGTTGAGGGTGAGGCTAGTGTTAGGGTGAGGGTGCGGGTTAGAGTGAGGCTCAGGGTTAGTGTTCATGTGTGGGTTCGGGTGAGGTTTAGGGTTAGGGTTAGGGTGTTGGTTATGGTTTGGGTTAGGCTTACAGTAAGGGTTGAGGGTGAAGGTTAGGGTGAGGCTTAGGTTTATGGTTAGGGTTAGGTTTAAGATTTGGTTTAGGGTTAGGGTGTGGGTTATTGTGAGGGTGAGGGTTAGGATTAGGGTTAGGGTTAGGGTTTGGTTTTTTTTTGAGGGTGAGGGTGAGGTTTAGGGTTAGTGTTAGGGTTAGGGTTAGGGTGAGAGTTATGGTGAGTGTTATGGTGAGGGAGAGTGTTAGGGTTAATTTTAGGGTTAAGGATATGTTTAGGCTTAGGGTGGGTGTTAGGGTGAGGGTGAGGGTTAGGTTGAGGTGTAGGGTTATGTTTATGGTGAAGGTTAGGGTGAGGGTTAGGGTTAGGTTTAGGTTTTGGGACCCTTCATGTTAGGGTTAGCATTTGGGTTAGGAGTTAGGGGTTATGTTTAAGGTTAGGGTTAGGGTTACGTTTATGGTTAGTTTTAGGGTTTGGGTTAACAGTTAGGGTTAGGTTTAGGGACCCTTACAATTAGGATAGGATTAGGGTTAGAGTTAGGGTTATGTTTAGGGTTAGGGCTAGGGCTATTTTTAGGATTTGAATAGGGTTATGATTAGGGTTAGGGTTAAAGTTTGTGTTAGGGTTAGGGTGAGGGTTAGGGTTATGGTGAGTGTTTTTGTGAGGGTTACAGTTAGGGTTAGGCTTTGGGTTAGGGTGAGGGTGAGGGTGAGGGTTAGGGTTAGGGTTAGAGTAAGGGTTAGGGTTTGGTTTAGCTTTAGGGTTAGGGTTAGGGATAGGTTTAGTTTTAGGGTTAGGGTTAGGGTTTGGGTTAGGGTTAGGGTTAGGGTTATGGTTCGGGTGAGGGTGCGGGTGAAGGTTAAGTTTAGGGTGAGGTTGAGGGTGAGGTTTAGGGTTATGGTTTGGGTTATGGTTAGGGTGAGGGTTAGTATTTGGTTTAGGGTTAGGGTTAGGGTTAAGTTGAGGGTTATCGTGAGAGTGAGGGTTAGGGTTATGTTTCCGTTTAGGGTGAGGGTCAAGGTGAGGGTTAGGGTTAGGGTTATGGTTAGGGTGAGGGTGAGGTTTAGGGTGAGGGTTAGTGTTAGGTTTATGTTTAGGGTTAGGTTGAAGTTGAGGGTGAAGTTTAGGATTAGGGTTAGGGTGAGGGTTAGGGTTAAGGTTAGGTTTATGGACCCTTAAAGTTAGGGTTTGGGTTTTGGTTAGGAGCTGGGGTTATGTTTAGGATTATGGTTAGGGTTAGGTTTATGGTTAGGGTTAGGGTTTGGGTTAATGGTTAGGGATAGGTTTAGGGACCCTTACGGTTAGGGTTAGGATTAGGGTGAGTTTTAGGATTATGTTTAGGATTAGGTCTAGGGCTACGTTTAGGATTTGGGTTAGGTTCAGTGTTAGGGTTAGGGTTAGGGTTAGGGTTAAGGTTTGGGTTAGGGTTAGGATTACGGTGAGGGTTATCATGAAGGGTAGGGTGAGGTTTCGTGTTAGGGTTAGGGTGAGTGTGAGGGTTAGGGTGAGGGTGAGGGTTAGGGTTAGAGTTACAGTGAGGGTTAGGGTGAGTGTGAGGGTTAGGGTTAGTGTTAGGGTTAGAATTTGTTTTAGGGTAGGGTAAGGGTTAGGGTTATGGTTACGTTGAGGGTGAGGGTGAGGGTGAAGGATACGGTTAAGGTGAGGGTGAGGTTGAGCGTTAGCATTACAGTTATGGTTAGGGTTAGGTTGAGTGTATGTGTTAGGTTTAGGTTTAGGGTAAGCGTTTTGGTTAGGATTTGGGTTTGGGTGAGGCTTCGGTTGAGGGTAAGGGTTAGGGTTAAGGTTAGGGTAAGGGTTAGGGTTAGGATTAGGGTTTGGGTGAGGGTTAGGGTTAAGGTTAAGGTTAGGGTTTGGTTTAGGGTTTCATTTGTGGTTAGGGTGAGGCTGAGGGTGAGGGTTAGGTGAGGGTGAGGTTGAGGTTTAGGGTTAGGATTAGGATTAGGGTGAGGGTTAAGGATAAAATGAAGGTTAGGCTGAGGTTTAGGGCGATATTTAGGGTGAGGCTGAGGATGAGGGTGAGGATTAGGTTGAGGGTTAGGTTTAGGTTTAGTGTGATGGTGAGGGTGATGGTGAGGATGAAGGTAAGGGTGAGGGTTAGGGTGAGGTTTAGGGTTAGGGTTAGGTTTAGGATTAGGGTTAGGGTTAGCAGGAGGGTTAGGGTAAGGTTTAGGGTTAGGGTTAGGGTTAGTGTGAGGGTTAGGATTATGGTTAAGGTTAGGGTTAGGGGTAGAGTTTGGGTTAGGGTCAGGGTGAGATTTAGGGTGAGGCTTAGTGTTACTGTTAGGTTTAGGGTTATGGTGAGGGTTATGGTTAAGTTTATGTTTTGGCTTAGGATTAGGGTTAGGGTTAAGGTTTTGGTTAGGGTTAGGTTTAGTGTTTCGGTTAGGCTTAGGGATAGGGTTAGGGTGAGGGTTGCGGTGAGGTTTAGGGTTAGCGTTAGGGATAGGGTTAGGTTGAGGTTTAGGGTGAGTTTTATGGTTAGGGTTAGTGTGAGGGTTAGGTTGAGGTTTAGCGTGATGGTGAGGGTTCGAGTTAGGGTTAGCTTCACTTAGGGTTATGGTTAGGGATAGAGTTAAGTTTAGGGTTAGCATTACGGTTAGGGTTAGGATTAGGTTTACTGTTATGGTTGGGGCTAGGACTAGGGTTAGGGTTAGGTTTAGGTTTAGGGACACTTAGGGTTAGGGTTACTGTTAGGGTTAGGAGTTAGGGGTTATGATTAGGGTTAGGGGTAGGGTTAGGGTTAAGGTAAGGGTGAGGGTTAGGGTTAGGGTGAGGCTGAGGTTGAGCGTTAAGGTTATTTTGATTGTGATGGTTAGGGTTAGGGTTAGGTTTAGGGTTTGGTTTAGTGTTAGCCTTAAGGTTATGGTTAGGGTTTGGTTGAGGGTGAGGGTGAGGGTAAGAGTTAGAGTTAGAGTTAGGGTTAGGGTTAGGTTTAGATTGAGGGTGAGGGTGAGTGTTTCGGTTAGCGTTATGGTGAGTGTGAGGATTAGGGTGAGGGTTAGGATTGGTTTAGTGTGAGGATTATGGTTAGGGTTAAGTTTAGGGTGCGGGTTAGGGTTAATGTTAGGGGGAGGTTTAGTGTTAGAGTTAGTGTTATGGTCTGGGTTAGGTTTTTTGTTAGGGTTAGGGATAGGGTTGGGGTTTGGGTTAGGGTTAGGGTTAGGGTTGGGTTTAGGGTTAGGGTTAGTTTTAGGGTGAGGGTTAGGGTGCGGGTTAGGGTTTTATGTGAGAAGTATGGTTAGGGTAGGTTTGGTGCGCGTTAGGGTGAGGGTTAGGGAGAGGATTAGGGGGAGGGTTAGAATCAGGGGGAGGTTTAGTGTTAGGGTTAGTGTTACGGTCTCTGTTAGGTTTATTGTTATGGTTAGGGTTAGGGTTGTGGTTTGGGTTAGGGTTAGGGTTAGGGTTGGGGTTAGGGTTAGGGTGAGGGTTATGTTGAGGGTTAGGTTTAGGGTGAAGGTTTGGGTTAGAGTTAGGGTGAGGGTGAGTATTAGGTTTAGGTCGAGGGTTAGGGTGAGGGTTAGGGTTAGGGTGAGTGTTAGGATTAGGATTATGGTGCGGTGAATGTTAGAGTGAGGGTTAGGATTAGGGTTAGGGTTAGGGTTAGGGTGAGGGTTAGGGTTAGGGAAAGGTTTAATGTTAGGGTTAGGGTGAGGGTGAGGTTAGGGTGTGTTTGAGGGTTAGGGTGAGGGTGAGGGTTACGTTTACATTGAGGGTGAGCATTAGAGTTAGGGTGAGGGTGAGGATTAGGTTTAGTTTTAGAGTGTACGGGTAAGGTTATGGTTATCTTTAGGGTTAGGGTTAGGGTTATGTTTATGGTTAGGGTTAGGGGTAGGACTAGGTTTAGCGTTTGGTTAGGTTTAGGGTGAGGGTTAGGTTGAGGGTTAGGGTTAGGGTTAGTGTTAGGGTGAGGTTTAAGGTGATGATTAGGGTTACGATAAGGGTTAGGATTAGGGTTAGGGGTAGGATTAGGGTTAGGGTGAAGTTTAGGGTGAGGGTGAGGTTTGGGGTTATGGTTAGGGTTAGGGTGAGGGTGAGAGTTACGGTGATTTTGAGGGTTAGGGTTACGGTTAGTGTTAGGTTTAGGGTGAGGGTGAGCGTTAGGTTTCGGGTTTAGGGTTAGGTTTAGGGTTAGGGTGAGGGTTAAGGTGAGGGTGAGGGTTTTGTTTAGGGTTAGGGTTAGGGTGATGGTTTGGGTGAGGTGTAGGGTAGGGTTAGGAGTAGGGTTATAGTGTGAGGGTTACGATTAGGTTTAGGGTTAGGGGACCTTAAGTTTAGGTTTAGGGTTAGAGTGAGAGTGAGGGTTTGTGTTAGTTTGAGGGTGAGGGTGAGGGTTAGGGTTGGAGTTAGGGTTAGGGTGACTGTGAGGGTGAGGGTTTGTGTTAGGTTGAGGGTGAGGGTGAGGTTTAGGGTTGGTGTTAGGGTTAGGTTGAGGGTGAGGGTGAGGGTGAGTGTCAGTTAGGATTAGGGTGAGTGTGAGGGTTAGGGTGAGGGTTATTGTTAGGGTTAGTGCGAGGGTAAGGTTTAGGGTTAGGTTTAGGGTGCGAGTTAGGGTGAGAGTTAGGGTAAGGGTTAGGTTTAGGGTGAGGTTTAGGTTTAAGTGAGGTTTAGTGTTAAGGTTTGGGTTAGGGTTTTGGCTGAGGTTATTGTTAGGGTTAGGTTTAGAGTTGGGTTTGGGGTAGGATTAGGGTTAGAGTTGAGGTAAGGGTTAGGGATAGGGTGAGGGTTGGGGTGAGGGTTAGGGTTAGGGATAGGGACAGGGTTAGGTTGAGGTTTAGGGTTAGGGTTAGTGTGAGGGTTAGGTTGAAGTTTAGCGTGATTTTGAGGGTTAGCATTCGGTTAGCTCAACTTAAGGTTAGGGTTAGGGGTTAGGTTTAGGGTTAGTTTACGGTTAGGATTAGGATTAGGTTTACGGTTACGGTCGGGACTAGGACTAGGGTTAGGTTTAGGGTTAATGTGAAGGTTTGGTTGAAGGTTCAGGTTAGGATGAGGTTTACGGTTCGGGTGATGTTTAGGATGATAGGATTAGGGTGAGGGTTAGGGTGTGGGTTAGGGTTAGGCTTAGAGTTAGGGTGAGAGTTAGGTTTAGTGTTAGGATTAAGGTTTGTGTTAGTGTTAGGGTTATGGTTATGTTTATGGTTAGGGTTAGGGTTAGGATTTGGGTTAGGGTGAGGGTTAGGGTTTGGTTCAGGGTTAATGTTACCTTTAGGGATAGGGTTAGGGTGAGGGTGAGAGTTAGGTTTAGTGTTAGGATTAAGGTTTGTGTTAGTGTTAGGGTTATTGTTATGTTTATGGTTCGGGTTAGAGTGAGGGTTAGGGTTATGGTTAGGGTTACGGTTAGAGTTAGGGTTAGGGTTAGGGTTATGATGTGGGTGAGGGTTAGGGTGAAGTTTATGGTGAGGGTTAGGTTTAGGTTGAGGGTTAGGATTAGGGTTAGGATGAGGGTTAGGATTAGTGTGAGGGTTAAGGTTAGGGTTCCGGTTCCGGTTAAAGTTATGGTTAGGGTTAAGGTGAGGTGAGGGTTAGGTTGAGGGTTAGGGTTAGGGTGAGGTTTAGTGTTATGGTTAGTGTTAGAGTGAGGATGAGGGTGAGGGTTAGGTTTAGGTTGAGGATGAGGGTGAGGGTTAGGTTTAGTGTTATGTTTAAGGTTAGGGTTAGGGTTAGGAAAACTTAGGGTTAGAGTTAAGGTTAGGGTTAGGGTTACGGTTAGGTTTATGATTAGGGTTAGGGCTAGGACTAGGGTTAGTGTTAGGGTTAGTATTAGAATTCGAGTTAGGGTTATGTATAGGGTTAGGGCTAGGGCAATGTTTTGGTTAGGGTTAGGGTTAGGTTTAGGGTAAGGGTTAAGTTGAGGGTCAGGGTTAGGGTTAGTGTTAGGGTGAGGTTTAGGGTGATGGTTAGGGTTAGGATAAGGGTTATGGTAGGGATAGGGTGAGTGTGATGGTTAGGATTAGGATTAGGGTCATGGTGAGGGTGAGGATTAGGGTGAGTGTTGGGGTTAGGGCTAGGGTTAGGGTTAGGATGAGGTTGAGGGTGAGAATATGGTGATAGTGAGGGTTACTGTTATGGTTAGGATTAGCGTTGGGGGTAGGGTAAAGGTTAGATTTAGGGTTAGGGTTAGGGTGAGGTTTAGGGTGAGGGTTAGGGTTAGGGTTAGGGTAAGGGTGAGGTTTAGGGTGAGACTTAGGGTTAGGGTTAAGTTTAGGGTGAGGGTTAGGGTTAGAGTTAAGGTGAGGTTTATGGTGAGGGTTAGGGTGAGCGTTAGGGTTAGGGATAGTGTGAGGGTTAGGTTAAGTTTTGGGTTTAGGGTACGGGTTAGGATGAGGTCTAGGGTTAGTGTTAGGGTGAGGTTAGGGTTAGGTGAGGTTTATTGTTAGGGTTTGGGTTAGGTTTAGGATTAGGGTTGGGGTTTGTGTTAGGTTTAGGGTTAGGTTCGAGGTTAGGGTTAGGGTTAGGGTGAGGGTTAGGTTTAGGATTAGGGTGAGTGTTGGGGTTAGGGCTAGGGGTAGGGTTAGGGTGAGGGTGAGTGTGAGAGTATGGTGATAGTGAGAGTTACTGTTAAGGTTAGGATTAGCGTTGGTGGTAGGGTAAGGGTTAGATTTAGGGTTAGGGTTAGGGTGAGTTTTAGGGTGAGGGTTAGGGTTAGGGTTAGGGTTAGGGTAAGGGTGAGGTTTAGGGTGAGACTTATGGTTAGGGTGAGGGTTAGGGTGAGGGTTAGGGTTAGAGTTAAGTTGAGGTTTATGGTGAGGGTTAGGGTGAGTGTTAGGGTTAGGGATAGTGTGAGGGTGAGGTTAAGTTTTGGGTTTAGGGTACGGGTTAGGATGAGGGCTAGGGTTAGTGTTAGGGTGAGGTTAGGGTTAGGTGAGGTTTAGTGTTAGGGTTTGGGTTAGGTTTAGGATTAGGGTTGGGGTTTGGGTTAGGTTTAGGGTTAGGTTTGAGGTTAGGGTTAGGGTTAGGGTGAGGGTGAAGGTTAGGTTCAGGATTAGGGTTAGGGTGAGGTTTAGGGTTAGTGTTAGGGTTAGGGTGAGGGTGAGGGTTAGGGTTAGGATTAGATTGAGATTTAGGGTTAGGGTTAAGGTGAGGGTGAGAGTTAGGATTAGGGTTAGGGTTTAGGTTATGTTTAGGGTAAGGCTTAGGTTTAGGGTGAGGGTTAGTGTTAGGGTAGGTTTATGGTTAAGGATATGTTGAGGGTGAGGGTGAGGGTTAGGGTTAAGTTTAGGGTTAGATTTAGGGTTAGGGTGATTATGAGGGTGAGTGTTAGGTTTATGGTTAAGGATATGTTGAGGGTGAGGGTGAGGGTTAGGGTTACGTTTAGGGTTAGATTTAGGGTTAGGGTGAGGATGAGGGTGAGGGTTAGGTTTATGGTTAAGGATATGTTGAGGGTGAAGGTGAGGGTTAGGGTTATGTTTAGGGTTAGATTTAGGGTTAGGGTGAGGATGAGGGTCAGGGTTAGAGTTACCGTGAGGGGGAGTCTTAAGGTTATGGTTAGGGTTAGGGTTAGGGACCCTTTTGATTAGGTTTATGGTTAGGGTTAAGGTTAGTGTTTTCATTATGGTTAGGTTTAGAGTTAGGCTTAAGGTTTAGGTTAGGTCTAGGACTAGGGTTAGGTTTAGGTTTGGTTTAGGGTTAGGGTTAGTGTTGGGGTTAGGATTAGGATTAGGGTGAGGGTTAGGGTGAGGGTGAGGGTGAGGGTTAGGGTTAGGGATAGTGTGACAGTGAGGTATAAGGTTAGGTTAAGGGTTAGGGTTAGGGTGAGGGTTAGGGTGAAGGTGAGCATTAGGACTAGGGTTAGGGCTTGAGTTATGTTTAGGGTTAGGGTTAGGGTGAGGGTTAGGGTGAAGGTGAGCATTAGGACTAGGGTTAGGGCTTGAGTTATGTTTAGGGTTAGGGTTAGGGTGAGGGTTAGGTTGAGGGTTAGGTTTAGGGTGAGGTTTCGGTTAGGATGAGATTTAGTTTGACAGGGTTAGAGTGAGGGTTAGTGTGAGTATTAGGGTTAGGGTTAGGTTTAGGGTAGGGTTAGGGTTAGGGTTAGTGTTAAGTACTGGGTTAGTGTTAGGGTTATGGTTATGGTTATGATTATAGTTAGGGTTAGGGTTAGGGTTTAGGTTTGGGTTGTGTTTAGGTTTATGGTTAGGGTATTGTTTACAGTTACTGTTATGTTTAGGGTTAGGGTTGATGTTAAGGTTAGGATTAAAGTTAGGGTGAGGGTTGGTTAGCGTTAAGGTTAGGATGAGAATTAGGTTGAAGGTTGACATTAGGGTTAGTGTTTGGGTGAGGTTTAGGGTGATGGTTAGGGTTAGTCTGAGGGTTAGGGTGAGGGTTAGGGTTAGAGTTAGGTTAGGGTGAGCGTTAGATTTAGGTGAGGTTTAGTGTTAGGGTTAGCGTTAGGGTTTGGACTAGGTTATTGTTAGGGTTAGGGTTCAGGTTGGGGTTTGTGTTAGGTTTAGGGTTAGGGTTGAGGTTAGCTTTAGTTTTAGGGTGAGGGTTAGGTTAAGGGTTAGGGTTAGGATGAGGGTTAGGTTAGTGTTAGGTGAGGGTGAGGTTTAGGGTTAGGATTAGATTGAGGGTTAAGGTTAGGGTTAGGTGAGGGTGAGGGGTAGGGTTAGGTTTAGGTTTAGGGTGAAGCTTAGGGTGAGGGTGAGCGTTAGGGTTAGGGTTAGGATTATGGTTAGGGTTAGGGTGAGGATGAGGGTTAGGTTTAGGGTTATGATTAGGGTGAGGTTTAGATTTAGGGTGAATTTAGGGTGAGGGTTAGGGCGAGTGTTAGGGTTAGTGTTAGGATTAGGTTGAATGTTAGGATTAGGGTTATGGTTAAGTATTGGGTTAGTTTTAGGGTTATGGTTATGGTTATAGGTAGTGTTAGGGTTAGGGTTAGGGTTTGGGTTTGGTTTAGTTTTAGGGTTAGGGTTATGTTTTGTTTTAGAGTTAATGTTACGTTTGGGGTTAGGGTTAGGGTTAGGGTGAGGGTAAGGGTTAGGGTTGTGTTAGGGTTAAGGTTAGGGTGAGGGTTAGGTTTACTGTTAGGTTGAGGGTTAGTGTGAGGTTTAGCGTTAGGGTGAGGGTTAGGACTAGGGTTAGGGTGAGGGTGAAAGTTAGGGTGAGGGTGAGGATTAGGGTTAGGGTTAGGGTTAGGGTGAGCTTTAGGATTCGGGTGAGGTTTAGTGTTAGGGTTAGGATTATGTTGAGGGTGAGGGTGAGGGTCAGGTTTAGGTTGAGCGTTAGGGTGAGGGTTAGGTTTAGGGTTATGTTTAGGGTTAGGGTTAGGGATAGGCACACTTAGGGATAGGGTTAGGGTTAGGGTTAAGATTATGATTAGCGTTACGGTTAGGGTTAGGGTTAGGTTTACGGTAAGGGTTAGGGCTAGGACTAGGGTTAAGGTTAAGGTTAATATTAGAATTAGTGTTAGGGTTATTTATAGGGTCAGGACTAGGGCAAGGTTTAGGTTTATGGTTACGGTTAGGTTTAGGTTGAGGGTTAGCGTTTGGGTTAGTGTTAGTGTGAGGTTTATGGTGATGTTTAGGGTTAGTGTAAGGGTTAGGGTGAGGTTCGGTTTAGGGTTAGGGTTAGGCTGAGTGTTAGGATTAGGGTGAGGGTTAGGGTTAGGATTAAGCTGAGGGTTAGAGTTAGGGTTAGGGTTAGGGTTAAGGTTTGTGTTAGGGTTAGGGTAGGGTTAAGGTTATGGTTAGGGTTAGTGTGAGCGTTATGGTTAGGGTGAGGGTGAGGTTTAGGTTTAAGTTGAGGGTTAGATTTAGTGTAAGGGTTTGGGTTAAGGTTTGTTTTAGGGTTAGGTTTAGGGATAAGTTTAGATTTAGGGTTAGGGTTAGGCTGAGGGTTAGGGTTAGGTTCAGGGTGAGGGTTAAGTTTAGGGTTAGGGTAGGGTTTGGTTTAGGGTTAGGGTTAGGTTTAGTGTTAGGGTTAGTGTTTGGGTTTGGATTATGGTTAGGGTTAGGGTGAGGGTGAGGATGAGTGTGTTGGTTATGGTTGGGTTAGTGTGAGGGTTAGGTTGATGGTTAGGGTTAGGGTTAGTGTGAGGGTTAGGGTTAGAGTGCGGGTTAGGGTGAGGGCTGGTGTTAGGGTTTGGGTGAGGGTTAGGGATAGGGTGAGGTTTAGTGTTAGGGTTAGGTTTAAGGTTTGGGTTAGGTTTATTGTTAGGGTTATGATTAGGTTTGGGATTTGGCTTAGACTTAGTGTTAGGGTTGGTGTTAGCGTTAGGGTGAGGGTGAGGGTGAGGTTTAGGGTGAGGGTTAGGGTTATGGTGAGAGTTAGGGTGAGGTTTAGCATGAGTATTAGGTTTAGGGTTAGGGTTATGGTTAGTGTTAAGTTGAGTGTTAGGTTGTGGATTAGGGTTATGGTTAGGGTTAGGGTGATGATTAGGGTTAGGGTGAGGTTTAGGGTGATGGTTAGCCTTAGGATGAGGGTTACGGTGAAGGTTAGGGTTAGGGTTAGTGTGAGGGATTGGGTTAGGGTGAGAGTTGTTTAGGTTTAGGGTGCGGGCTAGGGTTAAGGTTATGGTTAAAGTTTGGGTTAGGGTTATGGTTATGTGTATGATTATGTTTATGGTTAGGGTGAGGTTGATGGTTAGGGTTAGTGTTAGTGTGAGAGTGAGGTTGAGGTTTAAGGTTAGGGTTAGCGTTAGGGTTAGGGTGAGGTTATGGTTAGGGTTATGGTTAGGTTTATGGTTAGGGTTTGGTTGAGGCTTAGGGTGAGGGTGAGGGCTAGGGTTAGATTTATGGTTTGGTTATGTTTAGGGTTAGGGTAAGGGTTAGGGTGAGGGTTAGTGTTATGGTTAGGATTATGGTTAGGGTTAGGGTGAGGGTGAGTGTTAGGGTTAGGGTTAGAGTTAGGTTTAGGGTTAGGGTGAGGGTGAGGGTGAGGTTTAGGGTTAGCGTGAGGGTCAGGTTTAAGGTTATGTTTAGGGTTAGGGTTAGGTTAAGGGATCCTTAGGATTAGGTTTAGCGTTAGGGTTAGGGTTAGGCTTATGGTTATGGTTAGTTCTAGGAATAGGGTTAGGATTAGGATTGGGGTTAGGATTAGCATTAGGGTAATGGTGAGGGTTAAGGTGATGGTTAGGGTTTGGGTGAGGGTTAGGGTTTGGGTGAGGGTTATTTTTAGGGTTAGGGTGACGGTGAGGGTTAGTGTGAAGGTGCGGGTTAGGATTAGGGTTATGGCTTGGGTTATATTTAGAGTTAGGGTTGGGTTAGGGTCAGGGGTAACGGGAGTGTTAGGCTTAGGGTTAGGTTTAGGGTTAGGGTGAGGGTGAGGGTTAGGATTAGATTTAGGGTTAAGTTTTGGGTTAGTGTTAGGGTTATGGTTATGGTTATGGTTAGGGTTAAGGTTAGGGTTAGGGTGAGGGTTAGGTTAGGGTGAGGGTTAGGGTTAGGCTTAATGTGAGGGTTAGAGTTAGGGTTAGGTTTAGGGTTAAGGTTTTTGTTGGGGTTAGGTTTAGGGTTAGGGTTAGGTTTACGGTTAGGGTGAGGGTTAGTGTTAGGGTAAGGGTGAGGGTTAGGTTTAGTGTTAGGGTTAGGGTTAGGGTTATGGTTAGGGTTAGGGTGACGGTGAGGGTGAGTATGTCTTTTAGGGTTAGGGTGAATGTGATGGTTAGGGTTAGGGTTAGTATGAGGGTTTAGGTTAGGTTTAGGTTTAGACTGCGGGTTAGTGTGAGGGTTAGATTTAGGGTTAGGGTGAGGGTTAGGGATAGGGTGAGGTTTAGTGTTAGGGTTAGGGTTAAAGATTGGGTTAGGGTTATTGTTAGGGTTAGGGTTAGGGTTGGGGTTGGTTTGGGGTTTGTGTTAGGATTGGGGTTAGGGTTAGTGTTAGGATGAGGTTGAGGTATAGCGTAAGGATTAGGGTTATGGTGAGGGTTAAGGTGAGGGTTAGCGTGAGTGTTAGGTTTAGGGTTAGGGTTATGGTTAGTGTTAGATTGTGTCTTAGGTTATGGATTAGGGTTATGATTATGTTTAAGGTGATGGTTAGGGTTAGGGTGAGGTTTAGGGTGATGGTTAGGTTTAGGATGAGGGTTGGGTCAAGGTTAGGTTTAGGTTTAGGTTTAGGTTGAGGGATAGGGTTAGGGTGAGAGTTGGTTAGGTTTAGGGTGCGGGCTAGGGTTAGGGTTAGGGTTATGGTTATGGTTATGGTTATGGTTAGGATGAGGTTGAGGGTCTGGGTTACGGTGAGGGTTAGGGTTAAGTTTAAGGTGAGAATTAGGGTTAGGGTTAGGGTTAGGGTTAGGTTTAAGTTTTTGGTTAGGGTTAGGTTTAGGTTTAAGGTTAGGATTAGAGTTAGGGTAATGGTGAGGATTAGGGTTAGGGTTAGGATGATGGTTAGTGTTAGGGTTAGGGTAATGGTGAGGGTTAGGGTTAGGGTATGGGTTAGATTTAGGTTGAGGGTTAGAGTGAAGGTGAGGGTTAGTATTAAGGTTATGGCTTGGGTTATGTTTAGGGTTAGGGTTAGGGTTAAGGTGATTGGTAGGGTGAGTGTTAATGTTAAGGTTAGGGTTAGGGTTAAGGTGATGGTAGGATTAGGGTTAGGGTTAAGTTTTGGGTTAATGGTAGGGTTAGGGTTAAGGGGAGGGTAGGATTAGGTTTAGGGTTAAGTTTTGGGTTAGTGTTAGGGTTAGGGTTAGGGTTAAGGTTTGGGTTAGGGTTAGGTTTAGGGTGAGGGTGAGGGTAAGGGTTAGGGTTTGTGTTAGGGTTAAGGTTACGGTGAGGTTTAGGGTTAGGGTTAGAGTTATGGTTAGAGTTTGGATTAGGGTTAGGTTTAGTGTGAGGGTTCGTGTGAGGGCTAGGGTGAGTGTTAGCGTTAGGGTGAGGTTTAGGTTTAGGGATAGGGTGAGGGTGAAGTTTAGGATGAGGGTTAGGATTATGGTTAGGTGTTGGGGACCGACTATGGGGTCAATGACCTTGGACCTGACCTTGGACCTACACAACTGTATACACAAGGAAGTAACTATTATCAGGATAATTCAAGCAATATCAATCTGTTCTTATCATGATAACTTCAAGCAATGTCAATCAGTTCTTATCAAGATGACTTTAAGCAATGTCAATCACATCTTGTCAAGATGACTTTGGGCAATATTAATCACTTCTCATTTATCCTATTTGTGCCTTGATTAGTATTTTGTATGAATGTACCCTCTGGCAGTTCCCTAGTTTTAAGAAGAGTATTTAAGGTCGGAACTTGAAATAAACTGGGCTGCAGTCTTTACCTGGGCTGCAGACCTCCCGAACTCCATCTGTTTGTCTCTCTTTTAATTTTTCCTAGTCCTTGCCCCTATTTCAGGAATCCCAATCTGCGAACCCTGGTTTGCTGCCGGCTGGCCCCGGCAGTTAGGGTTAGGGTTAGGGTCAGGGTGAGGTTTAGTGTTACGATTAGGTTTAGGATGATGGTGAGTATGAGGGTGAGGGTTAGGTTTAGGATTGTGTTTAGGGTTGGGTAGGGATAAGAACCCTTAGGGTTAGGGATAGGGTTTGGGTTAAGGTTATGGTTAACGTTAGGGTTAGGGTTAGTGTTAGGGTTAGGGTTAGGTTTATGGTTAGGGTTAGGTCTAGGACTAGGGTTAGGGTTAAGGTTAAGGTTAGGATTAGATTTAGGGTTAGGGTGTGTATAAGGTTAAGGCTAGGGCAACGTTTAGGTTTATGGTTTGGTTAGGTTTAGGGTGAGGATTAGGTTGAGGGTTAGGGTTAGGGATAGGGTTAGGGTGACGGTTAAGATTAGGGTGAGGGTTAGGGTTAGAGTTAGGGTTAAGGTGTGGTTTAGAGTTAGGGTTAGGTTAAGATTTTGTTAGGGTTAGGTTTAGGGTTAGGGTTAGGGTTAGGTTTAGGTTTAGGTTTAGGATTAGGGTTAGGGTAAGGGTTAGGGTTAGGGGTAAGGGTAGGGTTTGGGTTAGGGTTAGGGTTATGGTTAGGGTTAGTTTTAGGGATAGAGTTAGGGTTAAGGTAGGTTTAGCGTTAGGGTTAGTGTCATGGTCATGGGTAAGGACGCTTAGGTTTAGGTTTAGGGTTAAGGTTAGGGTTAGCGTTAGGTTTAGGGTTAGGTTTAGGGTTAGGGTTAGGATTATAGTTAGGGTTAGGGTGAGGTTTAGGGTTAGGGTTAGGTTTAGGGTGAGTGTTACAGTTAGTTAGGGTGAGGGTGAGGTTTAGGGTTAGGGTTAGTGTGAGGGTGAGGCTTAGAGTTAGGGTGAGGGTTAGGGTTAGGGGTAGGGGTAGGGTTTGGGTTAGGGTGAGGGTTTGGGTGAGTGATAGGGTTAGCTTTAGGTTGATGGTTTGTGTTAGGTTGTGGGTCATGGTTAGGGTTAGAGTTAGGGTGAGGGTGAGCGTGAAGTTTATGGTAAGGGTGGAGGTGATTGTTAGGTTTAGGGTTAGGGTTAGTGTGAGGGTTAGGTTGAGGGTTAGGGTTAGGTAATTGTTATGATTAGGTTTAAGGTTAGGGACCCTTACTGTAAGGTTATGGTTAGGGTTAAATTTAGTGTTAGCGTTAAGGTAAGGGTTAGGATTAGGGTTAGGTTTATGGTTAGGTTTAGAGCTAGGATTAGGGTTAGGGTTAGATAGGATTAGGGCTAGGGTAAGTGTTAGGGTGAAGTTTAAGGTGAGGGCGACAGTTAGGGTGAGGGTTAGGGTTAGGGTCAATGTTAGGGTTTGGGTGATGGTTAGAGTTAGGGTTAGGTTTAGGGTTAAAGTGATGATTAGGGTTAGGGTTATGGTTAGGGTAAGCATTAGGGTTAGGATTTGGGTGAGGGTTAGGGTGAGGTTTTGGGTTAGGGTTAGGGTTAGGGTGAGGGTGAGGGTTAGGCTTAGGGTTGGGGTTGATGTGAGGGTTAGGGTGAGTGTTAGGGTTAGGTTTAGGATTAGGGTTAGGTTTAAGGTAAGGTTTAGGGTGAGGGTTAAGGTTAGGGTTAGGGTTAGGTTTAGGGTTAGGGTGAGGGTTAGTGTTAGAGTTAGGGTTAGAGTTAGCGTGAGAGTGAGGTTTAGGGTTATGGTTAGAGTAAGGTTGAGGCTGAAGATTAGGGTGAGGGTGATGGTTAGAGTAAGGGTGGGGGTTAGAGTGAAGGTTAGGGTGAGGGTTAGGAAGAGGGTTAGGTTTAGGGTTAGGGTTAGGTTTAGGATTAGGGTTAGGGTTAGGGTTAGTTTTAGGGTTAGGGTTAGGGTGAGGGTTAAGGTTAAGTCAGGGTGAGGGTTAGGGTGAGGGTGAGTGTTATGGTTAGGGTTAGGGTGAGGGTGAGGGTGATGTTAAGGTTTAGGGTTAGCGTTGGGTTAGGTTTATGGTTAGGCTTAGGGTTAGGACTAGGATTAGGGTTAGGGTTAGGGTTAGCGTTAGGGTTAGGGTGAAGGTGAGGGTTAGTGTTAAAGTTAGGGTTAGGATTAGGTTTAGGGTGAGGGTGAGCTGAGGGTTAGGGTTACGGTTAGGATTAGGTTGAGGGTTATGGTGAGGGTGAAGGTTAATGTTAGTTTTAGGATTAGGCTTAGGTTTAGGTTTAGGGTAAGGGTTATGGTGAGGGTTAGAATGAGGGTGAGGGTTAGGGTTACGGTGAGGGTTGGGGTGGGGGATAGGAATAGGGTTAGGGTAAGGGTGACAGTCAGGATTAGGGTGAGGGTTAGGGTGAAGTTTAGGGCTAGGTTTAGGGTGAGGGTTAGGGTTACGGTTAGGGTGAGTGCTAGGGTTAGGGTGAGGGTTAGGTTTGGGTTTAGGGTGAGGGTGAGAGTGAGTGTTAGGGTGAGGATGAGGGTGAGGGTTAGGGTTAGTGTTCGGTTTAGGGTTAGGGTGAGGTTTAGGGTTACAGTTAGAGTTATGATTAGGGTCTGGGTTAGGGTTAGGATCTGGGTTACGGTTAGGTTTAGGTTGAATTTGCGGGTGAGTTTTAGGATTAGAGTTAGTTTTAGGTTTCAGGTGAGGGATAGGTTTAGGGTAAGATTTGGATGAAGGTTTGGGTGAGGTTTAGGGTGAGGGTTAGGGTGAATGTGAGTGTTAGGTTTAGGGTAAGGGTGAGGGTAAGGGTTACTGTTAGAGTGAGGGTGAAGGTTAGGGTTTGGGACCCTTAGGGTTAGGTTTAGGTATAGGTTTAAGTTTAGGGTTAGCGTTAGTGTTAGGGATAGGACTAGGACTAGGGTTACGGTTAGGGTTAGGGTGAAGTTGAGGGTTAGTGTTAGGGTTAGTGTTAGGTTTAGGGTGATGGTGAGCGTGAGGGTTAGTGTTATGGTTAGGGTTAGGTTGAGGGTTATGTTGAGAGTTAAGGTTAGGGTTAGTTTTAGGGTTACACTTAGGTTTAGGGTTAGCGTGAGTGTGAGGGTTAGCGTGAGGGTGAGGGTTAGGTTGAGCGTTAGGTTTAGGGTTAGTTTAAGGGCTAGAGTGGGGGTGAGGTTTAGGGTTTGGTTTAGGGTGAGGGTTAGGGTGAGGGTTAGGGTAAGGGTTAGGGTGATGGTTTGGGTGAAGGTGAGTGTTGGTTTTAGGATTAGGGTTAGGTTTAGGGTTAGGGTTTGGGTGAGGGTTGGATTTAGGTTTAGGATTAGGGTTACGGTTAGGGTTAGGTTTTGGGTTAGAGTTAGGTTTACAGTTAGTGTGAGGGTGACAGTGAGGTTTAGGCTTATGGTTAGGGTTGGTGTGAGGGTTAGGGTTAGGGTTAGGTTTAGGTTTAGGATTAGGGATAGCATTAGGGTAAGGTTTAGTGTTAGCGTTAGGGTTTGTGTTAGGTTTAGTGTTAGGGATAGGGTGAGGGTTAGAGTTAGGGTTATGGTTAGAATGACAGTGAGGGATTAGGATTAGGGTTAGGATTATGATGAGGGTTAGGATTACGTTTATGGTCTAAGTTAGGGTTTGGGTTACAGGTTAAGGGTAGGTTTAGGGTTAGTGTTAGGGTTATGTTTAGGTTTAGGGTTAGAGTTAGGGACGCTTACGGTTAGGGTTAGAATTAGGGTTAAGGTTAGGGTTATGTTTCGGTTTAGGGTTAGGGTTAGGGTTTGGTTTAGAGTGAGGTTTAGGTTGAGTGTGAGGTTTAGGGTTAGGTTTATCGTGAGGATGAGGGTGAGGGTGAGGCTTAGTGTTAGGGTTAGTTTTAGGGTTAGGGTTTGGAATCAGGGATAGGTTTAGGGTTATTTTTAGGTTTAGTGTTAGGGTTAGGGATTGTGTTAGGTTTAGGGTTAGTGTTAGGGGGAGAGTGAGGGTGAGGGTGACGATTAAGGTTAGGTTGAGGGTGAGGATGAGGGTTTAAGTTAGGGTTAGGTTTAGGGTTAAGGTGAGGGTTAGGGTGAGGGTTAGGGTTAGGGTTAGGGTGAGGGTGAGGGTGAGGGTGAAGGGTAGGCTTAGGGATAGTGTGGGTGTGAGGTTTAGTGTGAGGGTTAGGGTTAGGTTAAGATTAGGGCGAGGGTTAGGGTAAGGTTTAGGGTGAGGTTTTGGGTTAGGTTTAGTGTTTGTGTTAGGGTTAGGGTGAGAGATAGGTTTAGAGTTAGGGTTAGGGTTAGCGTGAGAGTGAGGGATTAGGGTTAGGGTTAGGATTAGGGTGAGGGTTAGGGTTAGGGTTAGGGTGAGGGTTAGGTTGATGATTAGGGTCTGGGTTAGTGTTAGGGTTAGGGTTAGTTTTGGGGTTAGGGTGAATTTGAGAGTGAGAGTTAGGGTGTGGGTTAGGGTCTGGGTTAGTTTTATTTTAAGGTGAGGGTTAGGGTTAGGGTAAGGGTTAGGGTGAAGGTGAGGGTGAGGGTTAGGTTTAGGTTAGGGTTAGGGTTAGGGTTAGGATTAGTGGTAGAGTTAGGTTTAGGGTGAGGGTTAGGATTAGATGAGTGTGAGGGTTAGGGTGAAGGTGAGTGTTAGGGTTAGGGTTAAGGTGAAGGTGAGGGTGATGGTTACGGTTAAGGTGAGGGTGAAGGTTAGGGTTAGGGACCCTTAGGACTAGGACTAGGACTAGTGTTAGGGTTAGGGTTAGGGTTAGGGTTAGAGTGAACGTGACGGTTAGTGTTAGGGTAAGGGTTAGGTTTAAGTTTTGGGTGAGGGTGAGTGTGAGGGTTTAGGGTTATGGTTATGGTTAGGTTGAAGTTTAGGGTGAGGGTTAAGGTTGCAGTTAGTTTTAGGCTTAAGATTAGGTTTAGGGTTAGAGTTAGCATTAGGGTGAGGGTTAGCGTGAGGGTGAGGGTGAGGGTTAGTGTAAGCATTAGGGTTAGTTTTAGGGCTAGGGTGAGGGTGAGGTTGAGGGTTTGGGTTAGGGTTACGGTGAGGGTTAGGGAGAGGGTGAGGGTTAGGGAGAGGTTTAGGATTTGGTTTAGTGTTAGGGTTAGGTTTAGGGTTACGGTGAGGGTTAGGGTTAATGTTAGGGTTAGGGTTCGATTTATGGTGAGGTTGAGGTTGAGGGTGAGGATGAGTGTGAGGTGAGAGTTACGGTTAGGGTCAGGGTGAAGGTTAGGTTTAGGGACCCTTAGGGTTAGTTTTAGGGTTAAGTTTAAGTTTAGGGTTAGCGTTAGGGTTAGAGTTAGGACTAGGACTAGGGTTAGTGTTAGGGTTAGGGTTAGGATGAAGGTGAGGGTTAGTGTTAGGGTTAGGGTTAGTTTTAGGGTGAGGGTTAGCGTGAGGGTTAGGCCTATGGTTAGGGTTAGATTTAGAGTTATGGTGAGTGTTAATGTTAGGGTTAGTTTTAGGGTTACTCTTAGGTTTAGTGTTAGGGTGAGGGTTAGGTTTAGGGTTAGGATGAGGGTAAGGGTTAAGGTGAGGGTTATGGTAAGGTTTAGGGTTAGCGTTAGGGTGATTGTTAGATTAGGTTTAGGGTTACGTTTAGGGTGAGGTTGTGGGTGAGGATTTGGTTTAGTGTTAGTGTTAGGGTTAGGTTTAGGGTTATGGTGAGGGTGATGGTTAGGATTAGTGTTAGGGTTAGGGTTCGGTTTATGGTGAGGTTGAGGGTGAGGGTGAGGGTAAGGGTGAGGTGAGGGTTATGGCTAGGGTCAGGGTGAAGGTTAGGGTTAGGGACCCTTAGTGTTAGGTTTAAGTTTAGGGTTAGTGTTAGTGTTAGTGTTGGGGTTAGAGTTAGGACTAGGACTAGGGTTAGGATTAGCATTAGGGTTAGGGTTAGGGTGAAGGTGAGAGTTAGTGTTAGGGTTAGGGTTAGGTGAGGGTGAGCATGAGGGTTTGGGTTATGGTTAGGGTTAGGTTTAGGGTTATGGTGAGTGTTAATGTTAGGGTTAGTTTTAGGGTTACGCTTAGGTTTAGTGTTATGGTTAGGGTGAGGGTTAGCGTGAGTGTGAGATTTAGGGTGAAGTTTAGGTTTAGGGTTAGTTTTAGGGCTAGGGTGAGGATGAGGTTGAGGGTTTGGGTTAGGGTTATTTTGAGGGTTATGGTGAGGGTTAGGGATAATGTTAGGGTGAGGGTGAGAGTTAGGGTTAGGGTTAGGATTAAGATGAAGGTTAGAGTTATGGTGAGGGTTAGGGTAAGGGTTAGGGTGAGCGTTAGGGTGAGGGTTAGATTTAGGGTTAGGGTTAGGTTTAGGATGAAGTTTAGGTTTTGGGATAGGGTTAGGGTTAGGGTTAGGGTGAGGTTGAGGGTTAGGATTAGGTTTAGGCTTAGGTTTATGTTTAGGGTTAGGGCTAGGGCTTGGTTTAGAATTTGGGTTAGGGTTAGGGTTAGAGTTAGGGTTATGGTTAGGGTTAAGGTTACGTTTTGGGTTAGGGTTAGAGTTAGGGTGAGGGTTAGGGTGATTGTTTGGGTGAGAGTGAGGGTTAGGGTGAGGATTAGGATGAGGATGAGGTGAGGGTGAGGGTTAGGTTTAGGGTTAGGGTGAGGTTTAGGTTTAGATTTATGGTTAGCGTAAGGGTTAGAGTTTGCGTGAGGGTTAATGTTAAGGTTAGAATTAAGGTTTGGGTTTGGTTTAGGGTTAGAGTTAGGGTTAGGTTTGGGGTCAGGGTGAGGGTGAGAGTTAGGGTTAGGTGAGGGTAAGGGTGTGGGTGAGGATGAGTGTTAGGGTTAGGGTTAGGGTTAGGGTGAGAGTGAGGGTGAGGCTACGGTTAGGGTGAGTGTGAGGGTTAGGATTAGGGACCCTTACATTTAGGGTTAGGGTTAGAATTAGCATTAGGGTTAGGGTTAGATTTATGGTTAGGCTGAGGGCTAGGACTAGGGTTAGGGTTAGGGTTAGGATTAGGGTTATGGTAAGGGTTATGTGTAGGGTTAGGACTAGGGCTAGGTTTAGGGTTTGGGTGAGGGTTAGGTTTAGGGTTGGGGTGAGGTGAGGGTTAGGGTTAGCGTTAGGTTTAGGGGGAGTGTGAGCGTGAGGGTTAGGGTTAGGATTAGGGTTATGGTGAGGGTTATGGTGAGTGTTAATGTTAGGGTTAGTTTTAGGGTTAGGCTTAGGTTTAGGGTGAGGGTTAGGGTAAGGGTGAGGGTTAGTGTGAGGGTTAGGGTGAGGATTAGGGTTAGGGTTAGTTTTAGGGTTAGGGTGAGGGTGAGGGTAAGGTTAGGGTTAGGGTAACAGTGAGGGTTAGGGTGAGGACTAGGGATAGGGTTGGGGTAAGTGTGAGGGTTAGGGTTAGTGTGAGGGTTAGGGTTAGGGTGAGGGTGAGAGTTACGTTTAGGGTGAAGGTTAGGGTAATGGTTAGGGTTAGGGTGAGGGTTAGGTTTAGGTTTAGGGTGAGGGTGAGAGTGAGGGTTAGGCTGAAGATGAGGGTGAGGGTGAGGGTTAGTGTGAGGGTGCTGATAAGGGTGAGGGTTGGGGGTAGAGATAGGATTAGTGTTAGGGTGAGGTTTAGGGTTAGGGTTAGGGTGATGATTAGTGTCTGGGTTAGAGTTAGGGTTAGGGTTAGGGTGATGATTAGGGTCTGGGTTAGAGTTAGGGTTATGGTGAATTTGAGGGTGAGGGTTAGGATTAGGGTTAGTTTTAGAGTTAAGTTGAGTGTTAGGTTTAGGGTTAGGAATAGGGTTAGGTTTAGGGTGAGGGTTAGGGTGAGGGTTAGGGTTAGGTGATGGTGAGGGTTAGGGTGAAGGTGAGTGTTATGGTTAGGGTTAGGTTGAGGGTGAGGTGATGGTTACAGTTAGAGTGAGGGTGAATGTTAGGGTTAGGGACCCTTAAGGTTAGGGTTATGGTTAAGTTTAAGTTTAGGGTTAGCGTTAGGGTTAGGGTTAGGGTTAGGACTAGGAGTAGGGTTATGGTTAGGGTTAAGGTTAGGGTGAAGGTGAGGGTTACTGTTTGGGTTAGGGTGAGGGTTAGTGTTAGTGTTAGGGTTAGGGTTAGAGTGAGGTTTAGGGTTAAAGTTTGGGTTAGGGTTTGGTGTAGGGTGAGCGTGGGCGTGAGGATTAGGTTTAAGGTTAGGGTTTGGTTGAGGGTTATGATGAGACTTAAGGTTAGGGTTAGTTTTAGTGTTAGGCTTGGGTTTAGAGTTAGGGTTAGGGTGAGGGTTAGCGTGAGTGTGAGGGTTAGGGTAAGTGTTAGGATTAGGGTTAGGGTGAATTTTAGGGTTTTGGTTGGGGTTAGGATTAGGGTTCAGTTTAGGATAAAGGTGAGTGTTAAGGTTAAGGTTAGGGCGAAGGTGAGGGTTAGGGCCAGTTTTAGGTTTAGGTTGAGGGGTAAGGTGGGTGTTAGCGTTAGGGTTAGGGTGAGAGAGTGAGAGTTAGGATTATGGTTAGGTTGACTGTAAGGGTTAGGGTTAGGGTTAAGGTGAGGTTGAGTGTGAGGGTTATGGTGAGGGTTAGGGTTAGTGTTAGTTTTAGGATTAGGGTGAGGTTTAGGGATAGGGTTAGGGTGAGGGTGAGGGTTAGGTTTAGGGTTATTTTAGGGTTATGTTGAGTTTAGGTTTTGGGTGAGTATGAGGGTGAGGTTTAGGGTTAGGGTGACGGTGAGGGGGAGTGTAAGGATTAGGGTGAGGCTTAGGGTTACAGATAATTTTAGGGTTAGGGTGAGGGTTGGGTTTAGGGTTAGGGTGAGGGTGAGTTTTAGGGTGAGGGATAGGGTTAGGGTTGGCTGGAGCGTGAGGATTAGGGTGAGGGTGAGGGTTAGGGTTAGGATTAGTGTTAGGATGAGGGTTAAGGTTAAGGTGAGGGTTATGGTAAGGGTTAGGGTGAGCGTTAGGGTGAGGGTTAGAGCTAGGGTTAGGGTTAGGTTTAGGGTGAGGTTTAGCGTTTGGGTTAGGCTTAGGGTTAGGGTTAAGGTAAGGTTGAAGGTGAGGGTTAGGGTTAGGGTTAGGGTTATAGTTAGGAAGAGGGTTAGGATTTGGTTTAGGGTTAGGGTTAGGTTTATGGTTACGGTGATGGTGAGGGTTAGGGTTAGTGTTAGGGTTAGGGTTCGGTTTAGGGTGAGGGTGAGGGTGAGGGTTAAGTTGAGAGTGAGGGTTATGGTGAGGCTTAGTGTTAGGGTTAGTTTTACAGACCCTTAAGGTTAGGGTTAGGATTAGGGTTAGGGTTAGGTTTGTTTAGGTTTAGGGCTAGGGCTAGGTTTAGGATTTGGGTTAGGTTTAAGGTTAGAGTTATGGTTAGGATTAGGGTTAAGTTTTGGGTTAGTGTTAGAGTTAGGGTGAGGGTTAGGGTGATTGTTACGGTGAGTGTGAAAGTTAGGGTTAGGTTTAGGGTGAGGGTGAGCGTGAGGGTTGGGCTTATGGTGAAGGTTTTTGTGATGGTTAAGTTTAGGTTTAGTTTTAGGGTTAGGCTTAGGTTTACAGTTAGGTTTAGGGTTAGGGTGAGGGTTAGCGTGAGGGTGAGGATTAGGGTGATGGTTAGGGTGAGGGTGACGGTTAGGGTGAGGATTAGGTTTTGGGTTAGGGTTAGGTTTAGGCACCCTTACAGTTAGGTTAGGATTAGGGTTATGTTTAGGGTTATGTTTAGGGTTAGAGCTAGGGCTAGGTTTAGGATTTGGGTTAGAGTTAGGCTTGGGGTTAGGGGTAAGGTAGGTTTCGGGTTAAGTTTTGGGTTATGGTTAGAGTTAGGGTGAGGGTTAGGGAGAGCGTTAGGGTGAGAGTGAGGGTTAGTGTGAGGATGAGGATGAGATGAGGGTGGGGTGAGTGATAAGGTTAGGTTTAGGGTTAGGGTGAGAGTTAGAGTGAGGTTCAGGTTTAGGGTTGTGGTTAGCATAAGGGTTTGGGTTTCGGTGAGGGTTAGGGTTATGGTTAGAATTAGGGTTCGGGTTAGGGTTAGGGTTAGGTTTGGGGTTGGTATGAGGGTGAGAGTGAGGTTTAGGGTGAGGGTGAGGGTTAGAGTTAGGTTATGGTTATGGTTAGGGTTAGGGTGACTGTGAGGCTGAGGGTTAGGTTGAGGGTGAAGGTTTGGGTGAGGGTGAGTGTTAGGGTTAGGGTTAGGGTTAGGGTGATAGTGATGGTGAGGGTTACAGTTAGGGTTAGGGTTAAGGTTAGGTTTATGGTTAGGGATAGGACTAGGACTAGGGTTAGGGTTAGGGTAAGGGTTATGTATAGGGTTAGGAGTAGGGCTAGGTTTAGGATTTGGGTTAGGGTTAAGTTTAGCGTTAGGGTGAAGGTAGGGTGAGTGTTAAGGTAGGGTTAGGGTTAGGGTTAGGTTTAGGGTGAGTGTGAGCGTGAGGGTTAGGTTTAAGGTTAGGGTTATGGTGAAGGTTATGGTCAGGGTTAGGTTTAGTTTTAGTTTTAGGGTTAGGCTAAGGCTTAGGGTTAGGGTAAGGTGAGGTTAGCATTAGGGTGAGGGTTAGTGTGAGGGTTACAGTTAGGGTTATTGTGAGGGTCAGGATGAGGGTTAGAGTTAGGGTTACAGTGAGGTTTAGGGTAAGGGTTAGGGAAAGGGTTTGGGTGAGGGCGAGGGTTAGGGTGAGCGTTAGGGTTAGTGTTAGGGTGAGGGTGAGGGTTAGGGTGAGCGTTAGGGTTAGGTTTAGGCTGAGCCTTAGGGTTAGCGTTAGGGTTAGATTGAGGGTTAGGGTTAGGGTTATGGTTAGGGTAAGGTTAAGGCTGAGGTTTAGGGTGAGTGTTAGTGTTAGTGTTAGCGTTAGGGTTAGGGTGAGTTTTAGGGTTTGGTTTAGGGTTAGGGTTAGGTTTAGGGTGAGGTTGATGGTGAGAGTTAGAGTAAGGGTTAGTGTTATAGTTAGGGTGAGAGTTAGGATTTGGTGTAGGGTTAGGGTTAGGATTAGGGTTACGGTGAGGGTTAGGGTTATGGTTAGGGATAGGGTTCGGAATGGGGTGAGGGTGCGCTTGATGGTTAGGGTTAGGGTTAGGGTTAGGGTTAAGGTTATGGTTAGGGTGAGGTTTAGGGTTAGGGGTAGGGGTTGGGTGAGGGTGAGGGTGAGGGTGAGGGTTATTGTTAGGGTAAGGGTTAGTGTTTGGTTTAGGGTTAGGGTTAGGGTGAGGGTTATGTTGAGGGTTAGGATTAGGGTTAGTTTTAGGGCTAGGCTTAGGGTTAGGGTTAGGTTCAGGGTTAGCGTGACGGTAAAGGTTAGAGTGACGATTAGGGTTTGGGTTAGGTTTAGGGTTAGTGTGAGTGTGAGGGTTAGGTTTAGGGTTAGGATTAGGGTTAGTGTGAGGGTGAGGGTAAGGGTGAGTGTTAGGGTTAGGGTTAGGGTAAGGGTTAAGTTTTATTGTTAAGGTTAAGGTTGGGTTAGATTTAGTTTTAGTGATAGAGTTTGGGTTAGGATTAGGGTTAGGGTTACGGTGATGTTGACGGTTAGGATATCGGTTATGGTTAGGGTGAGGGTGAGGTTGAGGTTTAGGGTTATGGTTATGGTTAGGGTACGGGTGAGGGTTAGGTTGAGCGTAAGGGTTGGGGTAAGGGTTAGGGTTAGTATTAGTGTTTGGGTGAGGGTTAGGGTTAGGTTTAGAGTTAGTGTTAGGGTTGGTTTAGGGTTAGGGTTAGGTTTAGGTTTGGGGTTACGATTTGGGTGAGGGTGAGGGTTAGGGTGAGGGTGAGCGTAAGGGTTGGGGTTAGGATTAGAGTTAGGGTGAGGGTGAGAGTGAGGATGAGGGTTAGGGGTAGGGTTAGGGTTAGGGTTAGGATTAGTGTTAGGTTTTGGGTTAGTGATAGGATTAGGGTTAGGGTTAGGTGTAGTGTTAGGGTTAGCTTTTGTTTTAGGGTTAGGTTTAGGGTTAGGGGGAGGGGGAGGCTGAGGGTGAGGGTGACAGGGTTAGGTTGAGGGTGAGGGAAAGGGATAGTGTTAGGGTTAGGTTTAGGGTGAGGGTTAGGGTTAAGGTCATGGTTAGGGTAAGGTTTAGAATTAGGGTTAGGGTTTTGGTGAGGGTTAGGGTTAGATTTTGGGTTTGCATTAGGGTTAGGTTTAGGGTTAGCATTAGGCTGAGGGTGAGAGTGAGGTTTAGGGTTAGGGTTGGGGTTGGTGTGAGGGTTAGGATTAGTTTTAGGGTTAGGGTAAGGTTATGGTTCAGGGTTAGGTTTAGAGTTAGAGTTAGGGTTAGGGTTAGGGTTAGAGTTAATGTGAGGGTTAGGGTTAGTGTTAAGGTTAGGGTTAGGGTTAGGGTTGGGGTTAGGTTTAGGCTTAGGGTTAGGGTTAGGGATAGGGTCAGGGTGAGGTATAGGGTTAGGGTTAGGTTTAGGGTGACAGTTAGTGTTAGAATGGGGTTTAGGGTGAGGGTGAAGGTTAGGGTTAGGGTGAGGGTGAGGTTGAAGGTGAGGGTTAGTGTGAGGGTAAGTGTTAAATTTAGGGTTAGGGTGAAGTTTAGGGTTAGGGTTACGAAGATGTTGAGAGTGTGGGTTAGTGTGAGTGTGAGTGTGAGTGTGAGTGTGAGGGTGAGGATTAGGTTGAGCGTGAGGGTTACAGTGAGGGTTAGGGTTAGTGTTAGGGTTAGGCTTAGGGTTAGAGTTAGTGTGAGCATTAGGTTTAGGGTTTGGTTGAGGGTTAGGGTTTGGGTTAGGGTTAGGGTTAGGTTTAGGGTTTGGGTTAAGTTTAGGGTCAGGGTGAGGGTTAGGGTGAGGGTTAAAGTTAGGCTTAGAGTTAGGCTGAGTGTTAGGGTTAGGGTTAGGATGAGGTTTTAAGTGAGGGTTAAGGTTGGGGTGAGGATTAGGGTGAGATTGAGGGTTAGAGTGAGGGTGAGGTTGAGGGTTAGTGTCAGGGGTAGGGTTACTGTGAGGGTTAGGGTGAGGGTGAGGGTTAGGGTTAGGGTTAGGGTTACGTTTAGTGTGAGGATGAGGATGAGGGTGAGAGTTAGGGTTAGGGTTAGAGTAAGGATTAGGGTTTGTGTTAGTGTTAGGGTTAGGGTGAGGTATAGGGTTAGGGTGATGGTTAGGGTAAGGCTTAGTGTGAGGCTGAGGGTTTGGGTTAGGTTTAGGGTTAGGATTAGTGTTCTGGTGAGGCTTTGGGTTTGGGTTAGGTTTAGAGTTAGTCTTAGGTTTAAGGTTAGGGTTAGGGTGTGAATGAAGGTGAGGGTTAGGGTGGGGGTTAGGGTTATCTTTAGGATGAGGCTTAGTATTTGGTTTAGGGTAAGGGTAAGGTTTAGGTTTAGGGTTAGGGTGAGAGTGAGAATTAGGGTGAGGGTGAGTGTGAGGGTTAGACGTAGGGTGAGTATGAGGGTTAGGGTTAGTTTAGGGTTAGATGAGGGTTAGGGTGAGTGTGAGGTTTAAGATCAGGGTTAGGGTTTGTGTTTGGGTTGGGTTAGGGTTAGGGTTAGGGTTTGGTATAGGTTTAGGGTTAGGTTTAGGGTTAGGGTGAGGTTGAGGGTGAGGGTGAGTGTTAGGGTTAGGGTTAGGGTTAGGGTTAGGCTTAGGGTAAGGTTGAGGGTGAGGGTGAGAGTTAGGGTTAGGGTTAGGGTAAGAGTTAGGGTTTGGGTTAGGGTTAGGGTTAAGGTGATGGTTAGGGTAAGGGTTAGAGTGAGGGTTAGTGTAGGGTTAGGGTTAGGGTGAGGCTAAGGGTTTGGGTTAGGGTTAGAGTTAGTGTTAGGGTTAAGGATAGGGTGAGAATGGGATTGAGGGTTAGGGAGAGGGTTAGGGTTATGTTTAGGATGAGGGTTAGGATTTAGTTTAGGGTTAGGATTAGGATTAGGGTTAGATTTAGGGTTAGGGTGATAGGGAGGGTTAGGCTGAGTGTGAGGGTGAGGGTAAGTGTGAGTGTGAGTGTTAGGTTTAGGATTAAGGTTAGGTTTAGAGTGAGGGTTAGAGTGAGTGTGAGCGTTAGGGTTAGGGTTAGGGGAGGGTTAGAATGAGGGTGAGGGTGAAGGTGAGGGTGAGGGTTAGGGTTAGGTTTAGGGTAACGGGTAGGGTTTGGGTTAGGGTTAGGTTTAGGGTTAAGTTTAGGGTTAGGTTTAGTGTTAGGGTTAGGTTTTGTGTTAGGGTTATAGTGAGGGTGAGAGTGAGGGTGACGGTTAGGTTTAGGGTGAGGGTGAGGTTTTGGGTTAGGGTTATGATTATGGTTAGGTTTTGGGTGAGTGTTAGGTTGAGAGTAAGGGTAAGGGTTATGGTTAGGTTAGGGTCAGGGTTAGAGTTAGTATTAGGGTTTGGTTGAGGGTTAGAGTTCGAGGTAGGGTTAGGTTTTGGTTTAGGGTTAGGATTAGGGTTAGGTTTGGGGTTAGGGTGAGGTTGAGGGTGAGGGCTAGGGTGAGGGTGAGTGTTAGGATTAGGGTTAGGGTGAGGGTGAGGGTGAGGATTAGGTTTAGGGTTAAGTTTGGGGTTAGGGTTAGGGTTAGGGTTAGGGTTTGGCTTAGGGTTAGAGTTAGGGTTTGGGTGAGGGTGTGGGTTAGGGTTAGTGTGAGGCTGAGGGTTAGGGTGAGGGTGAGGATGAGCGTGATGTTTATTGTTAGGGTTAGGGTCTAGTTTAGGGTTAGGATTAAGGTTTGGTTTAGGGATAGGGTTAGGGTTAGGGTTAGAGTGAGGGTTAGGGTGAGGGATAGGATTAGGGTTAGGGTTTGGTTGAGAGTGAGCTTTAGGGTTAGTGTGAGGTTGAGGGCTAGGGTTAGGGTGATGGTGAGGGTTAGAGTGAGGGTATGGTTAGGGTTAGGGTGAGATTTAAGATTTGGTTAAGGGTTATGGTCAGGGTTACATTGAGGGTTACAGTGAGGGTGAGGGTTAGGATAAGGATTAGGGTTAGGATTCTGTTTAGGTTTAGGGTGAGGGTGAGGGTGAGGTTTAGGGTGAGGGTTATGTTGAGGGTTAGTGTTAGGGTTAGTTTTAAGGTTAGGTTTATGTTTAGGCTTAGGGTGAGGGTTAGGGTGAGGTGAGGATTAGGTTAAGGTTTAGGTTTAGGGACCGTTAAGGTTAGGGTAAGGGTTTGGTTTAGGAGTTAAGGGTTGTATTAAGGGTTAGGGTTAGGGTTAAGTTTATGTTTAGGGTTTCGGATTGGGTTAACGGATAGGGTTAGATTTAGGGACCCTTACGGTTAGGTTAGGATTAGGGTTATGGTTATGGTTATATTTAGGGTTAGGGCTAGGACTAGGTTTAGAATTTGAATAGGGTTAGGGTTAGTGTTAAGGTTAAAGTTTGGGTTAGTGTTAGGGTAATGGTGAGGGTTAGGGTTAGGGTGAGGGTGAGTGTGAGGGTCAGAGTTAGGGTTAGGGTGAAGGTGAGGTTTACGGTTAGGGTTAGGGTAAGGTTTAGGGCTTGGGTTAGGGTTAGGGTTAGGTTTAGTTTTAGGGTTAGGGTTTGGGTTAGGGTTAGGGTTAGGGTTAGGGTGACAGTGAGGGTGAGAGTGAAGGTTAAGGTTAGCGTGAGGGTGAGGTTGAGGATTAGGTTTACGTTTATGGTTAGGTTAAGTTGAGGGTTAGGTTTAGGGTAAGGGTTAGGGTTAGGTTTAGGGTAAGGGTTAGGTTTAGGATTAGGGTTTGAGTGAGGGTAAGTTTATGGTTGGGGTTAGGGATGATTTAGGGTTATGGTTAGGGTTAGCATTTGGGTTAGGGTGAGGGTGAATTTGAGTGTTAGGGTGAGAATGAGGGTTAGGGTTAGCTTTAGGGTTAGTGTTAGAGTTAGAGTTAGGTTTAGTTTTAGGGTGAGGGTTAGGGTGATGTTTAGGTTTAGGGTTAGGTTTAGTGTTAGGGTTGGGGTGTGGTTTAGGATGAGAGTTAGTGTTCAAGTTAGGGTGAGGGTTAGGTTTAGGAATAGGGTTAGCATTAGGGTGAGGGTTAGTGTTTGTTTCAGTGTAAGGGTTAGGGTGGGTTTAGTGTTTGGGTTAGGGATAGAGTTAGGTTTAGGGTTAGGGTTAGGTTGAGGGTGAAGGTTTGGGTGAGGGTTAGGGTTACGTTTAGGGTGAGATTTAGGATTTGGTTTAGGGTTAGGGTAGGGTTATGGTGAGGGTTACGGTTAGGGTGAGGGTTAGGGTTTGGGTTAGGTTTACGGTTCAGTTTAGGTTGAGGGTGAGGTTGAGAGTTAGGTTTAGGGTTAGGGTGAGGGTTATGGTGAGGGTTAGTGATAGGGTTAGATTTAGGGTTAGGGTTATGTTTATTCTTCGGGTGAGGGTTAGGTGAGGGTTAGGTTGAGGGTTAGGGTTAGGGTTAGGTTGATGGTTAGGGTGAGGTTTAGGGTTAGGGTTAGGTTTAGGAACCCTTAAATATATGGTTAAGGTTTGGGTTAGGAGTTAGGGTTTATATTTATGGTTGGGGTTAGGGTTAGGTTTGTGGTTAGGTTTAGGGTTTGGGTTAAAGGTTAAGTTAGGTTTAGGGACCCTATGGTTAGCTTAGGATTAGGGTTAGGATTTCGTTTATGTTTAGGTTTAGGGCTAGGGCTATATTTATGATTTGAATAGGGTTAGGGTTAGAGTTAAAGTTTGGGTTAGGTTTAGGATTAGAGTGAGGGTTAAGTTTAGGTAAGGGTGAGTGTGAGGCTTAGGATTAGGGTTAGGGTGAGGGTGAGTGTTAGGGTTATGGTTGGGTAAGGGTTAGGTTTTACGTTAGTGTTAGCTTTAGGGTTAGCGTTAGGTTTAGTTTTTGGGTTAGTGTTTGGGTTAGGGTTAGGGTTACTGAGAGGCTGAGGGTGAGGGTGAAGTTTAGAGTTAGGGCAAGTGTGAAGTTGAGGGATAGGGTTACATTTATGGTTATGGTTAGGGTGACGGTTTGGTTGAGGGTAAGGGTTAGGGTTAGGGTTAGGATTACGGTTTGAGTGAGGGTTAGGGATAGGGTTGTGGTTAGGGTTTGGTTTAGGGCTAGGGTTAGGGTTAGGTTTGGGGTAAGGTGAGGGTGAGTTTGAGGGTTAGGGTGAGGATGAGGGTTAGGGTTAGGGGTAGGGGTAGAGTTACAGTTAGGTTTAGTTTTTGAGTGAGGGTTAGGGTGAGGTTTAGGTTTAGGGTTAGGCTTCAGGTAAGGGTTAGGGTGAGTTTTAGGGTGAAGATTAGAGTTAGGGTTAGGGTTAGGATTTGGGTTAAGGTGAGGATGAGGTTTAGGGTTACGGTTAGGATTAGGGTGAGGGTTAGGATTAGATTGAGGTTTAGGGTGAGTGTTAGGGTTAGGGTGAGGTTTAGGGTTATCGTGAGGTTGAGGGTAAGGGTGAGAATTTGTGTTCGTTTAGGGTGACTGTTAGGTTTATGGTTAGGTTTAGGACTAGGGTGAGGGTTAATGTTAGGTTTAGGGTTAGGGTTAGGGTGAGGTTTAAGGTTTGGGTTAGGGTTAGGGTTAGCTTTAGGGTTAGAGTGAACTTGAGGGTGAAGATTAGGGTGAGGTTTAGGGTTACGGTTAGGGTGATATTTTGGATTTGGTTTAGGGCTAAGGACAGTGTTAGGGTGAGGGTTACGGTCAGGGTGGGGGTTAGGGTTAGGGTTATGTTTATGGTTAATGTTAGGGTTTGGGTTAACGGTTAAGGTTAGGTTTAGGGACCATTATGGTTAGGGTTAAGATTAGGGTTAGGGTTAGCGTTATGTTTAGTGTTACGGCTAGGGCTAGGTTTAGGATTTGGATTAGGGTTAAGGTTAGGATTATGGTTAGGGTTATGGTTAGGGTTAGTGTTAGGGTTAGGGTGAGGGTTAGGATTAGGATTACGGTTAGGGTTAGGGTGAGATTGAGGGTTAGGTTGAGGGTGAGGGTGAGGGTAAAGTTGAGGGTGAGGGTTAGGGTTAGGGTTAGGATTAGGGTTAGAGTGAGGGTTACAGTGAGTGTGAGTGTGACTGTGAGTGATAGAGTTAGGGTTAGGGTTAAAGTTAGGGTTAGGGTGAGGGTTAGGGTGAGGGTGAGGGTTAGGTTTAGGTAAAGGTTTAGGGTTTGGGTTAGGGTTAGGGTTAGGTTTAGTTTTAGGTAAGGGTTTGGGTTAGGGTTAGGGTTAGCACTTGGGTTACGGTGAGGGTAAGGGTGAGGGTGCATGTTAGGGTTATGTTGAGGGTGAGGTTGATGGTTAGGGTTACGTTTATGGTTACGGTTAGGGTGAGGATTAGGTTGAGGTTAAGGGTTAGAGTTAGGCTAAGGGTTTGGGTTAGGATTAGGGTTTGTGTGAGAGTTAGGTTTAGGGTTAGGTTTAAGGTTAGGGTTTGGTTTAGGGTTAGGGTTAGGATTAGGTTGAGGGAGAGGTTGAGGGTTAGGGTGAGGGGGAGGGTTAGGGTTAGGGTTAGGGTTAGGGTTAGCGATAAGTTGAGGGTGAGGGTGAGAGTGAGGTTTAGGGTTAGTGTTAGGGTTGGGGTTTGGGTTAGGGATAGGAGTAGGGTTAATGTTAGAGTAGTGTTAGGGTGAGTGTTTGTGTTAGTGTTAGAGTTTGGTTGAGGGTTAGGGTTAGAATTAGGATGAGGATGAGGGTTAGGTTTAGGGTGAGGGTGAGGTTTAGGGTGATGGTCAGGGTTAGTGTTCGGGTGAGGATTAGGGTTAGGGTTAGGTGAGGGTTAGGGTTAGGTTATGGTTAGGGTAAGGGTTAGGGTGAGGGCTAGGGTGAGGGTTAGTGTTTGGGTTAGGTTAGGGTTAGGGTGACATTTAGGGTTTGTGCTAGGGTTAGGTTTAGGGTTAGGGTGAGCTAGAGGGTGAGGGTTAGGGTGAGGGTTAGGCTTATGGTTATGGTGAGATTTAAGATTGGGTTAAGAGTTAGGGTCACGGTTAGGGTGAGGGTTATGGTGATGGTGAGGATAGGGTTAGGGTTATGGTTAGGGTTCGGTTTAGGTTGAGGGTGAGAATGAGGGTTAGTGTTAGTGTTAGGGTTAGGTTTATGGTTATGGTGAGGGTTATGGTGAGGGCTGGTGTTTGGGTTAGTTTTAGGGTGAGGGTTATATTTAGGCTTAGGGTGAGGGTTAGGGTGAGGGTGAGGGTGAGGGTTAGGTTGAGGGTTAGGTTTAGGGTTAACAATTAGGGTTGGTTTAGGTTTAGCGACCCTTAAGGTAAGGGTTTGGGTTTGGGTTAGGAGTTAGCGGTTATGTTTTGGGGTAGGGCTAGGCCTAGGTTAAAATTTGAATACGGTTAGGGTTAGGGTTAGGGTTAAAATTTGGGTTAGGGTTAAGGTTAGGGTGTGGATTAGGGGTTAGGGTGAGGGTGAGTGTGAGTGTTAGGGTTAGGGTTAGGTTTAGGGTAAGGGTTAACTTTTGGGTTAGTGTTAGGTTTAGGGTTAGGTTTAGGGTTAGGTTTAGTTTTAGGGTTAGTGTTTGTGTTAGGGTTAGTGTTAGGGTTACGGTGAGGGTGAGGGTGAGGGTGAAGGTTAGGGTTAGGGTGAGGGTGAGGTTAAGGGTAAGGATTAGGGTTATGGTTAGGGCAAGGGTAAGGGTTAGGATTAGGGTTTGAGTGAGGGTTAGGGTTAGGGTTAGGGTTTGGTTTAGGGTCAGGGTTAGGGTTAGGGTTAGGTTGAGGGTGAGGGTGAGAGTTAGGGTTAGGGTTTGAGATAAGGTTAGGGTTAAGGTGAAGGTTAGGGTTAGGGTTTGGTTTAGGGACCCTTATGGTTAGGGTTAGGGTTTGGGTTAAGGGTTAGGGGGTATGTATAGGGTTATGATTAGGGTTACGTTTATGGTTAGGTTTAGGGTTTTGGTTAACAGTTAGGGTTAGGTTTAGGGAACCTTACGGTTAGGGTTAGGATTAGGGTCAGGATTAGGGATATATAAGGGTTAGGGTTAGGGCTAGGTTTAGGATTTAGTGTAGGATTAGAGTTAGGGTTAAGGTTTGGGTTAGGGTTAATTTTAAGGTGAGGTTTATGGTGAGGGTTAGGGTGAGGGTTAGTGTTAGTGTTAGTGTTAGGGTTAGGATTAGGGTTAGGGTGAGAGTGAGGGTTAGGGTTAGGGTTAAGATTAGGGTGAGGGTGAGGAATAGGGTTGGGTTAGGGTTAGGTTTAGGGTTAGGGTTAGGATTAGGATAAGGATTTGGGTGACGGTTCGGGTTAGGGTTCGGGTTACCGTGAGAATTAGATTAAGGTTTAGGGTGAGTGTAAGGGTTAGGGTTAGGGTGAGGGTGAGAGTGAGGGTTAGGGTGAGGGTGAGGGTGAGGCTTAGGGTGAGGTTGAGTGTGAGGGTTAGGTTTAGGGTTAGAATTAGGGTGAGGATATGGATGATGGTTAGGGTGATGATTAGGGTTATGGTTAGTGTTAGGGTTAGGGCGAGGGTTAGGTTTATGCTGAGGTTTATTGTTCGGGTTCGGGTTAGGGTTTTGGTTAGGGTTACAATTAGGGTTAGAGTTAGGGTGAGGTTGAGAGTGATGGTTAGTGTGAGGGTTAGGGTTATGGTTAGGGTGAGGGTGAGGTTGAAGGTTAGGGTGAGGGGTAGGTTTAGGCTTAGGGTTAGGGTTAGGATAAGGATTGGGGTGAGGGTTAGGGTTATGGTTAGGGTTAGGGTTAGGGTGAGGGTTAGTGTTAGGGTTAGGTTAGGGTTAGGGTGACGTTTAGGGTTTGTGCTAGGGTTAGGGTTAGGGTTAGGGTTAGGGTTAGGGTTAGGGTTAGGGTTAGCATTAGGTTTAGGGTGAAGTTTAGGGTGAGGGTGAGGGTTAAGTTGTGGATTAGGGTTAGGATAGGGTGAGGTTGAGGGTGAGGGTTAGGGTTATGGTTAGGTTGGGGGTTAGAGTGAGGGTTAGTTTTAGGGTTAGGTTTAGGGATCCTTAGGTTTAGGGTTAGAGTTAGATTTAGGACTGAGGGGTTATGTTTATGGTTAGGGTTGGGGTTAGGTTTATGGTTAGGGCTAGGGTGTAGGTTAAGGGTTAGGGTTAGGTTTAGGGACCTCTACGGTTAGGGTTAGGAGTAGGGATAGGGTTAGGGTTATGTTTAGGTTTAGGGCTAGGACTAGGTTTAGGGTTTGCAGTAGGGTTATGGTTATGGTTACGGTTAGGGTTATGTTTAGTGTTAGGATTAGGGTTTGGGTTGGGGTTAGGTTTAGGGTTAGGGTGAGTGTGAGGGGAAGGGTGATGGCTAGTGTTATGATGATTGAATGTGAGGATTAGGGTTATGGTTAGTGTTAGGGCTAGCGTGAAGTTTGGGTTGAGAGTTAGCATTAGGGTTAGGGTTAGGGTAAGGGTTACAGTTAGGTTTAGGGTTTTGGTGATCGTTAGGGTTAGGGTTACGGTTACAGTTAGGGTTTGCATTAGAGTTAGGGTTAGGGTTAGGATTATGGTGAGGGTTTGGGTTAAGGGTAATGGTTAGATTTAGGGACCCTTAGAGTTAGGGTTAGGGTTAGGGTGAGGGTGAGCGTGAGGGTTAGGTTGAAGGTTAGGTTTAGGATTAGGTTTAGGGCTAGGGTGAGAGTGAGGGTTATGGTGAGGGTGAGGGTGAGGGTGAAGGTTAGTGTTTGGGTTACGGTTAGGGTTAGAGGGTTAGGGTGAGTGTTTTAGGGTTAGGGTTAGGGTTAGAGGAAGGGTTAGTGTGAGGGTTATGGTTAGGTTTAGGTTTAGCGTTAGGTTTAGGTTTATGTTAGGGTTAGTGTTTGGGTTATGGTTGGGTTAGGGTTTGGGTGAGGGTTTGGATTAGGTTTAGTGTTAGGGTTAGCTTTTGGGATAGGTTAAGGCTTAGGTTTGGGATTAGGGTAAGGGTGAGGATGAGGTTGGTGGTGAGTGTTAGTGTGAGCGTTAAGGTTAGGTTAAGTGTTAGGGTTAGGGTGATGTTTAGGGTGAGGTTTAGGTTTAGGGTTAGGGTTTCGGTTAGGGTTAGAGTGAGGGTTAAGGTGAGGGTTAGGTTTAGGGTTATGGTTAGGTTGAGTTTGAGGGTGAGGGTAAGGGTGAAGTTGAGGGTGAGGTTGAGGCTTAGGGTGACAGTGAGGGTTAAGTTGATTCTTAGGGTTAGGGTTAGGGTTACGATTAGGATGAAGGTTAGGGTGAGGATTAGAGTTAGGGTTAGGGTTAGGATTAGGGTGAGGGTTAGTGTTAGGTTGGGGGTTAGGGTTTGGGTTAGGTTTTCATTCAGGGTTACGGTGCGGATGACGGTGAGGTTAGTGTTAGGTTTAGGGTGAGGGTTAGGATTAGGGTTAGGGTGAGGGTTAGGATTTGGGTTATGTTGAGGGTGACGGTTAGGGGTAGGGTGAGGGATAGGGTGACGGTTAGGCTTAGGGTGAGGGTTAGGGTTAGGGTTAGGCTTAGGGTTTGTGTTAACGGTTTGGGTTAAGTTTAGGGAACCTTAAGGTTAGGGTTAGGATTATGGTTGGGATTATGGTTTTGTTTAGGGTTTGGGCTAGATATAGGTTTAGGATTTGGGATAGGCTTAGGGTTATGGTTCGGGTTAAGGTTAGGGTTTGGGTGAGGGTTAGGTTTAGGGTTAGGTTTAGGGTTAGGGTTAGGGTTAGGGTTAGGGTTAGGATTTGGTTTAGGTTTAGGTTTAGGATTAGGGTTATGGTTGCGTTGAGGGTGAGGGTTATAGGTAGGGTTAGGGTTAGCGTTAGATTTACAGTGAGTGTGAGGGTTAGGGTTAGGGTTAGGGTGAGGGTGAGGCTGAGGATTATGGTGAGGGTTAGTGTTAGGGTTAGCTTTAGGATTAGGATTACTGTTACGCTTATAGTGAGGGTTAGGGTGAGGGTGAGATTTAGGGTTAGGTTGAGGGTTAGAGTTAGGGCTAGGGTAGGGTTAGGGTTAGGGTTAGGTTTAGGGTTAGGGTGAGGTTGAGGGTGAGTGTTAGGGTTAGGGTTAATTTTTGAGACCCTTAGGGTTATGTTTAGTGTTTGGGTTAGGAGTTAGGGGTTATGTTTAGGGTTAGGGTTAGGGTTAGGGTTATGTTTATGGTTAGGGTTTGGGTTAAGAGTTAGGGTTAGCTTTAGGAACCCTTACGGTTAGGGTTAGGATTAGAGTAAGGGTTAGCGTTATGTTTAAGGTTAGGGCTAGGTCTAGGTTTAGGATTAGGGTTAGGTTTAGGATTAGGGTTAGGGTTAGGGTTAGTGTTAAGGTTTGGGTTAGGATTAGAGTTAGGGTGAGGGTTATGGTGAGGGTTAGGGTGAGTGTGAGGGTGAGGGTGAGGGTTAAGGTTAGGGTGAGGTTGTGGGGTAGAGTTTGGGTTAGGGTTAGGTTTAGGATTAGGGTGACGGTGAGTTTGAGGTTTAGGTTGTGGATTAGGTTTAGGGTTAGGGTGATGGTTAGGGCTAGGGTGAGCGTTATATTAGGGTGAGGGTTAGGGTTAGGGTTAGGGTGAGTGGGTGCTTTAGGGTTTGGGTTAGGGTTAGGGTGAGGGTTTGGGTTAGAGTGAGGGTTAGGGTGAGGGTTACAGTTAGGGTGAAGTTTAGGATTAGGTTTAGCTTTAATGTTAGGGTTAGGGTTTGGGTAATGGTTGGGTTAGGGTTAGGGTGAGGGTTAGGATTAGAGTTTGGGCTAGGTTTAGGGTTTGGGTTAGGGTTAGTGTTAGGGTTAGGTTTGGTTTTAGGGTGAGAGTTGGGGTTAGGGTGAGGGTTACGGTTAGGGTTAGGTTTAGGGTTAGGCTGATGGTTAGGATGAAGTTTAGGTTTAGGGTTAGGGATTCAGTTAGGGTTAGAGTGAGTGTTACGGTGAGTGTTAGGTTTAATGTTAGGGTTAGGATGAGGGTGAGAGTGAGGGTAATGGTGAGGTTGAGGCTTAAGGTGAGGGTGAGGGTTAAGGTGAGTGTTAGGGTTAGGGTTACGGTTAGGATTAGGGTTAGGGTTATGGTTAGGGTTAGGATTTGGTTCAGGTTTATAGTTAGGGTTAGGGTTAGTATTCGGGTGATGGTGAGAGTGAGTGTTAGGGTGAGCATTAGGGTTATGGTTACGGTTAGGATTAGGGTTAGGGTTATGGTTAGGGTTAGGATTTGGTTCAGGTTTATAGTTAGGGTTAGGGTTAGAGTGAGGGTGAGGGTGAGGATTATGGTGAGGGTTAGTGTTAGGGTTAGCTTCGGGATTAGGGTTACTCTTAGGCTTATTGTTAGGTGAGTGTGCGGTTTAGACTTATGGTGAGGGTTAGGTTTAGGGTTAGGTTTAGGGTTAGGGTGAGGTTGAGGGTGAGGTTTAGGGTTAGCGTTAGGGTTAGGGTTAAGGTGAGGGTTCGGGTTACGGTTAGGTTTCGGGACCCTTAGGGTTAGGTTAGGGTTTGGGTTAAGAGTTAGGGGTTATGTTTAGGGTTAGGGTTATGGTTACGTTTATGGTTAGGATTTGGGTAAAGAGTTAGGGTCGGGTTTAGGAACTCTTACGGTTAGGGGTAGAATTAGGGTTAGGGTTAGGGTTATGTTTAGGGTTAGGTCTATGGCTAGATTTAGGATTTGGGTGAGGTTTAGGGTTAGGATTAGGGTTAGGGTTAGTGTTATGGTTTGGGTTAGGATTAGGATTAGGGTGAGGGTTATGGTGAGGGTTAGGTTGAGTGTGAGTGTGAGGGTGAAGGTGAGGGTTAGGGTAAGTGTTAGGGTTAGGGTGAGGGTGAGGGTTAGGGTTTGGGTTTGGGTTAGGGTTAGGATTAGTGTGAGGATGAAGGTGAGGGTTAGGGTAAGGATTAGTTTTAGGGTTATGGTGATGGTTAGGGTTAGGATGAGCGTTACACTGGGTTATGGTTAGGAATAGGCTTAGGGTGACTGTTAGGTTAGGTTTAGGGTTGGGGTTGAGGTTAGGGTTAACGACACTTAGTGTTAGCGTTAGGGTTAGGGTTAACTTCATGGTTAGCGTTAGTTTTAGGGTTGGGTTAGATTTATGGTTAGGTTTTGGGCTAGGACTAGAGTTAGAGTTAGGGTTAGGATTAGGGTTAGGTTTAGGAACCCTTAGGGTTTGGGTGAGGTTTAGGGTTAGGTTTAGGGTTAAGGTGAGAGTTAGGGTTAGGGTTAAATTTGGGGTTAGGGTGAGGGTAAGGGTTAGGGTTATGGTGCGGGTTAGTGTTAGGGTTAGAGTGAGAGTTACTATTAGGTGTAGGGTTAGGGTTAGGGTTAGGGTTAGGTTTAGGGTTACAATGAGGGTGAGGATGAGAATGAGGGTTAGAGTGAGGGTAGTGTTAGGGTGAGGTTTAGGTTTAGGGTGAGGGTTGGGTTTAGGGTTAGCGTTAGGGTTGGGGTTGCGTTTTCTGTTAGGTTGAGGATTAGCTTTAGGGTTAGGGTTAGGGTGAGGTTTGGGGTGAGGGTGAGGGTTAGGGTTATGTTTAGCGACCCTTAGGTTTAGGGATAGTGTTTGATTTAGGAGTTAGCGGCTATGTTTAGTGTTACGGATAGGGTTACGTTTAGGTTACGGGTAGGGTGTGGGTTAAGGGTTAGGGTTAGGTTTAGGGACCTTTACGGTAAGGGTTAGGATTAGGTATAGGTTTAGGGTTATGTTTAGGGTTTGGGCTAGGGCTAGGTTTACGATTTGCGTTAGGGTTAGAGTTAGAGTTACGGTTAGGGTTATGTTTAATGTTAGGATTAGGGTTTGGTTTGGGGTTAGGGTTAGGGTAAGGGTTTGGGTTAGGGTTAGGGTTAGGGTTAAGGTTAGTGTTAGTGTTAGGGTTAGGGTTTAGGTTAGGGTTAGTGTTAGGGTTAGGGTGATGGTGAGGGGAAGGTTAGGTTTAGTGTTAGAATGAGGGTGAGTGTGAGGGTTAGGGTGAGGATTATGGTTAGTGTTAGGGTTAGAGTGAAATTTAGGGTGAGAGTTAGCATTACGGTTAGGGTTAGAATTAGGATTTGGGTTGGGGTTAGGGTTAGGGTTAGGGTTTGGGTTAGTGTTAGGGTTAGGGTTAAGGATAGTGTTAGTGTTAGGGTTAGGGTTTAGGTTGGGGTTAGGGTTAGGGTTAGGGTAAGGGTGATGATGAGGGGAAGGTTACGTTTAGTGTTAGGATGAGGGTGAGTGTGAGCGTTAGGGTTAGGAATACGGTTAGTGTTAGGGTTAGAGTGAAATTTAGGGTGAGAGTTAGCATTACGGTTAGGGTTAGGGTTAGGGATTGGTTGAGGATTAGGGTTAGAGTTAGGGTTATGCTTTGGGTTTGGATTAGATTTAGGGTTAGGGTTAGCGATAGGGTTAGGGTTAGGGTTACATTGAGGCTTAGGGTTTGGGTTAGGGTTAGAGTTAGGGTTAGGGTTAGGGTTACGATGAGAATGAGGGTGAGGGTTAGGGTGAAGTTTAGGGTTATCTTTAGAATGAGGGTTAGGATTTGTGTTAGGGTTAGGGTTAGGGTTCCGTTTCGGGTTAGGGTGAGAGTGAGGGTTAGGGTGAGAGTGAGGGTTAGGGTGAGAGTGAGGCTTGAGTGTGAGGGTTAGGGTTTGGGTCAAGTTTAGGGTTAGAGTGAGGGTTAATGTGAGTGTGAGGGTTAGGGTTAGGATGAGGGTAAAGGTGAAGTTGAGGGTGAGGGTTAGGGTTAGGTTTAGGGTAAGGGTTAGGATTTGGGTTAGGAATAGGGTTAGAGTTACAGTGAGGGTGAGGGTGAGGGTGACGTTTAGGGTTATGGTGAGGGTTAGGGTTAGGGTTAGGGTTAGGATTATGATTAAGGTTAGGGTGAGAGTGAGGGTTAGGGTGAGAGTGAGGGTGAGGGTTACTGTTAGGGTTATGTTTATGGTTAGAGTGAGGGTTACAGTGAGTGTCAGGGTCAGGGTTATTGTTAGGGTGAGGGTGAGGTTTAGGGTTAGGGTAAGGGTTACTGTTTGGGTTAGGGTTAGGTTTAGGGTTAGTGTTAGGGTTAGTGTTTGAGTTAGAGTTAGGTTTGGGTTACGATGAGGGTGAGGTGAGGGTGAAGGTTAGGATTAGGTTGAGGGTGAGGTTGACGTTAGGGTTATGTTTATGGTTAGGGTTAGGGTGAGGGTTAGGTTGAGGGTAAGGGTTGGGGTTAGGGTAAAGGTTAGGGTTAGGATTAGGTTTTGCGTGAGGTGTTAGTGTTAGGGTTAGGGTTAGGGTTTGGTTTAGGGTTAGGGTTAGGTTTGGGGTTAGGGTGGGGGTGAGGGTTAGGGTTAGTGTGAGAGTGAGGGTTAGGGTAAGCGATAGGGTGAGGGTGAGGGTGAGTTTTAGGGTTAGGGTTAGGTTTAGGGTTTGGGTTATGGATAGGGTGAGGGTTAAGGTAAGAGTGAGGGTTAGGTTGAGGGTTAGGGTTACGGTTAGGGTAATGGTTAGGGTAAGGGTTAGGTTGAGGGTTAGTGCTAGGGTTAGGGTTAGCGTTAGGGTGAGGGTTAGGGTTAGGGTTAGGGTTAGGGTTACGTTTAAGGTTAATATTAGGTTTTGGTGTAACGATTAGTGTTAGGTTTAGGGATTCTTAAGGTTAGAGTTAGGATTAGGATTAGGATTAGGGTTAGGGTTTTGTTTAGGGTTTGGGCTAGGGCTAGGTTTAGGCTTAGGATTAAGGTTTGGTTAGGGTTAGGGTGAGGGTTGGGTTAAGGGTTAGGTTGAGGGTTAGTGTTAGGGTTAGGATTAGGATTAGGATTAAGGTTAGGGTGAGAGTGAGGGTTAAGGTGAAGGTGAGAGTGAGGGTGAGGGTTATGGTTAGGGTTAGGTTTATGGTTAGAGTGAGGGTTACAGTGAGTGTGAGGGTTAGCGTTAGGTTTAGGGTGAGGGTGAGGGTGAGGATGAGGGTGAGTGAGAGGGTGAGGGTTAGGGTTAGGGTAAGGGTTAGTGTTTGGGTTAGGGTTAGGGTTAAGGTTAGGGTTAGGTTTAGTTTTAGGGTTAGGGTTTGGGTTAGGTTTAGGGTTTGGGTTACAGTGAGGGTGAGGGTGAAGTGTAGGGTTAGGTTGAGGGTGAGGTTGAGGGTTAGGGTTACGTTTGTGGGTAGGGTTAGGTTGAGGGTTAGGTTGAGGGTAAGTGTTAGGGTTAGGGTAAGTGTTAGGGTTAGGATTAGGGTTTGCGTGAAGTGTTAGTGTTAGGGTTAGGGTTTGGTTTAGGATAAGGTTTAGGTTTGGGCTTAGGGTGAGGGTGAGGGTTACTGTTTCAGTGAGGGTAGGTTTAGGGTTAGGGTTAGCGATAGGGTGAGGGTGAGGGTTAAGGCTGGGTTAGATTTAGGGTTAGGTTTAGGGTTTGGGTTAGGGATAGGGTTGGGATTAAGATTAGAGTGAGGTTTAGGGTTAGGGTTAGTGTTAAGGTTAGGGTAAGGGTTAGGGTGAGGGTTAGGGTGAGGGTTAGTATTAGTGTTAGGGTGAGGTTTAGGGTTTGGGTTAGGGTTAGGGTTAAGGTGAGGTTGAGGGTGAGGGTGAGGGTTAGGGTGAGGGTTAGGGTTATGGTTAGGTTGAGATTTAAGATTTGGTTTAGAGTTAGGGTCAGGGTTAGTGTGAGGGCTATGGTGAGGGTGAGGTTTAGAGTTAGGGTTAGGGTTTTGGTTCGGTTTAGGTTGAGAGTGAGGATGAGTGTTAGGTTTAGGATTAGGGTTAGGTTGAGGGTTAGGGTTTGGGTTAGGGTTATGGTTAAGTTGAGGTTGAGGGTGAGGGTGAGGGTGAGGGTTAGGGTTATGGTTAGGTTGAGATTTAAGATTTGGTTTAGAGTTAGGATCAGGGTTAGTGTGAGGGCTACGGTGAGGGTGAGGTTTAGAGTTAGGGTTAGGTTTTTGGTTCGGTTTAGGTTGAGGGTGAGGATGAGTGTTGGGTTTAGGATTAGGGTTAGGTTGAGGGTTATGGTGAGGGTTAGTGTTAGGGTTAGTTTTAGGGTTAGGGGTATGTTTTGTCTTATGTTGAGGGTTAGGGTAAAGGTGAGGGTTAGTTTGAGGGTTACGGTTAGGGTTAGGTTGAGGGTTAGGGTGAGGGTTAGGATTAGGGTCAGGTTTAGGGAACCTTAAGGTTAGGGTTAGGGTTTGGGTTAGGAGTTAGGGGTTATGTTTAGGGTTAGTTTTAGGGTTAGGTTTATGGTTCGGGTTAGGGTTTGGTTAGCGGTTAGGGTTAGGGTTAGGGATGCTTACATTTAGGTTCGGATTAGGGCTATGGTTACGGTTATGTTTAGGGTTAGGGCTTGGGTTAACTGGTAGGGTTAGATTTAGGGACCCTTATGGTTAGGGTTTGGATTAGGGTTAGTGTTAGTGTTTTGTTTAGGGTTAGGGTTTGGGCTAGGTTTAGGATTTGGGTTAGGGTTAGGGTTAGGGTTAAGGTTTGGGTTAGGGTTAGCGTTACGGTGAGGGATATGGTGAGGGTTAGGGTGAGGTTAAGGGTGAGGGTTAGCGTTAGGGTTAGGTTTAGAGTGAGGGATAGGGTGAGTTTGAGGGTTAGGGTTCGATTTAGTTTTAGGGTTAGGGTAAGGGTTATGAATAGGTTTAGGGTTACGATGAGGGTGAGGGTGAGGGTGAAGTTTAGGGTTAGTGTGAGGATGAGGTTGAGGGTTAGGGTTAGGGTTAGGTTGAGAGTTAGGGTTAGGGTTAGGTTTAGGGACCCTTAAGGTTAGGCTTAGGGTTTGGGTTAGGTTTTGTTTGAGGATTAGTGTTAGTGTTAGGGATAGGGTTTGGTTTAGGGTTAGGTTTAGGTTTGGGGTCAGGGTGAGGGTGAGGGTTAGGGTGAGGGTGAGGGTTAGTTTAGCCTTAGGGTTAGCGATAGGTTGAGGGTGAGGTTTAGGGTTAGGGTTATTGTTAGGGTTAGGGTTAGGGTTTGGGATAGGGATAGGGTTAGGTTTAAGGTAAGAGTTAGGGTTAGGGTTATGGTTAAGGCAAGGGTTAGGGTGAGAGTTAGGGTGAGGGTTAGTGTTAGGGCTAGGGTTAGGTTTACTGTAAGGTTTAGGGTTTGGGTTAGGGTTAGGGTTAGGGATAGGTTTAGGGTGAGGTTGAGGGTGAGTGTTAGGGTGAGGTTAGGTTTATGGTTAGGGTGAGATTTAAGATTTGGTTTAGGGTTAAGGTCATGGTTAGGGTGAAGGTTAGAGTGAGGGTGAGAGTTAGGGTTAAGCTTCGGTTTAGGTTGAGGGGGTTTAGGTTGAGGGTGAGGATGAGGGTTACGGTTAGGGTTTTGGTTAGCATTACAGTGAGGGTTATGGTGAGGGTCAGTGTTAGGGTTAGTTTTAGTGTTTGGGTTATGTTTAGGCTTAGGGTGAGGGTTAGTGTTAGGGTTAGGGTTAGAGTTACAGTTAGGGTTAGGGTGAGGGTTAGGTTTAGTGTAATGGTTAGCGTTAGGGTAAGGGTTAGGGTTAGGATTAGGGTTTGAGTGATGGTTAGGGTTATTGTTGAGGTTAGGGTTTGGTTTAGGGTTAGGGTTAGGGTTAGGTTGGGGGTTAGGGTGAGGGTGAGTTTGAAGGTTAGGTTGAGGATGAGGGTTAGAGTTAGGGTTAGTTTTAGGATGAGGTTTAGGGTGTGGTTTAGGTTTAGGGTTACGCTTTGGGTTAGGATGAGGTTTAGTGTTAGGGTTAAGGTTAGGGTGAGGTTGAGGTTTAGGTTTAGTGTTAGCATCAGGGTGAGGGTTAGGATTAGATTCAGAATTAGGGTGAGGGTTAGGGTTATTGTTATGGTTTGCTTGAGGGTTAGGGTTAGTGTGAGGGTGAGGGTTAGGGTGAGGGTGAGGGTGAGGTTTAGGGTGAGGTTTAATGTTAGGATTAGGGTGAGGGTTTGTGTTAGGTTTAGGGTTAAGGTTAGGGTGAGGTTTAGGGTATGTGTTAGGATTTGGGTTATGGTTAGGTTGAGGGTTAGGATTTGGTTTAGGGTTAGGGTTAGGGTTAAGGTGAGGGTTACGGTGAGGGTTAGGGTTATGGTTAGGTTTACGTTTAGGTTTCGGTTTAGGGTGAGGTTGAGGTTGAGGGTTAGGGTTATGGTTATGTTTAGGGTTAGGGTTAGGGTGACTGTTATGCTGAGGGTTGGGGTTAGTTTTAGGGTTAGGTTAAGGGTTATGCTTAGGGTGAGTGTTTGGGTGAGGGTGAGGGTTAGGGTTAGGCTGAGGTTGGGGTTGAAGGTTAGGGTTAGCATTAGGGTGAGGTTTAGGTTTACGGTTAGTTTTAGGGATTCTTAATGTTAGGGTTAGACTCTGGGTTAGGATTTAGGGATTATGTTTAGGGTTATGTTTATGCTTAGGGATAGGGTTTGGTTTAACTGTTAGGGTTAGGTTTAGCGACCCTTGTGGTTAGGGTTTGGATTAGGGTTAGGGTTAGGGTTTTTTTTAGGGTTAGGGCTAGAGCTAGGTTTAGGATTGGGGTTAGGGTTAGGGATAGGGTTAAGGTTTGGGTTAGTGTTAGCGTTACAGTGAGGTTTATGGTGAGGTTTATGGTGAGGGTTAGTGTTAGGTTTAGGTTTAGGTTTAGGGTGAGCGTGAGGGTTAGGGTGAGGGTGAGGGTGAGGGTGATGGTGAAGGTTAGGTTTAGAGTGAGGGTTAGGGTGAGTTTGAGGATTATGGTTAGGGTTAGGGTTCGATTTAGTTTTAGGGTTAGGGTAAGGGTTAGGATTAGGATTAGGGTCACGCTGAGGGTGAGGGTGAAGGTTAGGGTTAGGGTGAGGTTGAGGATGAAGGGTAGGATTACGTTTATGGTTAGGGTGAGGGTTAGGTTGAAGGTTAGGTTGAGGGTAAGGGTTAGGTTTAGGGTTAGGGTAAGGTTTAGGGTTAGGGTTAGGTTTAGGGTGAGGATTAGGGTTTGGGTGATGGTTAATTTTAGGGTTAGGTTTATTGTTAGGGTTTGGTTTAGGGTTAGGGTTAAGGTTAGGTTTGGGGTTAGGGTGAGGTTGAGGGTGAGGGTGAGGGTGAGGGTTAGGTTGAGGGTTAAGGTTAGGTTTAGGGTTATGGTTAGTGTTAGTGTTAGAGTTAGGTTAGTTTTTGGGTGAGGGTTAGGTTTAGTGTTAGGTTGTGGGTTAGGGTTAGGGTGAGGTTTAGGTGAGGTTTAGGTGAGGTTTAGTTTAGGGTTAGGGTGAGGTTGAATTTTAGGGTTAGGTTGAGGATTAAGGTGAGGGTGAGGGTTAGAGTGAGGGTTAGGTTGAGGTTTAGGGTTAGTTTTAGGGTGAAGGTGAGGGTGAGGTTGAGGATTAGGGTGAGGGTGAAGTTTATGGTTAGGGTGAGGGTTAGGGTTTGGGTTACGGTGAGGGTGACAGTGTGGGTTAGGTTGACGGTGAGGGTGAGGGTTTGCATTAGGGTTAGGGTGAGGGTTAGGGAGAGGGACAGGGTTAGGGTTAGGGTTAGGATTAGGGTTAGGGTTAGCATGAGGGTTAGAGTGAGTTTTAGAGTTAGGGTTAGGGTTAGGGTTAGTGTGAGGGTTAGGGTTTGGGTTAGGTTTATGTCAGGGTTAGGGTTAGTGTCAGGGTGAGGTTTAGGATGAGGATTAGGCTTAGGGTTATGTATAGGGTTAGGATGAGGGTTAGGGTTACATTTCGATTTAGGATTAGGATTAGGGTTAGGGTGAGGCTTAGGGTGAGCTTTAGGGTTAGGCTTAGGGTTAGGTGGGGGTTAGGGTTTGGGTTTGTGTGAGGGTTAGGGTTAGGGTTAGTGAGAGGGTTAGGTTTTGGGTTAACGTTAGGGTTAGGGTTAGGTCAGGGTGAGGTTTAGAGTTAGAGTTAGGGTTAGGGTTATGTTTAGGATTAGGTTGAGTGTTAGGTTTAGGGTTACATTTAGGGTTAGGATTAGTGTTAGGGTTAAGGAGAGGGTTAGGGTGCGGGTTAAGGTTAGGCTTAGGCTTAGGTTTTGGGTGAGGGTTAGGTTTACGTTAGGGTGAGGGTTTGGGTGAGGGTTAGGGTGAGGTTTAGGGTAAGGGTAAGGTTAGCGTTAGGGTTAGGGTGAGGTTGAGTTTTAGGGTTATGGTTAGGATTAGGGTGATGATGAGAGTTAGAGTGAGGGTTAGGTTGAGGTGATTGTGAGGTTTAAGGTTAGGGTTAGGGTTAGAGTGAGGGTTTGGGTTAGTGTGAGGGTTAGCGTTAGGGTGAGGGTGAGGGTGAGGGTGAGAGTAAGTGCTAGGTAAGGGTTAGGGTTTAGGATAGGGTTAGGGAGAAGGTTAGGGTTAGGGTTAGGTTTAGGGACCCTTAAGGTTAGGGTTAGGGTTTGGGTTAGGAGGTAGAGATTCTGTGTAAGGTTATGGTTAGGGTGACATTTATGGTTATGGTTAGGGTTTGTGTTAATGGTAAGGGTTAGGTTTAGGAACCTTTACGGTTAGGTTAGGATTAGCGTTAGGGTTACGGTTATGTTTAGGATTAGGCCTAGGCCTAGGTTTAGGATTTGAATAATGTGAGGGTTAGGGTTAAATTTTTTGGGGGGTTAGGGTTAGGGTGAGGTTTAGGGTTAGGGTGAAGGTGAGTGTGCTGATTAGGGTTAGGGTTAGGATTAGGGTTAGGTGAAGGTGAGGGTGAGTGTGAGTTTTAGGGTTAGGGTTCGTGTAAGGGTTAGGGTTTGGGTTAGGGTTAGGGTCAGTGTTAGGTTTAGGGTAAGGTTTAGGGTTTCTGTTAGGGTAAGAGTTAGGTTTAGGTTTAGGGTGATGTTGCGGGTGAAGGTTAGGGTGAGGTTTAGGGTTATGGTTAGGGTGAAATTTAGGATTTGGTTTAGGCTTAGGGTCAGTGTTACGGTGAGTGTTACGGTGAGTGTGAGGGTTAGGGTTAGGGTTAGGGTTAGGTTTAAGGTTAATATTAGGGTTTGGGTTAACGGTTAGGGTTAGGTTTAGGGACCATTACGGTTAGGGTTAGGATTAGGGTTAGAGTTAGGGTTATGTTTAGGGTTAGGGCTAAGGCTAGGTTTAGGCTTTGGGTTAGGGTTAGGGTTAAGGTTAAGATTTGGGTTAGGGATAGGGTTAGGGTGAGGGTTAGGGTATGGGTTAGTGTTAGGGTTAGGGTAAGGATTAGGGTTAGAGTTAGGGTTAGGGTAAGTCTTAGGATTTGGGTTAGGGTTAGAGTTAGGGTTAGTGTTAGGGTTAGGATGAGAATGAGGGTGAGGGTTAGGGTGAGGGTTAGGGTTATGTTTAGAATGAGAGTTAGGATTTGGGTTAGGGTTAGGGTTAGGTTTCGGTTTCGGTGAGAGTGAGAGTTAGGGTGAGGGTGAGGGTGAGGCTTGAGTGTGAGGGTTAGGGTAAATGTTAAGGTTAGGGTTAGAGTGAGGGTTACGGTGAGTGTGAGGGTTAGGGTTAGGGTGAGGGTTAGGTTGAGAGTGAGGGTGAAGGTGAGGGTGAGGGTTAGGGATAGGTTTAGGTAATGGTTAGGATTTGGGTTAGGGATAGGTTTAGGGTTAGGATTAGGTTTAGTTTGAGGGTTAGGGTCAGGGTTCGAGTTAGGATTATGGTTTGGGTGAGGGTTAGGGTTAGGGTTCGAGTTAGGGTTAGGTTTTGGTTTAGGTTTAGATTATAGGTAGGGTTAGGGTTATAGTGAGGTTGAGGGTGAGGGTGACGTTTAGGATTATGGAGAGGGTAATGTTGTGGGTTAGGGTTATGGTTATGTTTAAGGTTAGAGTGAGGGTTAGTTTGAGGGTAAGGATTAGGGTTAGGGTTAGAGTCAGGGTTAGGTTTAGGATTAGGGTTTGGTTGAGGGTTAGTTTTAGGGTTCGAGTTAGGATTAGGTTTTGTTTTAGGGTTAGGGATAGGGTTAGGTTTGGGGTTAGGATGAGGTTGAGGGTGAGGGTTATGATGAGGGTGAGTGTTAGGGTTAGGGTTAGGATTAGGGTTAGCATTAGGTTTAGGGTGAGGGTGAGGGTGAGAATGAGGGTTAGGGTTAGGGTAAGGGTTACAGTTTGGGTTAGGGTTAGGGTGAGCATTAATGTTAGGGTGAGGGTTAGGGAAAGGTTTAGGATGAGGGTTAGGGTTACAGTGAGGGTGAGGATGAGGGTGACGTTTAGGGTTATGTGAGAGTGAGGTTGTGGGTTAGGGTTACGGTTATGGTTAGGGTTAGGGTGAGGGTTAGGTTGAGGGTAAGGGTTAGGGTTAAGGATCGGGTCTAGGTTAGGGTAGGATTAGGGTTTTGGTTAGAGTTAGGGTTAGGTTTTGAGTTAAGGTTAGGGTTTGGTTTAATGTTAGGGTTAGGTTTGAGTTTAGGGTGAGGTTGAGAGTGAGGGATAGGGTGAGGGTTAGGGTTAGGGTGAGGGTGAGGCTGAGAGTTAGTGTTAGGTTTAGGCTAAGGGTTAAGGTTTGGGTTAGGGTTAGTGTTAGGGTGAGGGTTAGGGTTAGGGTGAGTGTGAGGGTGAGTGTTAGGGTTAGGGTGAGGGTTAGAGTTAGGTTTACGGTGAGAGTTAGGGTTAGGGTTAGGCTAAGGGTTAGGGTTTGGGTTAGGGTTAGGATAAGGGTGAGGGTTAGGGTTAGGTTGAGGCTTCAGGTTAGGGTTAGAGTTAGGGTGAGGCATAGGGTTTGGGTTAGGGTTAGGGTTAGGGTGAGAATGAGAGTGAGGGTTAGGGTGTGGGTTAGGATTATCATTAGGATGAGGGTTAGGATTTGCTTTAGGGTTAGGGTTAGCGATAGTGTTAAGGTTAGGGTGAGAGTGAGGTTTAGAGTGAGGGTGAGGGTAAGGGTGAGTGAGGGTTATGGTTAGGGTTAAGTTTAGGGTTAGGGTTACGATGAGCGTGAGGGTGAAGTTGAGGGTTAGGGTTAGGGTGAGGGTAAGAGTTAAGGTTTTCGGTTAGGGTTAGGGTTAGGGTTAGGTTTAGTGTTAGGGTTAGGGTTTGGATTAGGGTTAGGGTTAGGGTTACAGTGAGGTTGAGGTTGAGGGTGATGGTTAGGGTAAGGGTGAGGGTGAGGTTTGGGTTAGCCTTACGGTTATGGTTAGTGTTAGAGTGAGATTGAGGGTAAGGGTTAGGGTTAGTGTTAGGGTCAGGGTTAGGGTTAGGATTATGGTTTGGTGAGGGTTAAGGTTAGGGTTCGATTTGGGGTTAGGGTTTGGTTTTCTGTTAGTGTTAGGGTTAGGTTTGGGGTTAGGGTGAGGTTGAGGGTGAGGGTTAGGATGAGGGTGAGTGTTAGTGTTAAGGTTAGGGTTAGGGTTAGGTTTAGGATGAGGTTGAGGTTCAGGGTTAGGCTTAGGGTTAGGTTTTGCGTTAGGGTTAGGGTTAAGGTTTGGATTAGGGATAGGGTTAGTGTTAGGTTTAGGTTTAGTGTTAGGGTTAGGGTTTGTGTTATGGTTAGAGTAAGTGTTATCGAGAGTGTGAGGGTGAGAGTGAAGGTTAGGGTTAGGTTGAGGGTGAATATGAGGGTTATGATTAGGGTTAGGTTTAGGGATAAAGTGAGGGATGGGTGAGGGTTAGTGTTAGGGTTAGGGTGAGGGTGAGGTTTAGGGTTTGGGTTAGGGTAAGGGTTAGGATTATGTTTACAGTTAGGGTTAGTTTATGTTCAGGATGAGGGTGAGTGTGAGGTTAAGGGTTAGGATTGGGGTTAGGTTTATTGTTAATGTCAGAATTAGGGTGAGGGTTACTGTGAGGGTGAGGGTTAGGGTTAAGTTTAGGGTTACATTTATGGTTAGGGTTAGGGTTTGGGTTAACGGTTAGGGTTAGGTTTAGGGACCCTTACGGTGTTGGTTAGGATTAGGGTTATGGGCAGGTTTATGTTTAGGGTTAGGACTAGGGCTAGGTTTAAGATTTGCGTTAGGATTGCCTCTTCTATTTCTTTAAAGAATGACATTGGGATATTGATGGGTATTGTGTTGAATTTGTAGATAGCTCTTGGCAAGATTTTCATTTTCACAATGTTGATTCTTCCAATCCAGGAGCATGGGAGGTTTTTCCATTTCCTTAGTTCTGCTTTAATTTTCTTTTTTAGGGTTTTAAAGTTTTCGTCAAAAAGGTCCTTTATATTTAGGGTTAGGATTAGTATGAAGTTTAGGGTGAGTTTGAGGGTTAGGGTTAGGGTTAGGGTTAGATTTAGTTTTAGGGTTAGGGTAAGGATTAGGGTTAGGGTTAGGGTTACGGGGAGGGTAAGGGTGAGGGTGAAGGTTGGGGTTAGGTTGAGGTTGAGGATGAGGTTAGGGTTACGTTTATGGTTAGGGATAGGGTTAGGGTTAGGTTGAGGGTAAGGGTTTGGTTTAGTGTTAGACTAAGGGTTAGGGTAAGGATTAGGGTTTGGGTGAGGCTTAGGTTGAGGGTAAGGTTTAGGGTAATGGTTAGGGTTAGGGTTAGGATTATGGTTTGGGTGAGGGTTAGTGTTAGGGTAAGTGTAGGGTTAGGGTTTGGTTTAGGGTTAGGGTTAGGGATAGGTTTGGAGTTAGGGTTAGGGTGAGGGTGAGGGTTAGGGTCAGGGTGAAGTTTAGGGTTAGGGATAGGGTTAGGGTTAGGGTTAGATTTAGGGTTAGTTTTAGGGTGAGGGTTAGGGTGAGGGTTAGGTTTAGTGTTTGGTTTAGGGTTAGGGTTAGGGTGAGGTTTAGGGTGAGGGTTAGGGTTAATGTTAGGGTGAGGTTGAGGTTTAGAATTAGGGTTAGGTTTAGGGTGAGGGTTAGGTTTAGAACGAGGGTTATGGTGAGGTTTTGGGTTAGTTTTAGTGTGAAGGTGAGGGTGAAGGTGAGGATTTGGGTGAGGGTGAAGTTTAGGGTTAGGGTGAAGGTTAGGATTTGGGTTATGGTGAGGGTGACAGTGTGGGTTAGGTTGACGGAGAGGGTGAGGGTGAGGATTAGGGTGAGGGTGAGTGTTAGGGAGAGGGTTAGGGTTAGGGTTAGGATTAGGTTTAGGGTTAGCGTGAGGGTTAGCGTGAGTGTTAGGGTTAGTGTTAGGGTTAGGGTTAGTGTGAGATTTAGGGATTGTGTTAGGGTTAGAGTTTGGGTTAGAGTTAGGGTTAGGGTCAGGGTGAGGTTTAGGGTGAGGGTTAGGGTTATGGTTAGGGTGAGATTTAAGATTTTGTTTAGGGTCAGGGTTAGTGTGAGGGTTACTTTGAGGGTGAGGGTTAGGGTTAGGTTTAGGGTTAGTCTTCCGGTTAGGGTTAGGGTGAGGTTTAGGGTGAGGGTTAGGGTTAGGGTGAGGTTGAGGTTTAAGGTTAGCGTTAGTATGTGGGTGAGAGTTAGGATTAGAGTGAGGTTTAGGGTGAGGGTTAGTTTTAGGGTTAGGGTTTAGGGGAGGGTTAGGGTTAGGGTTAGGGTTAGGGTAAGGGTGAGGGTTAGGGTGAGGGTTAGTGTTAGGATAAGGGTGAGGGTTAGGTTTTGGGTTAGGGTTAGGATTAGGGTGAGGGTTAGGGTTAAGTTGAGGTTTAGTGTTTGGGTTAGGGTTTGGGTTATGGTAAGGGTGAGGGTTAGGATTTGGTTCAGGGTTAGGGTTATGGTTAAGGTGAGGTTTATGCTGAGGGTGAGAGTTACTATTAGGGTTATGGTTAGGTTTCGGTTTAGGGTGAGGGTGAGGGTGAGCATTAGGATTAGGGTTAGGGTTAAGGTTAGGTTTAGGCACCCTTTAATTTAGGGCTAGAGTTTGTGTTAGGAGTTAGGGGTTATGTTTAGGTTTAGGGTTAGGGTTACCTTTATGCTTATGATTAGGGTAAGGGCTAACTGTTAGGGTTAGGTTTAGGGACCCTTACGGTTAGGGTTTGGATTAGGGTTAGGGTTAGAGTTTTGTTTAGGGTTAGGGCTAGGGTTAGGTTTAGGACTTGGTTTAGGGTTAGGGTTAGCGTTAGGGTTAAGGTTTGGGATAGCGTTAGAGTTACGGTGAAGGCTATGGTGAGGGTTAGTGTTAGGGTTACGGTTATGGTTAGGGTAAAATTGAGGGTAAGGGTGAGGGTGAGGTTGAGGGTTAGGGTTAGGGTTAGGGTTAGGGTTAGATTTAGTTGTAGGGTTAGGTTAGCGTTAGGTTTAGTTTTAGGGTGAGAGTCAGGGTGAAGGTTAGGATTAGGGTGAGGTTGAGGGTGAGGATTAGGGATACGTTTATGGTTAGGGTTAGCGTGAGGGTTAGGTTGAGGGTTTGGTTGAGGGTAAGGGTTTGGTTTAGGGTTAGGGTAAGGGTCTGGGTTAGGATTAGGGTTTTGTGAGGCTTAGTTTGAGGGTAAGGGTTAGGATTAGGGTTAGGTTGGGGTTAGGGTGAGGTTGAGGGTTAGGGTGAAGGTGAAGGTTAGGGTTAGGGTTAGGTTTAGGGTTAGGGTTAGAGTTAGGGTTAGTTTTAGGGTGAGGTTTAGGGTGAGGGTTAGGTTTAGTGTTAGGGTTAGGGTGAGGTTTAGGGCGAGGGTTAGGGTTAGGGTTAGGGTGAGGTTGAGGTTTGGGGTTAGGTTTAGGATTAGGGTGAGTGTTAGGGTTAGAATGATGGTTAAGGTAAGGTTTAGGGTTAGTTTTAGGGTGAGGGTGAGGGTGAGGATTTGGGTGAGTGTGATGTTTAGGGTTAGGGTGAGGGTTAGGACTTGGTTTACGGTGAGGGTGACAGTTTGAGTTAGGGTGATGGTTAGGGTGAGGGCGAGAATTAGGTTGAGGTTGAGGGTTAGGGAGAAGGTTAGGGCTAGGGTTAGGATTAGGGTTAGTGTTAGCATGACGTTTAGAGTGAGTGTTTTTGTTAGGGTTAGGTTTAGGGATAGTGTCAGGATTAGGAGTTGTCTTAGGGTTAGGGTTTGGTTTAGGGTTAGTGTTAGGGTTAGGTTTGGGATTAGGGTGAGGGTGAGTTTGAGGGTTAGGGTGAGGATGAGGGTTAGGGTTAGGGTTAGGGTTAGGATTAGAGTTAGAGTTACGTTTAGTTTTCGGGTGAGAGTTAGGGTGAGGTTTAGGTTTAGGGTTAGGCTTCGAGTTAGGATTAGGGTGAAGTTTAGGGTGAGGGTTAGGGTTAGGGTGAGTTTGAGGTATAGGTTTATGGTTAGGATTAGGGTGAGGGTTAGAATTAGAGTGAGGTTTTGGGTTACGGTTAGGGTTAGGGTGAAGGTGAGGGTTAGGGTGAGAGTTAGTGTTCGGGTTAGGGTGAGGGTTAGGGTTAGGGTTAGGCTTAGGATTAGGCTTACGGTTAGTGTTAGGTTTAGGGTTAGGGTTAGGTTGAGGTTTAGGGTTTGGGTTTGGGTTAGGTTTAAGGTTAGAGTGAGGTTGAGGGTGAATATTAGGGTGAGGTTTAGGGTTATGGTTAGGGTGAGATTTAGGATTTGGTTTAGGGTTAGGGTCAGGGTTAGGGTGAGGTTTACGGTGAGGATGAAGATTAGGTTTAGGGTTACGGTTACGTTTAATGTTAATGTTAGGGTTTGCGTTAACGGTTAGGATTAGGTTTAAGGACCCTTACGGTTAGGATTAGGATTTGGGTAGGGTTCAGGTTGTGTTTAGGGTTAGGGCTAGGGCTAGGTTTAGGCTTTGGGTTAGGGTAAGGGTCAGGGTTAAGGTTTGGGTTAGGGTTAGGGTTAGGTGAGGATTAGGGTCAGGGTTAGGGTGAGGGTTAGCATTAGTATTGGGGTTAGGGTTAGGGTTACAATGAGTGTGCGGGTTAGGGTTAGGTTTCGGGATAGGGTAAGTATGAGGGTTAGGATGAATCTGAGGGTGAGGGTGTGGGTTAGGGTTAAGGTAAGGGTTAGGTTTGGGGTTAGGATATGGGTTAGGGTTAGGGGTAGGGTTAGGTTTGGGGATAGGGTAGGGTGAGGGTGAGGGTTAGGGTGAGGATGAGGGTTAGATTTAAGGTTAGCGTTAGCGATAGGGTGAGGGTGAGGGTGAGGGTTAGGTTTAGGGTTAGGTTTAAGGTTAGGGTTAGGGTTTGGGTTAGGCACAGGGTTAGGGTTAAGGTTAGAGTGAGGTTTAGGGTGAGGGTTAGGATTAGTGTTTGAGTTTCGTTGAGGGTTAGGTTTACGGTTAGGGTGAGGGTTAGGGTTAGGGTGAGGGTGAAGTTTAGGGTGAGGGTCAGGGTTAGGTTTTGGTTGAGGGTTAGGGTTAGGTTCGGATTAGGGTGAGGGTGAGAGTTAGGGTTAGGGTTACGGTTAGGGTATGGGTTACGGTGAAGGTTAGTGTGAGGGTTAGTGTTAGGGTTAGGGTTAGGGTGAGGTTTAGGGTTTTGGTTATAGTTAGGGTTAGTTTTCGGGTGAGGTTGAGGGTGAGGTTTAGGGTGATGGTAAGGTTATGGTTAGGGTGAGATTAAAGATTGGATTAGCAACTCCTTTCTGACACAGCAAAGGCAGTACTCAGAGGAAAATTTATAGTGCTGTTGGGGGTTACATTCATATGGTAAATCTCAGATCAATTGAACAGGAGAAGGCCAAAAAACAATAAGACAATCAAGCAATTATCTGATGCAAATCAAAGTACAGTTTGATTCCACTCTGGCTCCCAACAGTTATGTATAGGGTTAGGACTATGGCTAAGTTTAGAGTTTGGTTTACGGTTAGGGCGAGAGTGAGGGTGAGGGTTAAATTTAGGGTTAGTGTTAGGAATAGGTTTGAGGGTTAGGGTTAGGGTTACGGTTAGAGTTAGGTTTAGGGTTAGGGTGAGGGTTAGTGTTAGGGTTAGAGTTAGGATTAGTGTTAGGGTGAGGGTTATGGTTAGAGTTAGGGTTAGGGTTAGGGTGAGGGTTATGGTTAGGGTCCCTTAGGGTTAGGGTTAGGATTAGGGTTAAGGTGAGGTTTAGCGTTAGGTTTAGGGTTAGATTTAGTTTATGGTTAGGTTTAGGGCTAGGTCTAGGGTTAGGGTTAGTGGTAGGATTAGGGTTAGGGTTAGGATTAGGGTTAGGGCTATGGCTAGGTTTAGGGTTTCGGTTGGTTTAGGGTTAGGGTTAGGGTGAGGGTTAGTGTTAGGGTGAGGTTTATGGTTAGGGTTAGCTTTACTGTTAGGTTTTGGATTAGGCTTAGGTTTATGGTTATGTTTAGGGTTAGGATTATTGTGAGTGTTAGGGTTAGGGTGTGTGTTAGAATAAGGGTTAGGTTTAGGGTCAGGTTTAGGGTTAGTTTTAGGATGAGAGTTGTTTTAGGGTTAGAGTTAGGGTGAGGGTTGTGGTTAGGATTAGGGTGAGGGTTAGAGTGAGGGTTAGGGTTAGCGTGAGGGTTAGGATGAGAGTGAGAGTTAGATTGAGGGTGAGCGTTACGGTTAGTTTAGGGTTAGGGTTTGGGTTAGGGTTAGGCTTAGGTTGATGGTGAGGGTGAGGGTTAGGGTTAGTGTTAAGATTAGGGTGAGGGTGAGGGTGAGGGTGAGGGTTAAGGTTAGGGTTAGTGTTTTGATAAGGGGTAGGGTTAGGTTTAAGTTTAGGGTTAGGGTTTGGGTTAGTGTTACAGTTAGGGTTAGGGTGAGGGTGAGGGTGAGGTTTAAAGCTAGGGTTAGGATTACAGTGAGGGTTAGGGTTAGGGTTACAGTGAGGGTTAGGGTTAGGTTTAGGGTTAGGCTTTGGGTTAGGTCTGTGGTTAGGATTAGGGTTAGGAATAGGTTTAGGGTGAGGGTGAGTGTTAGGGTTAGGGTAAGAGTTAGGGTGAGGGTTAGGTTTAAGGTTAGGATTAGGTTGAGGGTGAGGGTTAGGTTTTGGGTTAGGTTTAGGGTTATGTTTAGGGTTTGGGTTAGTGTTAGTGTTGGGGTTCAGGTTAGGGTCAGGGTGAGGCTGCAGGTTATGGTTATGGCTAGGGTTAGGGACCCTTAGGGTTAGGGTTAGGTTTGGGACCCTTAGGGTTAGGGTTAAGGTTAGGGTTAAGGTTAGGTTTAGCGTTAGACTTAGGGTTAGGTTTAGGTTTATGGTTAGGATTAGGGCTAGGACTAGGGTTAGGGTTAGGGTTAGGATTAGGGTTAGGGTTAGGGTAATGTATAGGGTTAGGGCTAGTGATAGGTTTAGGATTTGGATTATGGTTAGTGTTATGTTTAGGGTTAGGCTTAGGGTGAGTGTTAGGTTTAGGGTTAGGAGAAGGGTTAGGTTTAGAGTGAGGGTGAGGGTGAGGGTTAGGGTTAGGGATAGGTTTAGGGTGAGGATTATGGTGAGGGCCAGGTTTAGGGTTAGGGTTAGGAAGTAGGTGTTATCTTTAGGGTTAGGGTTAGTGTTGGGGTTAGGGCTAGGTTAGGGTGAGTGTTAGGGATAGGGTAAGGGTGAGTGTTATGGTTAGGGTTAGGGTGAGGATGAGAGTTAGAGTTAGCGTTATGGTTAGTCTTAGGGTTAGGTTTTGGGTTAGTGTTAGTGTTAATATTTGTGTTATGTTTAGGGTGAGGGTGAGGTTTAGAGTTACGGGGAGGGTGAGAGTGAGGATTATGGTTAGGGTTAGGGTTAGGGTTAGGGTTTGGGTTAGGGGTATGGTTAGGTTTAGGTTTAGGGTTAGGGTTTGGGTTAGGGTTATATTTAGGGTTAGGGTGAGGGTGAGGGTATCGGTTAGGGTTAGGGTGAAGGTGACGGTTAGGCTTAGTGTTAGTGTTAGGGTTAGGGTGAGGGTGAGGGTGAGGATTAGTGTGAGTGTTAGGTTTAGGGTTAGGGTGAGGGTGAGGATTACTGTGAGGTTGAGGGTTAGGGTAAGGGTTACGGTGAGTGTTAGGGTTTCTCTGAGGGATAGGGTGGAGTTTAGGGTTAGAGATAGGATTAGGGTGAGGGTGAGGGTGAGGGTTAGGGTTAGGGTGAGGGTTAGGTTTAGGGTGAGGTTTACTGAAAGTGTTAGGGTTATGGTTTGGGTTAGGGTTATGGTTAGGGTTGGGTTTAGTATTTGGTTAGTGTTATTGTTATGGCTAGTGTTTCGGTTAGGGTGAGGGTGGGGGCTAGGGTTAGGGTGCGGGTGATGGTGAGGGTTAGCTTTAGGGTTAGGTTAAGGGTTAGATTTAGGAGCATGTTTAGGGTTTGTGTTAATTTTAGGGACACTTAGGGTTAGGGTTAGGGTTAGGGTTAAGGTTAGGCTAGCGATAGGTTTAGGGTTAGGATTATGGTTAGGGTTATGTACACGTTTAGGGCTAGGGCTAGGTTTAGGTTTTGCATTAGAATTAGGTTGAGGGTTTGGTTTATGGTGAGGGTGACTGTTGGGTTTAGGTTTAGGGTAAAGATTAAGTTCAGGGTGACGGTGAGGCTGAGGTTTAGGGTTAAGTTTAGGGTTAAGGTTAGGATTAGGGTTAGTTTTAGGGTTAGAGTTAGGGGTAGGGTGAGGGTTAGGGTGAGGGTTATGGTTTGGGTTAGGGTTAGTGTTAGAGTTTGGGTTAGAATTAGGTTTAGGGTTATGGTTAGGGTTAGAGTTTGGTTTGGGTTAGGGTTAGGGTTAGGTTTAGGTTTTGGGTTAGGGTTAAGCTTAGGGTGAGGGTGAGGATTAGGTTTAGGGTTATGGTGAAGGTTAGGGTGAGGGTTAGGGTTTGGGTGAGGTTTAGGGTGAGGGTTAGAATTAGAGTGAGGGTTAGTGCTAGGGTGAGGGTTATGTTTAGGGTTAATGTTAGGGTTAGGGATTGGGTTAAGTTTAGGTATAGGGTTAGGTTTAGGGTTACGGTGAGGGTGAGAGTGAGGGTTAGGGTGACGTTGAGGTTGAGGGTTTGGGTTAGGGTGTGGGTGATAGGGAAGTTTAAGCTGAGGGTGATGGTGAGGTTTAGGGTTAGGGTTAGGGTGACAGTGAGAGTTAGGCTTATGGTTAGGATTAGGGTTACCGTGAGGATTATGGTTAGGGTGAGGATGAGGGTTATGTTTAGGTTTGGGTTAGGTTAAGGGTTAGGGTGAAGGTTAGTTTTGGGGTTAGGATTAGGGTTAGGGTTAGAGTTAGGGTTGGGTTTAGGGTTAGGGTTAGTGTTAGGGTTAGGGTTAGGGTGAGGGTGAGGGTAAGGGTGACAGCTAGTGTTAGGTTCATGGTTAGGTTTACGGTTAGGGTGAAGGTGAGGTTAGCGTTACGGCCAGGGTTTGGGTTAGGTGTTGGGATAGGGTTGATTTTAGGGTAAATGTTAGGGAGAGCGTGCGGGTTAGGGTTAGGGTGAGGGTGAGGGTTAGGATTATGTTTAGGATTCAGGTGAGGTTTAGGGTTAGGTTTAGGGTTAGGGTTAGTTTGACGTTGAGCTTGAGGTTGAGGATGAGGTTTAGGGGTAGGGTTAGGTTTACTGTTAGGGTTATGTATAGGTTTAGGGCAACGTCTAGGTTAGGGTTAGGGTTAGTGTTTGTTTTAGGGTTAGTTAGAGTTAGGGTAAGGCTTAGGGTTAGGGTGAGAGTGAGGGTTATAGTTAGTGTTTGGTTTAGGGTGAGGGTTAGGGTAAGGGTTACGGTTGGAGTTAGGATTAAAGGTAGAGTTAGTGTGAGGGTTAGGGTTAGGTTAGGGTGAGGGTTAGGTTTAGGGTTAGGGTTAGGTTTACGGGTAGGATGAGGGTTAGGGTTAGTTTTAGGGTTAGGGTTAGGGGTAGAGTGAGGGTTAGGGTGAGGGTGCGGGTGAGGTTTAAGGTTAGGGTTAGGGTTAGGGTTAGGTTAATATTTAGGGTTAGGGTGAGGGTTAGGGTGAGGGTTGGGCTTTGGGTTAGGCTTAGGGTTAGGCTTTAAGTGAGGGTGAGGTTTAGGGTTAGGTTTAGGGTTAAGGTTTGGGTTAGCTTGAGGGTTAGGGTGAGGGTTGGTGTTAGGGTTAGGGTTAGGGTTAGGGTTAGGGTTAGAGTTAGGGTGAGGGTTAGGGTTAGGGTTAGGGTGATGCTTAGGGTTAGAGTGAGGGTTAGGGTGAGGGTTAAGGTTAGATTTAAGGTTAGGGTGAGGGTTAGTATTAGGGTAGGGTTATGTTTAGGGTGAGGGTTAGGATTTTGTTTAGGTTAGGGTTAGGATTAGAGTTAGGGTGAGGGTGAGCATTAGGGTGAGGATTAGGGTGAGTTGTAGGGTTAGGGTTAGGGTTCTGGTGAGGGTTAGGGTTAAGTTTTACGGTTAGGTTGAGGGTTAGTTTTAGGGTACGGGTGAGGTTTAGGGTTAGAGTTAAGGTGAAGGTGAAGGTTAGGGTGCTTGTTATGGTTAGGGTTAGGGCTTGGTTTGGGTTAGGTTTAGGGTTAGTGTCAGGGTGAGGGTGAGGGTTACGTTGAGAATGATGTTGAGTTTGAGGATGAGGGTTAGGGTGAGGGTGAGGTTTAGGGTGAATTATCGGGTGAATGCTAGGTTTAGGTATAGGGTTAGGGTTAGGTATAGGGTTAGGGTCAGTGTTAGGGTTAGGTTTAGGGTTAGGGTTAGAGTCTTAGGGTCAGACTGAGGGTTATTATGATGGTTCGGGTTAGGGTGACGGTTAGGATGACGGTTAGGGTTAGGGTGAAGTTTAGGGTCAGGGTGAGGGTTAAGGCTAGTGTTAGGTTGAGGTTTAGGCTTAGGGTTAGTGTTAGCGTTAAGGTTTGTTTTAGAGTTAGGGTTAGGTTTAGATTTAGTGTTAGGTTTAGGTTTAGGGTTTGGTTTAGGGTTAGGGTTAGGGGTAGGTGTAGGGTGAGGATTTGGTTTAGGATTACGGTTTGGTTTAGGGTTAGGGTTAGGGTTAGAGTGAGGGTTAGGGTGAGGGTTAGGTTGTGGGTTAGGGTTAGGTCTATGGTTTGGTTTAGGGTTAGGTTAGGATGATGGTGACAGTTAGGGTGAATGTTAGTGTTAGGTTTAGGATGAGGTTTAGGGTTAGGGTGAGTGTTAGGGTTAGGGTTAGGTTACAGTGAGGATTAGGTGAGGGTTAAGGCTAGGGTTGGTTTTAGGGTTAGGGTTAGGGGTAGGGTGAGGGTTAACGTGAGTATTAGAGGCAGGGTGAGGGTTAGCGTTAGGATTAGGTTTTGGGTGAGCGTTAGGGTTAGGGTTAGGGTTATTTTTAGGGTTTAGGTTAGGGTTAGGTTACGGTTACAGTTACTGTTAGGGTTTGGGTTAAGTTTAGGGTTAGTTTTCGGGTGAGGGTGGGGGTTAGAATTAGGGTTTGCGTTGGGGTTAGGGTGAGGGTTAAGGTGAGGGTTCGGGTTAGGGTTAGGGTTGGGGTGAGAGTGAGGGTGAGGGTTAGGGTGAGGGTGAAGTTTAGGGTTAGGGTTATGATTAGGATTGGGTTGAGGGTTAGGCTTAGAGGGAGGGAGAGGTTTAGAGTTAGGGTTAGGGTTACTGTTAGTGTTGGTGTGATGGTTAGGGTTAGGGTTAGGGTGAGGGTGAGTTTGAGGGTTAGGATAGGGTTAGTGTTAGTTTAGGGTTAGGATTAGGTTTATGTTGAGGATGAGGGTAAGTTTGAGGATTAGTTTTAGGGTTAGGGTTAGGGTTAGGGTGAGGGTTATCGTGAGGGTTAGGGTTAGGGTTATGGTGAGGGTCAGGGTTAGGTTTATGGTTAGGTTCAGGGTTAGGGTTAGGGTGAGGGTTAGGATGAGGGTAGGTTTAGGTCTACGGTTAGGGTTAGGGATAGGATTAGGTTTAGTGTGAGGTTGAGTGTTAGGGTGAGGGTTAGGGTTGGGTTACGTTAGGGTTAGGATTGGGGTTAGGATGAGGGTGACGGTTAGGGTGAGTGTTAGTGTTAGGTTTAGGGTGAGTTTTAGGGTTAGGGTGAGTGTTAGGGTTAGGGTTAGGGTTATGGTGAGGGTTAGGTGAAGGTTAAGGCTAGGGTTCGTTTTAGGGTTATGCTTAGGGGTAGGGTGAGGGTTAACGTGAGTATTAGGGGTGGGGTGAGCGTTAGCTTGAGTGTTAGAGGTAGGGTGAGGGTTAGCATGAGGATTAGGTTTAGGGTGAAGGTTAGGTTTAGGGTTATTTTTAGGGTTTAGGTTAGGGTTAGGGTTTGGGTTCGGGTTAGGGTTAGGCTTAGTGTTAGGGTGAGGGTGAGGGTGAGGGTTAGGTTTAGGGTTTGTGTTAGGGTTAGGGTGAGGGTTAAGGTGAGTGTTCGGGTTAGTGTTAGGGTTAGGGTGAGAGTGAGGGTGAGGTCTAGGATGAGGCTTACGGTGAGGGTTAAGGTGATGGTTAGGGTTAGGGTTATGTTTTCGGTTATGGTTAGGTTTAGGGTTAGTGTTAGTGTGATGGTTAGCATTACGGTGATAGTTAGGGTTAGGGTTAGGTTTAGATTTAGGATGAGGGTTAGTGTTAGGATTATGGTTATGGTTATGGTTAGGGTTAGGTTTAGGGAGATTGTGAGTGTGAGGGATAGGGTGAGGGTTAGGTTTAGGGTTAGTGTTAGGGTTAGGGTTAGTTTTAGGGTTAGGGTGTGGTTGAGGGTTAGGGTGAGGGTTAGGGTTAGGTTTAGAGTAGGTTTAGGTTGAGGGTAAGAGTTAGGTTTATGGTTAGGGTTTATGGTTAGCATTAGAGTGAGGGTAAAGGTGAGTTTGAGGGTTAGGTTTAGGTTTGTGTTAGTTTAGGGTTGGGATTAGGTTTATGTTGAGGATGAGGGTTAGTTTGAGGATTAGTTTTAGGGTTAGGGTTAGGGTTAGATTGAGGGTTAGGGTGAGGGTTAGGGTTAGGTTTACGATGAGGGTTACGGTTAGGGTTATGGTTAGGTTTAGGGCTAGGGTTATGGTGAGGGTTAAGTGAGGGTTAGGGTTAGGGTTAGGGATAGTATTAGGTTTAGGGTGAGGTTGAGTGTTAGGGTGAGTGTTAGGGTTAGGGTTAGGGTTAGGTTAGGGTGAGGGTGATGGTAAGGGTGAGGTTTAGGATTAGGGTTAGGGTGAGGGTGAGGTTTAGGGTGAGCGTTAGGGTAAGGGTTAGCGTTAGGTTGAGGGTTAGGGTGAGGCCGAGGGTTAGGGTTACGTTGAGGGTTAGGGTGAGGGTAAGTGTTAGGGTTAGGGTTAGGGTTAGTGTGAGGGTCAGGGTTAAGGTGAGATTTAGGGTGATGTTTAGGTTTAGGGCGAGGGTTAGGGTGAGGGTTAGAGTTAGGGTTAGGGTTAGGGTTAGGATAAGGGTTAGTGTTAGGGTTAGGTGAGGTTATGGTTAGGGTGGGGTGAGAGTTAGTATTAGGGTTAGCATTAAGGTTAGGTTTAGGGTTATGCTTAGGGTTAGCGTTAGGGTTTGGGTTACAGTTAGGGTTAGGGTTAGGGTTAGGGTGAGGGTGAGCATTAGGGTGAAGGTTAAGATTAGGGTTATGTTTAGGTTTAGGATGAGGGTTAGGGTTAGGGTTACGGTTATGGGTAGGGTTAGGGTTAGGTTAGGGTGAGGCTGAGTGTGAGGGATAAGGTGAAGTTTAGGTTTAGGGTTAGTGTTAGGGTTAGCGTTAGGGTTAGGGTGAAGTTGAGGGTTAGGGTGAGAGTTAGGGTTTGGGTTATAGTTGGGGTTAGGTTGAGGGTGAGAATTTGGGTTATGGTTAGGGTTAGTATTAACGTTAGGGTGAGGGTGAGGGTGTGGGTGAGGGTTAGGTTTAGCGTTAGTGTTAGTTTAGGGTTAGGATTAGGGTTAGGGAGAGGGTGAGGGTTAGGGTGAGTGTTAGGGTTAGGGTTAGGGTTAGAGTTAGGGTGAGGGTCAGATTAGGGTGAGGGTGAGGGTTAACGTTAGAGTGAGGGTTAGGGTTTGGGTTAGGGTTAGGGTTAGGTTTAGGGTTTAATTAGGGTAAGGCTTAGTGTTAGGATTAGGTTTATGTTGAGGATCAGGGTTAGTTTGAGGATTAGTTTTAGGGTTAGGGTTAGGGTGAGGGTGAGGGTTAGGGTGATGGTTAGGGTGACTGTTAGGGTTAGGGTTAGGGTTAGGCTTGGGGTTAGGGTGGTGGTTAGGTTTAGGTCTATGGTTAGGGTTATGGATAGGATTTGGTTTAGGGTGAGGTTGAGGGTTAGGGTGAGTCTTAGGGTTATGGTGATGGTGAGGGTGAGCTTTAGGTTTAGGGTTAGGGTTAGGATGAGGGTGGGGTTTAGGGTGAGCATTAGGGTTAGGTTTAGGGTTATGATTAAGTTTAGCATGAGAGTTAGGGTTAGGCATAGGGTGAGGTTGAGAATTAGGATTAGGGTTAGGGCTGGGATTAGGGTTACGGTTAGGTTTAGGATTAGGGTTAGGGTTAGGGAGACTTAGGGTTAGTGTTAGGGTTAGGGTTAGGAGCTAGGGGTTATTTTTACGATTAGGGTTAGGGTTAGGTTTAGGGTTATTGTGATGGTTAGGGTTAGGGTGAGGATAACTTTGAGGGTTAAAGTTATGGTTAGGGTTAGTGTTAGTGTTCGGGTTAGGGTTAATGTTAGGGTTAGGTTTATGGTTATGGTTAGGGTTAGGTTGAGGTTTAGGGTTAGGGATAGTGTGAGGGTTAGGTGTATTGTTAGTGTTAGGGTTATGGTTAGGATTATGGATAGGACTAGGTTTAGGATTAGGGTTAGAGTTAGGAACCCTTAGGGTAAGGCTTAGGGATAAGGTTAGGAGTTAGGTGTTATATTTAGGGTTAGGGTTAGGGTTAGGTTTAGCGTTAGGGTTAGGGTGAGGGTTAGTCTTAGGGTTAGTGTTAGGGTGAGGTTGAGGGTCAGGGTAAGAGTTAGGGTTAGGTTTAGGGTTTGAGTTAGGGTTATGGTTAGGGTTAGGGTTTGAGTTAGGGTTAGGAATAGGCTTAGAATTAGGGTTAGATTAGGTTAAGGTGAGGGTGATGGTGAGGCTGAGAGTTAGGGTTAGGGTTAGGGTTAGGGTGAGGTTGAGTGTTAGGGTTAGGGTTAGGGTGAGGGAGAGAGTTAGGGTGAGCGTTAAGGGTAGGGTTAGGCTAGGGTGAGGGTGAGGGAGAGGGTGAGGGTTAGGGTTAGGTTGAGGGTTATGGTGAGGGTTAGGGTTAGGGTGAGAGTTGTGGTGATGGTTAGGTTTAGGGTGATGGTTAGAGTGAAGGTTAGCATTAGGGTTAGGGTTAGGGTTAGGTTGAGTGTTAGTGTTAGGGAGAGGGTTAGGATTAGGGTTAGGTTTAGGGTGAGGGTGAGGGTTTGGGTTAGGTTTATGGTTAGGCTTAGGGTTTGGGTTAGGTTTAGGGTTAGGTTGAGGGTGAGCATTAGGGTGAGGGTTAGGGTTAGGGTTAGGTATTGGTTTAAGATAAAGTTTAGGATTCTGGTTACAGTTATGGTTAGGTTTAGGGTTAGGGTTAGGGTGAGGGTTAGGTTGAGGGTTAGTTTTAGGGTTAATATTAGTGTTAGGGTAAGCGTTAGCGTTAGGGTTAGATTTAGAGTTCTGGTTAGGTTGAGGATGAGAGTTAGGGTTATGGTTAGGGTTAGGTTTAGCGTTAGGGTGAGGGTGAGGGTGAGCGTAAAAGTTAGGTTTAGGGTTAGTGTTAAGGTTAGCGTTAGAATTAGGATTATTGTGAGGGTGAGGTTTAGGGTGAAGATTAGTTTTAAGGTTATGGTTAGGGTTAGGGTGAGAGTTAGGTTTAGGGTTAGTGTTAGGGTTAGAGTTAGGATGATGGTGAGGTTAGGGTTACGGTTAGGGTTAGGTTTAGGGTTCGGGATAGGGTTAGGTTTAGGGTTAGGGTTAGGATGAGGGTGAGTTTTAGGGTGAGTGTGAGGGTGAGGGTGAAGATGAGGGTTAGGGTTAGGGTGAAGATGAGGGTTAGGGTTAGGGTTAGGGATAGGGTTAGGTTTAGTGTGAGGGTGAGGGTGAGGGTAGGTTTAGGGTTAGGTTTCTGCTTAAGGTTTGAGTTAGTGTTATGGTTAGGGTTAGTTTCAGGATGAGGGTGAGGGTTAATTTGAGTATGAGGGTCAGGATGAGGTTCAGGGTTGGGGTGAATGTGAGGTTTAAGGTGATGGTTAGGGTGAAGATGAGGGTTGGGGTTAGGTTTAGGGTTATTGTTAGAATTAGGGACATTTTGCTTTAGTGTTAATGTTAGGGTTTGGGTTCGGTTTAGGGTTAGATGGAGGTGATGGTAAGAGTTAAAGTTAGGGTTAGGTTTAGGTTTAGGTTTAGGGTTAGTGTTCGGGTTAGGGTGAGGTTTAGGGTTATGGTTAGGGTTAGGATTAGGGTTAGAGTGAGGGTTAGCATTCGGTTTGGGGTTAGGGTTAGGTTAAGGTGAGGGTGAAGTTTAGGGTTAGGGTTAGATTTAGGGTGAGGATTAGGGTTAGGGTTAGTGTTAGGGTTAGGGTTATGGTGAGGGTTAGGGTGAGGGTTAGATTTAGGGTTAGTTTTAGGGTTAGGGTGAGGGGTAGGATTAGGGTTAGGATTAGGGTTAGGGTGAGGGATCGGTTGAGGGTTACGGTTAGGGTTAGGGTTAGGGACACTTAGGGTTAGGGTTAGGGTTAGTGTCAGGGTTAGGTTTATGGTTAGCGTTAGGGCTAGGAATAGGGTTAGGTAGGGTTAGGATTAGGGTTAGGGTTATGAACCCTTCGGATTAGGGTTAGATTTAGAGTAAGGAGTTAGGGGTTATTCTTATGGTTAGGGTGAGGGTTAGGATGAGTGTTTGGGTTAGGGTTACGGATAGGGTGAGAGTGAGGGTTAGGGTTAGGTTGAGGGTGAGAGTGATTGTTAGGGTTAGAGTTAGGGTAAGTGTTATGGTTTGGGCTAGGTTTAGGGATAGTTTTAGGGTTAGCATGAGGTGTGGGGTTTGGGTTAGGGTTATGGTTAGGGTGAGGGTGAGTGTGAGGGTGTCTGTTAGGGTTAGGGTGAGGGTGATTGTTAGGGTTTGGGTTAAGGATAGGGTGAGGGTTAGGGTGAGGTTAAGGGTAAGGGTTAGGGTTAGGGTTAGGGTGAGAATGAGGGTTAGGGTGAGTGTTAGGGTTAGGGATAGGTTTAGGTATAGGATTAGGGTTAGGGTGAGGGTGAGGCTTAGGTTTAGGGTTGGGTGAGGGTTAGGGTTTGGGTTAGGTTGTGAGATAGGCTGAGGTAAAGGTAGGGTCAGGGTTAGGTTTATGGTTAGGGTGAGGGTGTGGGTTCAGGTTAGGATTAGGGTGAGGGTGAGGGTTAGGGTCTGGGTTAGGGTTAGAGTGAGGGTTAGGGTTAGGGTTAGGGTTAGGATGAGGTTTAGGATTATGGGTAGGGTGAGGGTGAGGGTTTGGGTTATGATGAGGGTTAGGATTTTGGGTAGGGTGAGGGTATGGGTTAAGGTTAGGTTGAGGGTGATGGTTAGGGTTAGGGTTAGGTTTAAGGTTATGATTAAGGTTAGGGTGAGGGTTAGTGTTAGGGTCAGGGTTAGGTTGAGGGTTAGTGCTAGGGTAGAGTTAGTGTTAGGGTTATGGTGAGGGTGACGTTTAGGTTAGGGAGAGGGTGTATGTTAGATTTAGGTTGAGGGTTAGTATTAGGGTTAGGGTTAGGGTTATGGTGACGGTTAGGGTGAGGTTTAGCATGAGGGTGAGGGTTAGATTTCTGGTTAGGGTTAAGTGTAGGACTAGGGTTTGGGTAGGGTTAGGATTTGGGTTAGGGTTAGGGACCCGTAGGATTATGGTTAGGGTTAGGGTTAGGAGTTCGTGCTTATTTTTAGGGTTAGGTTATGTTTAGGGTGAGGGTTAGGATTAGGGTGAGGGTTAGTGTTAGTGTAAGGGTTAGGGTTAGGGTTAGGGTTAGGGTGATGTTTAAGGATAGGGTTGTGGTGAGGGAGAGGTTGAGGGTAGGGTTAGGTTTAGGGTTTGGTTTAGGGATAGGTTAGGTTTAGGGTTTGGGTTAGGTGTAGGGTTAGAGTTAGGGTTAAGTTGAGAGTAAGGATGAGGGTTAGGGTGAATGTTAGGGTTTAGGGTGAGGGCGAGGTTTAGGGTTAGGGTTACGGTTGGAGTTAGTGTTTGGGTTAGGGTTAGGGTAAGGATTAGGTGCGGGTTAGGGTTAGGGTTAGGGTTACGGTTAGGGTTAGGGTGAGGGCGAGGTTTAGGGTTACGGTTACGGTTAGCGTTAGTGATAAGGTTAGGGTTAGGGTGAGGATTAGGTGCTGGTTAGGGTTACGATTAGGGTTAGGGTGAGGTTTAGGGTTAGGGTTAGGGTGAGGGTTAGGCTTAGGGTAAGGATTAGGGTTAGGGTGATGGTTAGGGGTAGGGTTAAGGTTAGGTTTATGTTTAGAGTTAGGGAGAAGGTAAGAGTGAGGGTTAGGGTGAGAGTTAGGGTTAGGGTTAGGGTGAGGGTGAGGGTTAGGGTTAGGGTTAGGTTTAGGGTTATTATTAGGATTAGGATGAGAGTTAGGGTTAGGGTCAGGGTTCAGGTGAGGTTTAATGCTTGTGTTAGATTTAGGGTTAGGGTGAGGGTTGGGGTTAGAGTTAGGGTTAGGGAGAGGGTGAGGTATAGGGTTAGGTTAGGTTTAGTGTTAGGATAAGGATGAGGGTGTGGGTGAGGTTTAGGTTGAGGGTTAGGATTAGCGTTAGGGTTAGGGTTGTTGTGATGGTTAGGGTGAGGTTTAGCGTGAGGGTGAGGGTTAGGTTTATGGTTAGGGTTAGGTGGAGTACTAGGTTTAGGGTAGGGTTATGCTTAGGGTTAGGGTTAGGAGTCAGGGGTTATTTTTAGGGTTAGGTTAGGGTTAGGGTGAGGGTTAGGGTTAGGGTGAGGGTTAGGGTTAGGGTTAGGGTGAGGATTAGTGTTAGTGTTAGTGTTAAGTTTAGGGTTAGCGTGAGGTTGAGGGCTAGAGTTAGGGTGAGTGTGAGGGTGAAGGTTAGGTTTAGGGTTATAGTGAGGGTGAGGGTTATGGTTAGGGTTAGGGGTAGGGTTAGGGTGAGAGTTAGGGTTAGAGATAGGGTTAAGGTTAGCGTGAGTGTTGGGGTTAGGGTGAGGGTGAGGTGTAGTTTTAAGGTTTGGGTTATGGGAAGAGTTAGGTTGAGGGTTAGGGTTAGGGTTAGATTTGGGTTAGGTTTAGGGTTTGGGTTAGGATTAGGGTTAGGGTCAGAGTTTGAGTTAGTGTGAGGATTAGGGTTAGGGTAGGGTTAGGTTTAGGGTTTGGGTTAGGGCTAGGGTTAGGTTTAGGGTTTGGGTTAGGTTTGGGGTTAGTGTTAGGGTTAGGTTGAGAGTAAGGATGATAGTTAAGGTGAATGTTAGGGTTAAGGTTAGGGTGAGGGTGGGGTTTAGGATTAGGGTTATGGTTAGAGTTAGTGTTAGGGTTTGGGTTAGGGTGAGGGTTAGGTGAGGGTTAGGGTTATGGTTATGGTTAGGGTGAGGGTTAGGGTTAGGGTTAGGGCGAGGGTTAGCATTAGGGTTAAGATTAAGGTGAGGGTGAGGGGTAGGGGTAGGGTTAGTTTTAGTGTCAGGGTGAGGATGAGGGTTAGGATTAGGGTTAGGGTTAGGGTTAGTTTTAGGACTAGGTTTAGGGTGAAGGTGAGAGTGAGGGTTAGATTTAGGGTTAGGGTTAGGGTTAGGGAGAGGGTGAGGGTGAGGGTTAGGGCGAGGCTTAGCGTGAGGGTGAAGGTTACGTTTAAGGTTAGGGTTAGGGACACTTAGGGTTAGTGTTAGGGTTAGGGGTAAGTTAGGGTTAGCGTTAGGGTTAGAGTTGTCGTTAGGTTTAGGGTTATGTTTAGGGTTAGGACTAGGGTTAGGGTTTGGTTTAGGATTAGGATTAGGGTTAGGGAACCTTAGGGTTAGGGTTAAGGGTTATTTTTAGTGTTAGGGTTAGGATTAGGGTTAGGGTTAATTTTAGGGTATTGGTTAGGTTGAGGGTTAGGGGCAGGGTTAGGGTTAGGGACACTTAGGGTTAGGGTTAGGGTTAGTGATAGGGTTAGATTTATGATTAGGATTAGGGCTAGGAATAGGGTTAGGGTACCGTTAGGATAAGGGTTAGTATTAGGGACCCTTTGGGTCATGGTTAGATTTAGGGTTAGTATTAAGGTTAGAGTTAGGGTGAGGGTGAGTGTAGGGTTAGGGTGAGGGTAAGGGTTAAGGTTAGGGTTAGGGTCAGGGATTGGTTTAGTGTTAGTGTTATGGTTAGGGTTATGGTGAATGTGAGGGTTAGGGTGAGGGTGAGGGTGAGGATTAGGGTTAGGGTTAGGGTGAGATGAGCGTGAGGGTTAGCGTTAGGGTTAGGGTTTGGGTTGATGTTAGGGTTAGGGGTATGACTAGGGTTTGGTTTATGATTAGGGTTAGGGTTAGGGTTAGGGTTAGGGTGAGGGTGAGGGTTAGGGTTAGGTGTATGTTTAGGGTTAGGGTTAGGATTAGGGTTAGGTTGATGGAGAGGGTTAGGATGACGGTTAGGGTTAGGGTTTGGGTGAGGGTTAGGGTGATGGTTAGGTTAAGGGTGAGGGTGAGAGCAAGGGAAACGGTGAGGGTGAGATTAGGTTCACGGTGAGTGTTAGGGTAAGGGTTATGGTTAGTTTTAGGGTTAGGTTTAGGGTTAGGGTTAGGGTGAGGTTTAGGGTGTGGGTTAGGGTTAAATCTATTGTTAGGGTTAGGATTAGGGTTTGGTTGAGTCTGAGGTTTAGGAAGACGGTTAGGGTTAGGGTTAGGGTGAGGGTTAGGGTGATGGTTACGTTTAGCTTGAGGGTGATGGATAGGGTTAGGGTGAGGGTTGGGGTGAGGATATGGGGTAGGGCTAGAGTCAGTGTGAGGGTTAGTTTTAAGGTGAGGGATAGGATGACAGGGTTAGGTTTAGGGTTAGGTTTAGGGGTAGGGTGAGAGTGAGGATTAGGCTTATTGTTAGTTTTAGGGTAATGTATAGTTTTGGGGCTAGAGGTAGGATTGGCGTTAGAGTTAGTGTTAGGGTTAGGGTTAGCGTTTCAGTTAGAGTTAAGTTTACGGTGAGGTTGAGGTTTAGGGTGAGGGTTAGTGTGAGGGTTAGGTTGAGGGTTAGGATGAGGGTTAGGATTAGGGTTACGGTTAAGGTTAGGGTTAGGATGAAGGTGAGGGTGAGTGTGAGGGTTAGGTTTAGTGTTAGTGTTAGTCTTAGGGTTAGGATTAGGGTTAGGGTGAGGGTGAGGGTTAGGGTGAGGATTAGTTTTATGGTTAGGGTTTGGGTGAGGGTTAGCTTTGGGTTACGGTTAGAGTGAGGGTTATGGTGAGGGTTAGTGTTAGGGTTAGTGTTAGTGTTAGGGTGAGGGTGAGGGTTAGGGCAAGGGTTAGGGTTAGGGTGAGGGTGAGGTTAGAGTTACGGTTAGAGTTAGGGTTAGGGTTTGGGATAGGGTTAGGTTTAGGGTGAGGGTTTGGGTGAGGGTGAGTGTTTGGGTAAGCATGAGGGTGAGGATGAGGCTTAGGGTTAGGGTTAGGTTTAGGGTGAGGGTTAGGGTTAGGGTTATGTTTTGGGTTAGGTTTAGTGTGAGGTTGAGGGTGAAGTTTAGGGTTAGGGTTAGGGTTAGGTTTAGGGTTAGGGTAGGGTTTGTTTTAGGGTTAGGGTTAGGGTTAGTGTGAGGTTGAGGGTGAGGGTTACGGTGGGAATGAGGGTGATGGTGAGGGTCAGGATTAGGGTGAGGTTGAGGTTTAGGTTGAGGGATAGGGTGAACTTTAGGGTTAGGTATAGAGTTAGGGTTAGGGATAGGGTTTGGGTTATTGTTAGTGTTATGGTTACTGTTAGTGTTACGGTGAGGGTGAGGTTTAGGTTTAGGGTTAGGGTTAGGGTGAGGGTTAGGAGTACGGTTATGTTCAGGGTTAAGGTTAGGGTTAGGGACAATTAGAGTTAGGGTTAGAGTTAGGGTTAAGGTCAGTGTTACTGTTAGGTTTAAGTTTATGGTTAGGATTAGGGCTAAGACTAGAGTTATGGTTAGGATTAGGATTAATGTTAGGGTTATATATACGGTTTAGGCTAAGGCTAGGTTTAGCGTTTGGATGAGGGTTAGGGTTAGGTTTAGGGTTAGGGTAAGGTTTAGGTTTAGGGTAAGGGTGAGGGTGAGGGTTAGGGTTAGGCTTAGGGTTAGGGTGAGTGTTAAGGTGAGGGTTAAGGTTAGGGTTAGTTTTAGGGTTAGGCTTAGGGGTAGGGTGAGGGTTAGGGTGAAGTTTAGGTTAGTTTAGGTGAGGGTTAGAGTTTGGGTTAGGTTTAGGGTGAGGGTGATTATTAGGATGAGGGTTAGGGTTCAGGTTATGTTTAGGGTTAGGATGAGGGTTAGGGTTAGGTTTAGGGTTAGGGTTAGGGTTAGGGTAAGGGTGAGGGTGAGGGTTAGGATGAGGGTTAGAGTGAGGGTTAGGGTTTGGTATATGGTAAGGTTTAGGGTTAGGATTAGTGTTAGGGTGAGTGTGAGGGTTAGGGTGAGTGTTAGGGTTAGGGTTAGGGTTAGGCTGAGGTTGAGATTTAGGATGAGTGTGAGGGTTAGGTTTAGGGTTAATGTTAGTGTTAGCATTAGGGTTAGCGTTAGCGTTAGTTTTATGGTTAGGGGTAGGACTAGGGTTATGCTTAGTGTTAGGATTAGTTTTAGGTTAGGGACCCTTAGGGTCAGGGTGAAGAGTTAGGGGTTATTTTTAGGGTTAGGGTTAGGGTTAGGGTTAGGGTTGGGGTTAGGGTTAGGGTTAGGGTTAGGGTTATGTTTAGGGTAGGGGTGAGGGTAAGGGTTAAAATTAGGGTTAGGGTTAGTTTTAAGGTTAGGGTTAGGGTTATGGTTAGGGATTGGGTTCTGTTTAGGCTTAGGGTGAGGGTTAGTGCTATGGTTAGGATTAGGGTTAGGACTAGGGTCAGGGTTAGGGTTAGGATTAGGATTTGGGTTAGCGAACCTTAAGGTTAGGGTTAGGGTAGGGTTAGCATTAGGAGTTAGGTGTCATTTTTAGGGTTAGTGTTAGGGTTAGGGGTAGGGTTAGGTTGAGGTTTAGGGTTATGGTGAGGGTTAATGTTAGGGTTAGTGTTAGGATGAGTGTGAGCGTTAGAGTTAGGGTGAGGGTTAGGGTTAGATTTATAGTTAGGTTTAGGTTTAGAGTTAGGGTGAGGGTGGGGGTGAGGGTTAGGGTGACTGTTAGGGTTAGGGTTAGGGTGAGGGGCAGGATGAGGGTGTGTCGGGAGCAAGAGTGGAATCAAACTGTACTTTGATTTGCATCAGATAATTGCTTGATTGTCTTATTGTTTTTTGGCCTTCTCCTGTTCAATTGATCTGAGATTTACCATATGAATGTAACCCCCAACAGTTCCCTGATTAACCATCTGGATGTAACACCTGGCAGTGCCCTGGTCTCAAGAAGGGATAAAAACTTTGAGTTAAGAATAAACGGGGGCAGTTTTTGCTTGGGCTGCAGACCTCCTGGACCCGATGTGTTTGTCTCTCTTCTAATTTTTCCAGTCCCTGCCTCTTATTTCAGGAACCCCAATTTGCTGCCGGGAGGCCCCAGAAAGGGTGAGGGTTAGGGTTAGAGTGAGGGTTAGGGTGAACTTTGGCGTGAGGGTGAGTGTTACCTTTAGGGTTAGGTTTAGGGACAGTTAGAGTTAGGGTTATGGTTAGTGTTATGGTTAGTGTTAGAGTGACGGTGAGGGTGAGGGTTAGGGTTAGGGTGAGGGTAGGTTTAGGGTTAGGGTTATGGTTAGGGTTAGTGTTTAAATTTTGGTTAGTGTTAATGTTAGGGTTAGGGATAGGGTGAGTGTGAGTGTTAGAATGAGGGTTCTGCTTAGCGTTAGGGTTAGGGTGAGGGTGAGCGTTAAGGTTAGAGTTAGGGTTAGGTTTAGGTTGAGGGTTAGGGTTAGGGTTAGATTTAGGGTTATGGTTAGGGTTAAGGTGAGGGTTAGGGTGAGGTTTAGAGTGAGGATTATGGTTAGGTGTATGGTTAGGTTTCGATTAGGATTAGGGTTATGGTGAAGGTGATGGTTAGGGTGAGTGTTAGGGTTAGAGTTAGGGTTAGAGTGAGGGTGAGAGTTAGAGTGAGGGTGAGGGTTAGTGTTAGGGTTAGGTTTAGGGTTTGGTTTAGGGTTAGGGTTGGGGTTAGTGTTAAAGTTACGGTTAGGCTAAGGGTGAGGGTGAGGGTGAGGTTTAGGTTTAGGGTTAGAGTTCGGGTTAGAGTTAGTGTGAGGGTGAGGGTGAGGTTGAGGGTGAGGGTTACTGTTAGGATTATGGATAGGTTTAGGTTTAGGGTTACTGTTAATGTTCGGGTTAGCGTTAGGGTTAGGGTTAGGGTTAGGTTTATGGTTAGGTTTAGGGCTAGGACTAGGCTTAGAGTTTGGGTTAGGGTTAGGGACCCTTAAGGTTACGGTTAGGGTTAGGGTTAGGAGTTAGGGATTATTTTAGGGTTAGGGTTAGGGGGAGGATGAGGGTGAGGGTTAAAGTTAGGGGTAGATTTAGGGTTATGGTTATGGTTAGGGTGAGGGTTAGGGTTAAGGTGAAGGTTAGGTTTATGGTTAGGTTAGGGTTAGGGTTATGATTAGGGTTAAAACTAGGGTTTGGGTTAGGATTAGGATTAGGGTTAGGATTAATGACCGTAATGGTTAGCGTTAGGATAGATTTAGGAGTTAGTTGTTATTTTTAGGATTAAGGTTACGGTTAGGGTTAGGTTTAGGGTTTACGTTAGGGTGAGGATTAGGTTTAGGGTGAGGGTTAGCCTTAGGGTTAGTATTAGGGTGAGGGTGACAGTTAGAATAAGGGTTAGGATTAGGGTTAGAGTGATGGTGAGGTTAGGGTTACGGTTAGGGTTAGGATTAGGATTTGGGATAGGGTTAGGTTAGGGTTAGCGTGACGGTGAGGGTGAATGTTAGGGTTAGGGTTCGGGTGATGGTGAGGGTTAGGGTTAAGGTTAGGGTTAGGGATAGTGTGAGGGTGAGGGTGAGGGTGAGTCTTAGGGTTAAGTTTAGGGTAATGGTTAGGTTTAGGTTAGGGTTAGGGCGAAGACTGTGGTTAGTGTTAGTGTTAGGGTTAGGGTGATGGTGAGGGTTAGGGTTAAGGTTAGGTTTAGGGTGAGAATGAGGCTGAGGGTGAGTGACATGGTTAGGGTGAGGGTGAGGTTTCGGGTGAGGGTTATGGTGAAGGTTAGGGTTAGGTAGAGGGTTAGGGTTAGGTTTAGGGTTTGGGTTAGTGTTAGGGTGAGCCTGAGGTTTAGGTATATGGTTATGGTAAGGGTGAGGGGAAGGTGAGGGTTAGGGTTAGGGTCATGGTTAGAGTTAGGGTTAGGGACACTTAGGGTTAGCGTTAGGGTTAAGGATAGTGTTAGCTTAGGTTTAGGGTTAGGTTTACGTATATGGTTATGGTTAAGGTTAGGATTGTGGTTAGTGTTAGTGTTAGGATTAGGGTTAATGTTAGGGTTATGTATAGGGTTAGGGCTAGGGCTATGTATAGGGTATGGGTTAAGGTGAGGGTGAGGGTTAGGGTTACATTTAGGGTTAGGGTTATGTATAGGTTTATGGCTAGGGCTAGAATTATCGTTAGGGTTAGAGTTAGGGTTAGGTTTAGTGTTTGGGTTAGGGTTAGGGTTAGGATGAGGTGAGCATTCGTGTAAGGGTTAGTGTTAGGGCTAGTTTTAGGTTTAGGATAAGGGTTAGGGTTAGGGTTATGATTAGGGTTAGGGTTAGGGTTAAGGTTAGGGTGATGGTGATGCTGAGGGTGAGGGTTAGGTTTAGGGTTAGAGTTAGGGTTAGGGTTAGGATTAGAGTTAGGGTGAGGGTAACGGTTAGGGAGAGGATTGGTTTTAGGGTTAGGGTTAGTGTTAGGGTTAGGGTGATGTTTAGGTTTAGGGTTAGTCTTAGGGTTAGTGTTAGGGTGAGGGTGAGGATGAGGGTTATGTGAGGGTTACAGTGAGGGTTAAGTTTAGGGTTAGTTTTAGGGTGAGGGTAAGTTGTAGGGTGAGGTTTAGGGTGAGGGTTAGGTTTAGGGTATGGGTTAGCATTAGGTTTAGGGTTAGTGTTAGGGTAAGGGTTTGAGTTAGGTTTAGGGCTAGGGTTGGGTTTTGTATTATGATTAGTGTTAGGGTTTGGGTTAGTCTTTGGATGAGTGTGAGGGTGAGGATGAGGGTCAGGGTTAGGGTTAGGTGTAGGGTTAGGGTTTGGGTTTGGGTTAGCGTTAGGGTTTGGATTAGGGTGAGGGTGAGGGTGAGGGTTAGGTTTACGGTTAGATTAAGGGTTAGGGTTAGGGTGAGGGTTAGTCTTAAGTTTAGGGTTATGGTTAGTGTTAGGGTGAGGGTTAAGGTTAGGTTTAGGTTTAGGGTGAGGGTTAGGCTTAAGTTTAGGGTTAGGTTAGGGTTAGGGTTAGCATTAGGGTCAGAGTGACGGTTAGGGGTAGGGGTAGGGTTAGTTTTAGCATGTGAGGGTTAGGGTTAGTGTTAGGTTTAGGTTTAGGTTTAGGGTGAGGGTGAGGTTTAGGGTTAGGGTAAGGTTTAGGTTTAGCGTTCGGTGAGGGTTAGGGTTAGGCTTATGGTTAGTGTCAGGGTTAGGGAAAGGATTAGGGTTAGGGTGACTGTTAGGGTTAGGTTTAGGGTTAGAGTTAGGTTTAGTGTGAATGTGAGGGTTAGGGTTAGGGTCAGGTTTAGGTTTAGGGATAGGGTGAAGGTGAGGTTGAGGGTTAGGGTAAGAGTTAGAGTTATGGTTTTGGTTAGGTTGAGTGTTAGGGTTAGGTTTAGGGTGAGGGTTAGCGTGAATTGAGGGATATGTTTAGGGTTAGAGTTAGGGACACATAGGGTTAGGGTTAGCGTTAGGGATAATGTTAGGGTTAGCGTTAGGATTAGGGTAAGGGTTAGGTTTATCATTAGGGTTAGGGCTAGGACTAGGGTTAGGGTTATGATTAGGTTTAGGGTTAGGGACCCTTAAGGTTAGGGTTAGAGTTATTGTTAGTAGTTATTCGTTATTTTATTTGTTAGGTTTAGGGTTAGGGTGATGTTTAGGGTTAGGGTCAGGGTTAGTGTTAGGGTTAGGATTAGGGAGAGTATGAGGGTAAGGGTGAGGATGAGGGTTAGGCTTAGATTTAGGGTTAGAGTGAGGGTTAGGTTTAGTGTTAGGTTTAGGGTGAGGGTGAGGTTTAGGGTTAGGGTGAAGGTGATGGTGAGGGTTAGGGTTAGGTTTAGGGTTGGGGTTAGGCTTAGGGTTAGGGTGAGGGTTTGGTTTAGGGTTAGGGTTAGGTTTATGGTGAGGTGAGGGCGAGGGTTAAGGTTATAGTGAGGTGAGGGGTAGGATGAGGTTTAGGGTTAGGGTTAGGGTTAGGGTTAGGAGTAGGTTTGGTTTATATTTAGGCTTATGGTTATGTTTAGGGTTAGGGTTAGGGGAGGGTGAGGGTGAGGGTTAAGGTTAGGGTTCAGGTTAAGTTTAGGGTGAGGGTTAGGGTTAGCGTTAAGTTTAGGTCTAGTGTTATGGTTAGGGTTATGGTTATGGTTAGGGTTAGGGTTAGGGTTAGGGTGAGGGTAGGGTTAGGATGAGGGTGAGGGTTAGGGTTAGGTCTAAGATATGGGTTATGGTTATGATTAGTGTAAGTTTGAGGGTGAGGGTTAGGGTGAGTGTTAGGGTTAGGGTTAGGGTTAGGCTTAGGCTTAGGATGAGCATGAAGGTCAGGGTTAGGGTCAGGGTTAGGGTGATGTTGAGGGTTAGGGTGAGGATTAATTTTAGCGTGAGTTTTAGGGTGAGGGTTAGGGGTAGGGTTAGGGTTAGGGTTAGAGTCTGGTTAGGTTTAGGGTTAGGGTTAGGTTTAGGGTGAGGGTGTGCATTAGGGTAAGTTTTAGTGTTAGGGTTAGGTTTAGGGTTAGGATGAGGGTTAGGATTAGGGTTACGGTTACGGTTAGGGTTAGGTTTAGGGTGAGGTTGAAGGTGTGGTTTAGGTTTAGGGTTAGTATTAGGTTTAGGTATAGGGTTATGGATAGGGTGAGGGTGAAGGTTAGGTGAGGACTAGTTTTAGGGTTAGGGTTAGGGTGAGGGTAAGGTTAGGGTTAGTGTGATGTTTAGGGTGAGGTTTAGGGTTAGGGTTAGGTTTAGGGGTAGGGGTACAGGGAAGGTTAGGGTTAGGTTTAGGGTTAGGGTGAGATTGAGGTTAGGGTTACGGTTAGGGTTGGGGTTATAGTTTGAGATAGGGTTAGGTTTAGGGTTAGGGTTAGGGTGAGGGTGAGGGTGAGGGTTAGGGTTAGGGTGAGGGTGAGTTTCCAGGTTAGGTTAGTGTGAGGTTGAGGTTGAGGGTGAGGGTTAGGGTTAGGTTTAGGGTTAGGTTTATGGTAAGGTTTTGGGTTACGGTTAGGGTTATGGTTAATGTCAGAGTGAGGATGAGTTTTAGGTTGAGAATGAGGATGAGGTTTAGGGTCAGGTTAGGGTGAGAGTGAGTTTTAGAGTGAGTGTTAGGGTGAATTTTATGGGTAGGCTTAGGGTTAGGTTTAGAGTTAGGGTTATTTATAGGTTTAGGGCTAGGGCTAGAATTATCGTTAGGCTTAGGGTTAGGGTTAGATTTAGGGTTTGGGTTAGGGTTAGGTTTGGGGTGAGTTGAGCATTAGGGTGAGGTTTAGGGTTAGGGCTAGGTTTAGGGTTAGGATAAACGTTAGGGTTAGGGTTATTATTAGGGTTAGGGTTAGGGTTAAGGTTAGGGTGATGATGAGGCTGAGGGTGAGGGTTAGGGTTAGGGTTAGGGTTAGGGTGAGGGTTTCGGTGAGGGTTAGGGTTAATTTTAGGGTGAGGGTAAGGGGTAGGGTGAGGGTTAGGTGAGGGTTAGGTTTAGGGTGTGGGTTAGTGTTAGGGTTAGGATAGGGTTAGGGTAAGGGTTTGGGTTAGGTTTAGGGTTAGGGTTAGGTGTTGTGTTGGGGTTAGGGTTAGGGTTAAGGTTAGGCTTTGGGTGAGTGTGAGAGTGAGGTTGTGGGTAAGGTTTAGGGTTAGGCTTAGTGTTGGGGTTATGGATAGGGTTAGGGTTAGGGTGAATATGAGGGTTAGGTTTAGGTTTTGGTTTAGGTTTAGGGTTAGAGTTTGGCTAGGGTGAGGGTTAGGTTGAGCGTTAAGAGTTAGAGTTAGGGTTAGTGTCAGGGTGAGGGTGAGGGTTAGATTGAGTGTGCGGGTTAGTGTGAGGGTTAGGGTTAGGGTTAGGTTTAGGGACAGGTAGGGTTAGGGTTAGGGTTAAGGTTAGCGTTAGCGTTAGGGTTAGGGTTAGGTTTAGGTTTATGATTAGGGTTAGGGCTTGGATTAGGGTTAGGGTTAGGGTTAGGATTATGGTTAGGGTTAGGGACTCTTAGGGTTAGGGTTTGGGTTAAGGTTAGGGTTAGCAGTTATTGGTTATTTTATGGGTTAAGTTTAGGGTTAGGGTTATGGTTAGGGTGAGTATTATGGTCAGGGTTAATGTTAGGGTTAGGGTAAGGATGAGGTTGAGGGTTAGGGTTAGGGTGAGGGTGAGGCTTCAGGTTATGGTTATGGTTAGGGTGAGAATGAGGGTGAGGGTGAGGGTCAGGGTTAGGTTTTGGGTGGGGTTTAGGGTTAGGGTTAAGGTTAGATTTAGCGTTAGGGTTAGGGTGAGGGTTAAGGTGAGCGTTAGGGTTAGGGTTAGGATAGTGTTAGAGTTAGGGTTAGGGTGAGGTTTAACCTTCGGTTTAGGGTTAGGGTTAGGGTTAGCATTAGGGTTAGGGTGACGGTTAGGGTTAGGGGTAGGGGTAGCGTTACGGTTAGAGTGAATGTGAGGGTTAGGTTTAGGCTTAGGTTTAGGGTGAGAGGTAGGGTGAGGGTTAGGGTTACAATCATGTTTAGGGTTAGGGTTAGGGTTATGGTTAGGCTTAGGGACACTTAGGGTTAGGGTTAAAGTTAGTGTTAGCGTTAGGGTTAAGGTTAGGTTTAGGTTTATGGTTTGGGTAAGGTTTAGGTATAGGGTGAGGGTTAGGGTTAGGGTTGGGGTTAGGGTGAGGGTTACGGTGAGGGTTAGGTTTAGGGTTAGGGTGAGGGAGATGGTGAGGGTTAGGGTTAGGTTTAGGGTTAGGGTGAGGGAGATGGTGAGGGTTAGGTTTAGGTTTAGGGTTAGGTTTACGGTTTGTGTTAGGGTTAGGGTTAGGGTGAGGGTGAGGGTTAGGGTTAGGGTTAGGGTGAGGTTTAGGGTTAGGGATACGGTTAGATTTAGGGTAAGCTGAGGTTTAGGGTGAGGGTTAGGGTGCAGGATAGTGAGGGTTAGGGTTATGGTTAGGGATAGGGTGAGGGTTAGGGTTAGAATTAGGGTTAGTGTGAGGGTTAGTTTTAGGGTTAGGGTTAGTGTGATTGTGAGGATTAGGGTTAGGTTTAAGTTGAGGTTTGTGGTTAGGTGAGGGTGAGGGTCAGGGTGAGGGTTAGAGTTAGAGTTTGAGTTAGGATTAGGGTTATGGTTAGGGTTAGGTTGAGGGTTAGGGATAGGTTTAGGTTGAGGGTTAGGTTGACTGTTAGCGTGAGGGTGAGGGTTATGTTTAGGCTTTGGTTTAGGGACACGTAGGGTTAGAGTTAGGGTCAGTGTTAAGTTTAGGGTTAGCCTTAGGGTTAGGGTTAGGGTTAGGTTCATGATTAGGGTTAGGGTTTGAGTTAGTGTTAGGGTTAGGGTTAGGATTAGGGTTAGGGTTAGGGATAGGGTTAGGCTGAGGGTGAATGTGAGGATTAGCGGTAGGGGTAGGTTTGGGGTTAAGGTTAGGGTTAGAATTAGGGTTAGGGTTTGGTTTAGTGTTAGTGTTAGGTTTAGGGTTAGGGTTAGGGTTTGGGTGAGGGTGAGGGTGAAGGTTTGGTTTAGGGTTAGGGTTATGTTGAGGGTTAGGGTTAAGGTTAGGGTTTTGGTTAGGGTTAGAGTTAGGGTTAGTGTCATGGCGAAGGTGATGATTAGGGTGAGAATGAGGGTGCGGTTCAGGATTAGGGTGAAGGTTATGGTTAGGGTTAGGGAGTGTTAGGGTTAGGGTTAGGGTTAGGTTTAATGTTAGGGTTAGGCTTAAGGTTAGGTTTAGGGTTAGGGTTATGTATAGGTTTAGGCCTAGGGATAGAATTAGCATTAGGATTTGGGTTGGGTTAGGATTTTTTTTATTGTTAGGGTTAGGGTTATTGTTAGGTTTAGGGTTTGATTTATGGTTAGGGTTAGTGTTAGGGTTCTTGTTAGGTTTAGGGTGAGGGTGAGGGTAAGGGTTAAAGTTAAGGTTAGGGTTAGGGTTAGAGTTATATTTAGGGTTAGGGTGAGGGTAGGGTTACGGTTAGGGTTAGGGTGATGGTTAGGGTTAGGTTTAGGTTAATACTTAGCGTTAGGGTTAGGGTTAGGGTTACTGTTTGGGTTAGGGTTAGGGTTAGTGTGAGGTTGGGGATGTGGGTGAGGATTATGGTTAGGGTTATGTGTAGGTTTAGGGTTAGTGTTACAGTTAGATTTAGGGTTAGGTTTAGGGTTAGGGTGAGGGTTACGGTGAGGATCAGGGGAGGATTAGGGTTATGGTTATGGTTACAGTTAGGTATAGGTTTAGGGTTAGGCTTAGGGTTAGGGTTACGATTAGGGTGAGGGTTAGGTTTAGGGTTAGGATTATTGTTAGGGTGACAGTTAGCATTAGGATTAGTTTTAGGGTTAGATTTAGCGTGAATGTGAGGGTTAGGGTTAGGGTTAGATTTAGGTTTAGGATTAGGGTGAGAGTGAGGGTGAGCGTTTGGTGAGGGTAAGGGTTAGGGTTTTGGTTAGGGTGAGGTTTAGGTTGAGGGTTAAGGTTAGGTTTAGGCTGAGGGTTATGGCGAGAGTTAGCGTGAGCGTGAGGGTTATGGTTAGGGTTAGGGTTAGGGACACGTAGGGTTACGGTTAGGAATAGGGTTAAGGTTATGGTTAGCATTAGGTTTAGGGTTAAGGTTAGGTTTATGATTAGGGTTAGGGCTAGGACTAGGGTTAGAGTTCGGGTTAGGATTAGGGTTAGTGTTAGGTTTATGTATAGAATTAGTGATAGGGCTAGGTTTAGGTTTTGGATTGGGTTAGGGTTAGAGTTTAGAGTGAGGGTGAGGGTTAGGTTTAGGGTTAGGGTAAGGGTTAGGTGTAGGGTGATGGTGAGGGTGAGGGTTAGGTTTAGGGATATGGTTAAGGAGAGGGTTACGATGAGGGTTAAGTTTAGGGTTAGTTTTAGGGTGAGGTTAAGTTTAGGATGAGGTTTTCAGTTAGGGCTAGGGTAGGGTTTGGTGAGGATAAGGGTAAGGGTTTTGGTTAGGGTGAGTGTTAGGGTTAGGTTTAGGGTGAGTGTTAGGGTGAGGGTTAGCGTGAGGGTGATGGTTTTGGTTAGGGTTAGGGTTTGGGACACATAGGGTTAGGATTAGGATTAGGGTTAAGGTTAGGGTTAGAGTTAGGGTTAGGGTTAGGTTTATGATTAGGGTTAGGGCTAGGACTAGGGTTAGGGTTAGGATTAGGGTTAGGGTTATGGTTAGGCTTGTGTTTAGGAGTCATTTGTTATTTTATGAGGTAGTATTAGGGTTAGGGTAAGGGTTAGGGAGAGCGTGAGTGTTAGGGTTAGGGTGAGGGTGCGGATTAGGGTTAGGTTTACGGTCATGGTTAGAGTTAGGCTAGGCTAAGGGACCCTTAGTGTTAGGGTTAGGGTTAGGGTTACGGTTAGGTTTATCGTTAGGTTTAGGGTTAGTTTTAGGTTTATGGATAGGGTTCGGGTAAAGACTAGCGTTATGGTTACGTTTAGGATTAGGGTTAGTGTTAGGGTTATGTATAGGTTTAGGGATAGGGCTAGGTTTAGGTTTTGGATTAGGGTTAAGCTTAGGATTAGGGTTAGGGTGAGGGTGAGGGTGAGGGTTAGGTTTAGGGTTAGGGTAAGGTTAGGTGTAGCATGATGGTGAGGGTGAGGGTTAGGTTTAGTGATAGGATTAAGGGGAGGGTTACGGTGAGGGTTAAGGTTAGGGTTAGTTTTAGGGTGAGGTTAAGTTTAGGGTGAGGGTAAGGGTTAGGGCTAGGGTAGGGTTTGGTGACGGTTAGGGATAGGGTTTTGGTTAGGTTGAGGGTTAGGTAGAGGGTGAAGGTTAGGTTTAGTGTGAGGGTTAGGGTGAGGGTTAGAGTGAGGGTGAGGATTATGATTAGGGTTAGGGTTAGGGAAATGTAAGATTAGGGTTAGGGTTGAGGTTATGCTTAGTTTTAGGGTGAGGTTAGGTTTAGGGTGAGGTTTAGTGTTAGGGTTAGGGTGAGGGTTAGGGTTTGGGTTAGGGTCAGGGTTATGGTTAGGATTTGGGTTAGGGTTAGGGTTAGTGTTAGGGTTAGGTTAGGCTTAGGCTTCGGGTGAGTGTGAGGGTGAGGGTTAGGGTTAGGGTTAGGATGAGGGTGAGGGGTAGGGTTAGGGTTAAGGTTAGGGGGAGTATTATGGTGAGGGTGAGGCTTAGGGTTAGGATGAGCGTTAGGGTGAGTGTTAGGGTTAGGTTTAGGATTAGGATTAGGGTTAGGGTGAGGATTAGGTTACGGTGAGTGTTAGGGTGATGGCTCGTGTGAGGGTGAGGGTTAGGGTTAGGGTTATGGTGAGGGTTAGGTTTAGGGTCAGGGTACGGTTTAGTTTTATGGTTAGTGTTATCGTTAAAATTTGGGTAAAGGTTAGGGTTAGGGTTAGGTTTAGGGCTAGGGTTAGGTTTAGGATGAGGTTCAGGGTGAAATTTCGGGTGAGGGTGAGGGTGAGGGTTTGTATTAGGCTTAGGGTGAAGGTGAGGGTGACGCATCACGTGAGGGTTAGGGTTAGGGTTAGGGTTAGGGCAAGTGTTAGGGTGAGAGTGAGGGTTAGGGTTGGGTGAGGGTTAGGGTGAGGGTTAGGGTGAGGGTTAGAGTTGGGGTTAGGGATAGGGTGAGGGTTATGGTTAGAGTGAGGGTTAGAGAGAGGGTTAGGGTTAGGGTTATTTTTATAGTGTGGGTTAGGGTTACAGTGAGGGTGTAGTGTTAGGTTTTGGGTGAGGTTTAGGGTTAGGGTTAGAGTTAGTGTTAAGGTTTGGGTTAGGGTTAGGGTTAGGGTTAGGTTTAAGGTTAGGGTGAGGGTTAGGGTGATGGTTCGGGTGAGGGTGAGGGTTGGGTTGAGGGTTAGAGTTAGGTTTAGTGTTGGGGTGAGTCTTAGGGTTAGGGTGAGTTTTAGGGTGATGGTTATTGTTAGGGTGAGGTTTAGGGTTAGGCTTAGGGTAGCTTTAGGTTTTTTGTTAGGATTAGGGTTAGGGTTAGCTTTGTGCTTAGGGTTAGGGTTAGGGTTTGGATTAAGGTTAGGGTTAGGGTTAGGGTTAGGGTTAAGGTTAGGTAGAGGGGTAGGGTTAGGGTTAGGGTTATGATTAGGTTTAGGGTTATGGTTAGGTTTACAGTGAGGGTTAGGATGAGATTTAGTGTTACGTCTATATTTACGGTTAGGGTGAGGATTAGGGTTAGTGTTAGGGTTATGTATACGGTAACAGATAAGGCAAGGTTTAGGGTTTGGAATACGGATAAGGGTAGGGTTAGCTTTAGCGTTAGCTTGAGGGTGAGGGTTAGGTTTAGGGTTACAGTAAGTGTTAGTGTTAGGGTGAGGTGAGGGTGAGGGTGAGGGGTAGGTTTAGGGTTAGGGTTAGTGTTTCAGTGAGGGTTACGGTGAGTGTTAGGTAGGGTTAGGGTTAGTTTTAGGGTTAGGGTTATGGGTAGGATGAGGATTAAAATTAGCGTTAGTTTTAGGGTGAGGGTTAGGTTTAGGTTTAGGGTTACTATTTTGGTTAGGGTTAGGGTTTGTGTTAGAGTTAGGGTTAGGGTTAGGTTTATGGGTAGGGTTAAGATTAGGCTGAGTGTGAGGGTGAGGGTTAGGGTTAGAGTTTGGGTTAGGCTTGGGGTTAGGGTGAGGTTTAAGGTGAGGGTTAGGGTTCGGGTTAGGGTTAGGGTGAGGGAGAGGGTTAAGTGAGGGTTAGGGTTAGGGTGAGGGTTAGGGTTCGGGTTAGGGTTAGGGTGAGGGAGAGGGTTAAGTGAGGGTTAGGGTTAGGGTTAGGGTGAGGATTAGGTTGAGGGTGAGAGTTAGGGTTAGGGTTAGGTTTAAGGTTAGGTTTAGGTTTAGGGTTAGGGTTAGGTTTAGGATAAGGGTTAGGGTTAGGGTTACAGTTAGGTTTAAGGTTAGGGTTAAGGTTAGGTGTAGGGTTAGGGGGAGGGAGGAGCGTTAGGTTTAGGGTTAAGTGTTACGTTTAGGATGAGGGTGAGGGTTAGGGTTCGGGTGAGGGATAGGGTGAGGTTTAGCGTTAGGGTTAAGTTTAGGGTTATTGTTAGAGCTTCGCTTAGGGTTAGGGCTAGGGTTAGGTTTATTGTGAGGGTTAGGGTTAGACTTACGGTTAGGTTTAGGGTTAGCATTAGGGTTAGGTGAGGGTTAGGGTGAGGGTTAGAGTTAGGGTTAAGGTGAGGGTTAGTGTTAGGGTGAGCATTAAGGTGATTGTTCTGGTGAGCTTGAGGGTTAGAGTAAGGGTGAGGGCTAGGGTTAGGGTAAGGTTTAGGGTTAGGGTTACGGTGAGGATGTAGGGTTACGTTTAGGTGAAGTTTAAGGTTAGGGTTAGAGTTAGCATTAATGTTTGGTTCAGGGTTAATTTTGGGTTAAGTTTAGGGTGAGGGTTAGGGTGATGGTTCGGATGAGGGTGAGGGTTAGGGTGAGGGTTAGGGTTAGGGTGAGCGTTAGGGTTAGTTTTAGGGTGAGGCTTAGGGTTAGGGCTAGGGTGAGGTTTAGTTTTAGGGTTGGGGTTAGCATTAGGATTTTGGTTAGGGTTAGGTTTAGGTTTAGGGTTGGGGTTAGCATTAGGATTTTGGTTAGGGTTAGGTTTAGGGTTAGGGTTAGGGTTAGGGTTATGGTTATAGTTAGGGTTAGGGTTAGGGTTTGGGTTAGGGTTAGGAATAGGATTCTGGTTAGTGTTTGGTTTAGGGTTAGGGTTAGGGATAGGATTAGGGTTATGGTGAGGCTGAGTGTGAGGTTTAGGTTTAGGGTTAGGGTTAGGTTAGGATTAGGGTTATGGTTAGAGTGAGAGTTAGGTTTAGGAAGAGGTTTAGGGTTCGGGTGAGGGTTAGTGTTAGGGTCAGGGTTAGTGTGAGGGTGAGGGTGAGGGTTAGGGTTAGGGTGTGGTGAGGGTTATGTTTGGGGTGAGGGTTAGGTTAGAGTTACTCTGAGGGTTAGGTTTAGGGTCTTGGTTAATGTTAGGGTTATGGGTGGGTTAGGGACACATAGGATTAGGGTTAGGGTTAGGGTTAGGTTAAGTTTTGGTTTAGCGTTAGGTTTAGGTTTATGTTTAGGGTGAGGGCTAGTACTAGAGTTAGGGGTTGGGTGAGGGTGAGGGTGAGGGTTATGTTTAGGGTTAGGGTAAGGGTTAGGTTCAGGGTGAGGTTGAGGGTTAGGGTTAGGGTAAGGGTTAGGGTGAGGGTTTCGGTGAGGGTTAAGGTCAGGGTTAGTTTTACACTGAGGTTTAGGGTTAGGACGAGGGTAGGGTTTAGGGTTAGGGTGAGAGTTAGGGTTTGGGTTATTGTCAGGTTTACGGTTAGGGGTAGGATTTGGATTAGGGTTAGGTTTAGGGTTAAGTTTAGTGTTAGTGTGAGAGTGAGGGTGAGGGTTAAGGTTATTGTTAGGGTTAGGGTTTGGGGTGGGGTTAGCGGTAGGGTAACGGTTAGGGTTAAGGTTAGTTTTAGGGTTTGGATTACGGTTAAGGTTAGGGTTAGGGTTAGCTTGAGGGTGAGGGATAGGTTTAGGGTTAGGGTAAGTGTTAGCTGTAGGGTGAGAGTGAGGGTGAGTTTTAGGTGTAGGGTTAGGGGTAGGGGTAGGGTTACAGTGAGGGTTACGATGAGGGTTAGAGTTAGGGTTAGTTTTATGGTTAGGGTTAGGGGTAGGTTGAGGGTTAAAATGAGTGTTAGGTTTAGGGTGAGGGTTAGGTTTAGCGTTAGGTTACTGTTTGTGTTAGGGTTAGGGTTTATGTTAGAGTTAGGGTTAGGCTTAGTGTTTGTGTTATGGTTAGGGTTAACATGAGATTGAGGGTGGGGGTTAGGTTTAGGGTTAGTGTTAGCATTAAGGTTTGGGTTAGGGTTAGGGTTAGGGTTAAAGTTAAGGTTAGGGTGAGGGTTAGGGTGATGATTCGGGTGAGGGTGAGTGTTAGGGTGAGGGTTAGTGTTAGGGTTAGGTTAGGGTGAGGGTTAGGGTTAGGGTGAGGGTTAGGGTTAGGGTGAGGGTTAGGGTTAGGGTGAGGCTTAGGGTTAGGGTGAGGGTTAGGGTTAGGGTGAGTATAAATGTTAGGGTTAGGTTTAGGGTTAGGGAGAGTGTTAGGGTTAGGTTTAGGGTGAGGATTAGGTTGAGGGTGAGAGTTGGGGATAGGGTGAGGCTTAGGGTGAGGGTTAGTGTTAGTGTTAGTGTTAGGGTTAGGGTGAGGTTCAGGGTTATGGTTAGTTTGAGGGTTAGGTTTAGGGTTAGGGTGAGGGTTAGGGTTAGGGTGAGGGTTAGGATTAAAGTGAGAGTTAGGGTGATGATTAGGGTGAGGATTAGGGTTAGGATTAGGGTTTATGTTAGGGATAGGTTTAGGGTTTGGTTTATATTTAAGGTTAGGGGGAGGATTAAGTTTAGGTGAAGGTTAGGCTAAGAGATATGGGTAGGGTTATTGTTATGGTGAGGGTTAGGGTTAGGGTTAATGTGATGGTTAGGGTGAGGGTTAGGGTTAGGATGAGAGTAAGCATGAGGTTTAAGGTTAGGGTTTATGTTAGGTTTAGGGTGAGGGTTAGGTTGAGGTTTACAGTTAGGTTTAGGTTTAGGGTTAGGGTTAGGGTTAGGGAGAGGGTAGTGTGAGGGTTAGGGTGAGAGTTAGGGTTATGCCTATGGTTAAGGTTAGGGTTAGGATTAGGTTTAGGGTTAGGGTTATGTATAGGGTAAGGGTTGGGGCTAGGTATAGGGTTTGGGTTAGGGTTATGGTTAGGGATAGGGTTAGGGGAGGGGGAAGGGAGGGAAGGGTTAGGTTTAGGGTGAGGGTTAGGGTGATGATTAGGGTGAGGATTAGGGTTAGGATTAGGGTTTATGTTAGGGATAGGTTTAGGGTTTGGTTTATATTTAAGGTTAGGGGGAGGATTAAGTTTAGGTGAAGGTTAGGCTAAGAGATATGGGTAGGGTTATTGTTATGGTGAGGGTTAGGGTTAGGGTTAATGTGATGGTTAGGGTGAGGGTTAGGGTTAGGATGAGAGTAAGCATGAGGTTTAAGGTTAGGGTTTATGTTAGGTTTAGGGTGAGGGTTAGGTTGAGGTTTACGGTTAGGTTTAGGTTTAGGGTTAGGGTTAGGGTTAGGGAGAGGGTAGTGTGAGGGTTAGGGTGAGAGTTAGGGTTATGCCTATGGTTAAGGTTAGGGTTAGGATTAGGTTTAGGGTTAGGGTTATGTATAGGGTAAGGGTTGGGGCTAGGTATAGGGTTTGGGTTAGGGTTATGGTTAGGGATAGGGTTAGGGGAGGGGGAAGGGAGGGAAGGGTTAGGTTTAGGGTGAGGGTTACGGAAAGATTGAGGGTGAGGATTAGGGTTCGGGTTAGGGTCAGGGTTAGGGTTTTGTTTAGGATTATGTTTAGGGTTAGGGTTAGGTTTTGGGTTAGGGTTGTAGTTAGGGTTAGGGTGAGGGTTAGAGTTTGGGTTAAAGTTAGTGTTAGGGTTAGAGTGAGGGTGATGGTTAGGGTTAGGGCAAGTTTGAGGGTGAGGTTTAGGGTTAGGGTTAGGGTTAGGATTTGGGTTAGGGTTAGGTTAGGGTTAGTGTTAGGGTGAGGGTTAAGGTGATGGTTCGGGTTAGCGTGAGGTTTTTAGTGAGGGTTAGGATTAGGGTTAGGTTTAGGGTGATGGTTAGGGTTACGGTGAGGGTGTAGGATTAGGGTTAGGGTGAGGTTTAGGATTAGGGTTAGAGTTAGCTCTAAGGTTTGGGTTAGTGTTTGGGTTAGGTTTAAGGTTAGGGTGATGATTAGGGTGATAGTACAGGTGTGAGGGTGAGGGTGAGGGTTAGGGTAGGATGAGGGTAAGGGTTACAGTTAGGGGGAGGGGGAGGGTTAGGGATAGGGTTAGAGTTACTGTGACGGTTAGGGTTAGGGTACTGGTTAGGGTTAGGGTTATGTGTAGGTTTATGTTTAGGGCTAGTGCTAGTATTAGGGTTAGGGTAAGGGTTAGGGTTAGGGTTAGGGTTAGGTTTAGGGTTAGAGGGTTAAGGTTAGGGTTAGGGTTTGGGGGTTAGGGTTATGGTTAGGGTTAGGTTAGGGTGAGAGTGAGGGTGAGGGTGAGGATTAGGGTTAGGGTGAAGGTTAGGTTTAGGGTTAGGGTGAGTGTGGGTTGAGGTTTATGGTGAGGGTTACAGTTAGGGTTAGGGTTAGGATTAGTGAGAGGGTGAGAGTGAGTGTTAGGGTTAGGGTTAGGGTTCGGTTAATTTAGTGGGTTATGGTTAAGGTTAGGGGTAGTGTTCAGATTAGAGGGTTAGTGTTAGGGTTAGGGTTAGGTTTAGAGTTAGAGGATTAGGGTGAGGGTTAGGATTAGGGTTAGGTTTAGGGTTAGAGGATTAGGGTTAGTGTTAGGGTTAGAGTGAGGGTGAGGTTGAGGGCGAGGTTTAGGGTTAGGGTTAGGGTTAGGGTGAGGGTGAGGGCTAGAGTGAGGGTGAGGGTGAGGGTGAGGGTTAGGGTTAGGGTAAGGGTTAGGGTTAGGGTGCAAGTTAGGGTTAGGGTGAGGGTTAGGGTTAGGGTTAGGGGTTAGGGGTAGGGTTAGGGTGAGGGTGAATATTAGGGTTAGGGTGAGGTTGGGAGTGAGGTTGAGTGATAGGGTTAGGTTTAGGTTAGGGTTAGCGTGAGGGTTAGTGTGAGGGTGAGGGTGAAGGTGAGGGTTAGGGTTAGGGTTAGACTGAGGGTGATTGTGAGGGTGAGAGTCAGGGTGAGGGTTAGGGTTAGGGTGAGGTTTAGGGTAAGGGTTAAGGTTAGGGTTAGTGTGAGTGTTAGGGCTCGGGTGAGGGATAGGGTGAGGTTTAGGGTTAGGGTTATTTTTAGGGTTTGGGTTAGAGTCATGGTTATTGTTAGGGCTTCGTTTAGGGTTATTGTTAGGGTTAGGATGAGACTAAGCATGAGGGTTAAGATTAGGTTTAGGGTTAGGTTTAGGTTGAGAGTTAGGGTGAGGGTTATGGTTAGGTTTAGGGTAAGGATTAGTGTTAGGGTGAGGGTAGTGTGAGGGTTAGGGTGAGAGTTAGGGTTAGGCCTATGGTTTAAGTTAGGGTTAGGGTTAGGGTTATGTATAGGATAAGGGATAGGGCTAGGTTTCGGGTTTGTATTAGGGTTAGGGTTAGGGGGAGGGGGAGGATTAGGGTTTGGGTTAGGTTAATTGTTAGGTTTAGGGAGAGGGGGAGGGGAGGTTTAGGGTAACTCTGAGGGCAAGGGTTGGGGTTAGGGTTAGGGTCACGTTTAGGGTTTTGTCTAAGGTTAGGTTTAGGGTTAGGTTTAGGTTTAGGTTTTGGGTTAGGGTTGTAGTTAGGTTTAGGGTGAGGGTGATGGTTAGAGTTTGGGTTAGTGTTAGTGTTAGAGTTAGGGTGAGGGTGAGGATTAGGGTTAGGGTAAGGTTGAGGGTGAGGTTTAGGATTAGGGTTAGGTTTAGGGTTTGGGTTAGGGTTAGGTTAGGGTTAGGGTGAGGGTGAGGGTTAGTGTGAGGGTTACTGTGAGGGTTAGGTTTAGGGTTAGGTCTATGTTTAGGGTTAAGTTTAGGATTAGAGTTAGGGTTAAGGTTATGTATAGGATAAGGGATTGGGCTAGGTTTTCGGTTTGTATTAGGGTTAGGGTTAGGGTTAGGGTTAGGGTAGGGGTGAGGATGAGGGTGAGTGTTAATGTTAGGCTTAGGGTTAGGTTTAGCGTGAGGGTTAGGTTTATTGTTAGGGTTAGGATTAGGCTTAGAGTGAGGGTTAGGTTTAGGGTTAGAGTGAGGGTGAGGGTGAGGCATCGCATGAGAGTTAGGGTTAGGGTTAAGGCGAGTGTTAGGGTGAGGGTGAGGGTTAGGGTTAGGGTGAGGGTTAGGGTGTGGGTTAGGGTTGGTGTTAGGGTGAGGTTTAGTGTTAGGGTGAGGGTTAACGTGATGTTTTGGGTTAGCGTGAGGTTTGGAGTGAGGGTTAGGGTTATGGTTAGGGTTAGGGTGAGGGTTACGGATGCGGTTAGGGTGTAGGGTTAGGGTTTGGGTGAGGTTTAGGGTTAGGGTTAGAGTTAGCTTTAAGGTTTGGGTTAGTGTTAGGGTTAGGTTTAAATTTAGGGTGATGGTTAGGGTGATATTTCGGGTGAGGGTGAGGGTTAGGGTGAGGGTTAGGGTTAGGATGAGGGTGAGGATTAAGTTTAGCGTGGGGCTTAGTGTTAGGTTTAGGATGAGGTTTAGGGTTAGGGTTAGGGTTAGCATTAGCTTTTGGGTTTGAGTTAGGTTTAGGGTTAGAATTAGGGTTATGTTTAGGGTAAGGTTTAATGTTATTGTTAGGGTTAGGGATTCTGGTTAGTGTATGGTTTAGGTCTGGGTTAGGGTTAGGATTAGGGTTAGGGTGAGACTGAGGGTGAGGGTGAGGGTTAGGGTTAGGTTAGGGTTAGGGTTATGGTTAAGGTGAGGCTGAGGGTTAGGATGAGGTTTAGGTTTCATGTGAGGGTTAGTGTTAGGGTTGGGGTTAGTGTAAGGGTGAGGGTGAGGGTTAGGATTAGGGTGAGAGTGAAGGTTACGGTTAGGTTTAGAGTTACTGTGAGGTTTAGGGTAATGGTTAGGGTTAGAGTTAGGGTTAGGGTTAGGCTTAGGGTTTTGGTTAGGTTTAGCGTTAGGTTTAGGGTTAGGTTTAGGTTTATGGTTAGGGTTAGTGGTAGTACTAGGGTTAAGGTTAGGGTGAGGGTGAGGGTGATGGTTAGGTTTAGGGTAAGGGTTAGGCTTGGGTGAGGGTGAGGGTTAGAGTTAGAGTTATGGTTAGGGTGTGGGTTACGGTGAGGGTTAAGGTTAGGGTTAGTGTTATGGTGAGAGTTAGGTTTAGGATGAGAGAAGGGGTTAGTGTTATTGTTAGGGTTAGGTTTTGGCTTAGGTTCAGGGTTAGTTTATGGTTAGGGTTTGGGATAGGGTCAGGGTTAGGGTTAGGGTTAGGGTGAGGATGAGGGTGAGGGTGAGGGTTAGGTTTAGGGTAAGGGTTAGGGTTAGGCTTAGGCTTAGGGTGAGGTTGAGGGTGAGGGTTAGGTTTAGGCTGAGGGTGAGGCATCGCGTGAGGGTTAGGGTTAGGGTTAGGGCGAGTGTTAGGGTGCGGTTTAGGGTTAGGGTTAGGGTTAGGGTTAGAGTTACGGTGAGGGTTAAGGTGATGGTTCGGGTGAGTGTTAGGGTTAGAGTGAGGGTTAGGGTTAGGGTTATTGTGAGGGTGTAGGGTTTGGTTTAAGTGAGGTTTAGGTTTAGGGTTAGAGTTAGCGTTATGGTTGGTGTTTGGGTTAGTTAGGGTAAAGGTCAGGGTGAGGGTTAGAGTGATGGTTCGGGTGAGGGTGAGGGTTAGGGTTAGGGTTAGGGTTAGGATTAGGGTGAGGCTTAGGGTTAGGGTTATGGTGAGGGTTAGGATTAGGTTTAGGGTTAGGTTTTGTGTTATGGTTGGTGTTAGGGTTAGCATTACATTGAGGGTAACGGTGATGGTTAGGGTTATTGTTAGTTTTAGGGTTAGGGTGAGGGTTAAGGGTAAGGGTTAGCTTTGGGGTTAGGGTTACTGTTTGGGTTAGGATTAGGGTTTGTGTTAGAGTTAGAGTTAGGGTTTGGTTTTGCGTTAGAATTAGGCTTAGGGTAGGGTAATGAGTAGGGTTAGGCTTAGGGTGAGTGTGAGGGTGAGGATTAGTATTAGAGTATGCATTAGGTTTAGGGTTAGCGTGAGGGTTAGGGTTAGGGTTAAGGTTCGGGTTAGGGTGAGGGTTAGGTTTAGGGAGAGGGTTAGGGTTAGGTTTAGTGTTAGGGTGAGGTTTAGTGTGAGGGTGAGGGTTAGGGTTAGGTGAGGTTTAGGGTGAGGGTTAGGGTGAGGGTTAGGATTAGGGTTAGGGTTAGGGTGATGTTTAGGGTGAGGGTTAGGGTTAGGATTAGGGTTTCCGTTAGGGTTACATTTAGGTTAGGTTTAGGTTCAAGGTTAGGGTGAGGATTAGGTTTAGGGTGAGGGTTAGAGTAGGGGTTAAAGTTAGGGTTAGTGTTATGGTGAGGGTTAGGGTTAGGGTTAGTGTGTGGGTTAAGGTGAGGGTTAGGTAAGAGTCAGGGTGATGTTTAGGATACGGGTGAAGGTTTGTGTTAGGGTTAGTGTGAGGGTGTGGTTGAGGGTTAGGATAGGGTGAGGTTGATGGTTAGGTTAGGGTTAGGGTGAGGATTAGGGTTCAGGTGAGGTATAGTGTGAGATTTAGCGTTAGGATTAGGTTTAGTGTTTGGATTAGGGTTAGGGTTATTGTTAGGGCTTCATTTAGGGTTAGGGTTAGGGTTAGCTTTAGGGTTAGGGTTAGGGATACAGTTAGGATTAGCGTTAGAGTTAGGGGTAGGTGAGGTTTAGGGTGAGGGTTAGGGTGAGGGTTAGGGTTAGGCCCATTGTTAGGGTTAGGGTTAGGTTAGGGGGAAGGGGAGGGTTAGATTTAGGCTTAGGGTAAGTGTTATGGTTAGGGTTTGGGACACTTATGGTTAGCGATAGGGTTAGGGTTAAGTTCAGGTTTAGCATTAAGTTTAGGGTTAGGGTTAGGCTTATGGTTAGGGTTAGGGCTAGTACTAGGGTTTGGGTTAGGGTGAGGGTGAGGGTTATGTTTAGGCTTAGGGTAAGGTTTAGGTTCAGGGTGAGGTTGAGGGTTAAGGTTAGGGTAAGGGTTAGGGTGAGTGTTTTGGTGAGGGTTAAGGTCAGGGTTAGTTTAACAGTGAGGGTTATGGTCAGGATGAGGGTAGGGTTTAGGGTTAGGGTGAGGGTTAGGATTTGGGTTAGAGTCAGGGTTAGGGTTAGGTTTTGGATTAGCGTTAGGTGTAGGGTTAGGGTGAGAGTGAGGGTGAGGGTTAAGGTTAAGGTCAGGGTTAGAGTTAGGGGTAGGGTAAGGGTTAGGGTTACGGGTAGGTTTAGGGTTTGGATTACGGTTAAGATTAGGGTTAGGGTTAGTTTGAGGGTGAGGGTTAGGTTTAGGGTTAGGGTAAGTGTTAGGGTTAGGGTTAGGGTAAGCATGAGGGTATGTTGCTGGTTAGGGTTAGGGTTAGGATGATGCTTAGGGTTAGGGTGAGGGTGAGGTTTAGGGTTAGGTTTAGGGTTAGCCTTAGGGTCTTTTTTAGGGTTAGGGTTAGATTTATGCTTAGGGTTAGGTTTAGGGTTAGGGTTCTGATTAGGGTTTTGTTTAGGGTTAGGGTTAGGGTTAGGTTTATGATTAGGGTGAGGTTTAGTGTAAGGGTTAGGGTTAGGTCTATGGTTAGGGTTAGGGGCAGGGTTAGGGTTAGGGTTATGCTACCTTTAGGGTTAGGGTTAGGGGTAGGTTGAGGGTTAGGGTGAGGGTTGGTGTTAGGTCTATTGTTACGGTTAGGGTTAGGATTAGTGTTAGTGTTTGGGTTATGTATACGGTAACAGATAGGGCTAGGTTTAGGGTTTGGATTACAGTAAAGAGTAGGGTTAGGGTTAGGGTTCAGTTGAGGGTGAGGGTTAGGTTTAGGGTTAGGGTAAGTGTTCGGTTTAGGGTGAGGTGATGATGAGGGTGAGGGGTAGGGTTAGGTTTAAAGTTATTGTTAAAGTGAGGGTTACGGTGAGGGTTAGGTTAGGGTTAGGGTTAGTTTTAGGGTTAGGATTAGGGGTAGGATGAGGGTTAAAATTAGGGTAAAGTTTAGGGTGAGGTTTAGGCTTAGGGTTAGGATTACTGTTTGGGTTAGGGTTAGGGTTTGCGTTAGGGTTAGGGTTAGGGTCAGGGTTATGGGTAGGGTTAGGCTTAGGGTGAGTGTGAGGATGAGGGTTAGGGTTAGAGTTTGGGTTAGGCTTAGAGTTAGGGTGAGGGTGAGAGTTACGGTGAGGGTTAGGGTTAGCGTGAGAGTTAGGGTTAGGGTTAGGTTTAGGGTGAGGATTAGGGTGAGGGTGAGAGTTAAGGTTAGGGTGAGGGTTAGGGTGAGGTTGAGGTTTATGGTTAGGTGAGGGTGAGGGTTAGGGTGAGGATTAGGGTTAGGGTGAGTGTTACGATTAGGGTGAGGTTTAGGGTAATGATTTGGGTGGGGGTTAGGGTTAGGATTAGGGTTTGCGTTAGGGTTAGGTTTAGGGTTTGGTTTAGGTTTAAGGTTAGGGTGGGGATTGAAGTTAGGTTGAGAGTTAGGGTAAGGTTTAGGTTTAGGGTTAATGTTATGATAGGGTTAAGTTTAGGGTTAGTGTGAGGGTTGCTTTTAGAGTGTGGATGAGGTTTAAGGTCAAGGTGATGTTTAGGTTTCGGGTGAGGGTTAGTGTGAGGGTTAGGGTTAGTGTGAGGGTGAGTGTGAAGGAGAGGGTTAGGGTTAGGGTTAGAGTAATTGTTAGGTTTATGGTGAGGGTTAGGGTAAGTGTGAGGGTGAGGATTAGGCTTAGGGTCAGGGTGAGGGTTTCGTTTAGTGTTAGGTTTAGGTTTAGTGTTAGGGTTTGGGTTAGGTTTATAATTAGTATTAGGGTGAGGGTGAGGGTGAGTTTTAGAGTTTGGGTTAGTTTTAGTGTTAGTGTTAGGGGTAGTGTTAGGGGTAGGGTGAGGGTGAGGGTGTGGGTTAGGGTAAGGTTAAGGTTGAGGTTTAGGGTGAGGTTTAGGTTAGGGTTTGGGTTAGGGTTAGGTTAGGTTTAGGATTATGGCATGGGTTAGGTCAAGGTTACTCTGAGGGTTAGGGTTAGGTCTATGTTTAGGGTTAGGGTTAGGATTAGGGTTAATTAAGGTTATGTATAGGGTAAGGGTTTGGTCTAGGTTTAGAGTTTGGATTAGGGTTAGGGTTAGGGTGAGGATGAGGGTGAGGGTTAATGTTAGGGTTAGGGTTAGCTTTAGGGTGAGGGTTAGTTTTATGGTTAGGGTTAGCGTTAGGCTTAGGCTTAGGGTGAGGTTGAGGGTGAGGGTTAGGATTAGGGTGAGGGTTAGGGTTAGGGTGAGGCTTATGGTTAGGGTTAGGGTGAGGGTTAGGGTTAGGGTTAGGATTAGCGTTAGGGTTTGGGTTACGGATAGGGTTAGGTTTAGGGTGAGGTTTAGGTTTAGGGTTAGGTTTAGGGTTAAGGTTTGGGTTAGGGTTAGGTTTAGGGTTAGGGTTAGGGTTTGGGTTAGGGTTAGGGTTAGGGTTCTGGATAGAGTTTGATTTAGGGTTAGGGTTAGGGTTAGGGTGAGGGTTAGTGTTAGGGTGAGGGTGAGGGGTAAGGTGATGGTTCAGTTAGCATGAGGTTTAGTGTGTAGGTTAGCATTAGGGTTAGGATTAGGGTGAGGGTTAGGGTTATGGTTATGGAGTAGTTAGTGTTAGGGTGAGGTTTAGGGTTAGGGTTAGAGTTAACTTTAAGGTTTGGGTTAGTGTTAGGGTTAGGTTTAATGTTAGGGTCATATTTTGGGTGATAGTTCGGGTGAGGGTGAGGGTTAGGGTGCGGGTTAGGGTTAGGGATAGGGTTAGGGTGAGGGTTAGGGTTGGGGTGAGGCTTAGAGTTAGGTTTAGGGTGAGGCTTAGGGTTAGGGTTAGGCTTAGCGTTAGGGTTTGGGTTAGGATTAGGATTAGGGTAAGGATTAGGGTTCGGTTTAGGTTTAGGGTTAGGGTTAGTTGGTCTGGTTAGGGTTTGGATTAGGTCTGGGTTAGGGTTAGGATTAGGGTTAGGGTGAGATTGAGGGTGAGGGTGAGTGTTAGGGTTTCGTTAGAATTAGGGTTATGGTTAAGGTGAAGCTTAGGGTTAGGATGAGGGTTAGGGTTCGTGTGAGGGTTAGTATTGGGGTTAGGGTTAGTGGGAGGGGGGGAGGGGTTGGGTAGGATGAGGGTGAGTCTAGGGTTAAGGTGAGGGTGAGGGTTAGGGTTAGGGTTAGAGATACCGTGAGGTTTAGGGTTGGGGTAATGGTTAGGGTTAGGGTTAGTGTTAGTGTTAGCGACACTAAGGGTTAGGGTGAGGGTTAGGGTTTTGGTTAGGTTTAGCATTAGGTTTAGGGTTAGGTTTAGGGTTATGGTTAGGGTTAGTGCTAGTACTTGGGTTAGGGTTAGTGTGAGGGTGAGGGTGATGGTTGGGTTTAGGGTTAGGGTAAGGGTTAGGTTTTAAGGTGAGGGTGAGGGTTAGAGTTAGGGTTATGGTTAGGGTGTGGGTTACGGTGAGGTTTAAGTTTAGGGTTAGTTTTACGGTGAGGGTTAGGGTTATGATGAGAGAAGGGGTTAGGGTTAGGGTGAAGGTTAGGGTTTGGCTTATGGTCAGGGTTAGGTTAGGGTGAGGGAGCTTTAGGGTTAGAGTGAGGGTTAGGGTTTGGGTTAGGGTTAGGGTGAGGGCTAGGTTAATGTGAGGCTTATTGTTAGTGTTAGGGTGAGGGTTAGCGTTAGCGTTTGGGTTAGGGTCAGGGTTAGGGTTAATGTCAGGGTGAGGGTTAGGGTGATGGTTCGGGTGAGGATGAGGGTTAGGGTGAGGCTTAAGGTTAGGGTTAGGGTTAGGGTTTGTGTTAGGTTTAGGGTTAGCGTTAGGTTTGGGTTAGGGTTAGGGTTAGGTTTAGGGTTAGGTTTCGGGTTAGGTTTTAGGTTAGGGTTGGGGTTAGGCTCCTGGTTAGGGTTTGGTTTAGGGTTAGGGTTAGGGTTACGGTTAGGTTTAGGGTTTGGGTGAGAGTGAGGGTGAGGGTTAAGGTTAGAGTTGGGGTAGGGCTAGGTGTCGGGTAGTGTTAGTGTTAGGGTTAAGGGGAGGTTTAGGATTAGGGTTAGGGTTAGGGTTACATTTAGGTTTACGGTTAGAGTTGGGGTTAGGGTGAAGTGTAGGTTGAGGGTTAGTGTTAGGTCTATTGTTACAGTTAGGGTTAGGATTAGGCTTAGTGTTAGGGTTATATATACAGTAATGGATAGGGCTAGGTTTAGGGTTTGGATTACATTTAAGGGTAGTGTTAAGGTTAGGGTTAGTGTTAGGGTTTGGATTAGGGTTAGGTTTAGGGTTAGGTTGAGAGTGAGGGTGAGGGTTAAGGTTAGAGTTAGGGTTAGGGTTAGGGGTAGGGTAAGGGTTAGGGTTACGGTTAGGTTTAGGGTTAGGGTTATGTTTAGGGTGAAGTTTAGGGTGAGGGTTAGGGTGAGGGTTAGGTTTAGGTCTATAGTTAGGGTTAGGGTTAGGATTAGGGTTAGTGTTAGTGTTATGTATATGGTAAGGGATAGGACTAGGTTTAGATTTTGGATAATGGTTAAGGTTAGGGTTAGGGTTAGGTTGAGGGTGAGGGTTATGTTTAGGCTTGGGGAAGTGTTTAGGTGTAGGGTTAGGTTTAGGGTTAGGGTTACAGTGAGCCTTACGGTGAGGGTTATTTTTAGGGTTACGGTTAGGGGTAGGGTGAGGGTTAAAATGAGGGTTGGTTTAGGGTGAGGGTTAGGTTTAGCCTTAGGATTTCTGTTTCGGTTAGGTTAGGGTTTATGTTAGAGTGAGGATTAGGGTTAGTGGTTGCGTTAGGGTTAGTGTTAGGGTTAATGTTAGGGTTATGGGTAGGGTTAATCTTAGGGTGAGTGTGAGGGTGTGGTTTAGGGTTAGAGTTTGGTTCAGGGTTATGGTTAGCGTGAGTGTTAGGGTGAGGGTTAGGGTTTGGGTGAGGGTGAGTGTTAGGGTGAGGGTTAGGGTTTGGGTGAGTGTTAGGGTTAGGATTAGGGTTAGGATTAGTGTGAGGGTGAGGGTTAGTGTGAGGGTTAGGGTTAGGGTTAGGTCTATGGTTAGGGTTAGGGTTAGGTTTAGGGTTATTTTTAGGGTTATGTATAGGTTAAGGTATAGGGCTAGGTTTAGGATTTGGGTTAGGGTTAGGGTTAGGAATAGGATTAGGGTTAGGGTCAGGAAGAGGGTGAAGGTTAAGGTTAGGGTTAGGTTTAGCTACAGGGTTAGGGTTAGGCTTAGGCTTAGGGTGAGATTCAGGGTGAGGGCTAGGGTTAGGGTTAGGGTGAGGGTGAGGGTAAGGCATCGCATGAGGTTAGGGTTAGGGTTAGGTTTAGGGCGAGTGTTACGGTGTGGGCAAGTGTTAGGGTTATGGTGAGGGTTAGGGTGTGGGTTAGGGTCAGTGTTAGGGTTAGGGTGAGGGATAGGGTTAGGGTGAGGGTTAAGGTGATGGTTCGGTTGAGCATGAGGTTTAAAGTGAGGGTTAGGGATAGGGTTAGGTTTAGGGCTAAGGTTAGGGTTACGGTGAGGGTGTAGGGTTAGTTTTAAAGTGAGGTCGGGTTAGGGTTAGAGTTAGCGTTAAGGTTTGGTTTACGGTTAGCGTTACAGTTAAGGTTAAGGTGAGGTTTAGGGTGATGGTTCGGGTTCGGGTTCAGGTTAGGGTGAGGGTTAGGGTTAGGGTGAGGCTTATGGTTAGGTTAGGGTGAGGGTTATGGTTAGGGTTAGGATTAGCATTAGGGGTTGGGTTATGGATAGGGTTAGGTTTAGGGTTAGGGTTAGGGTTAATGTTTGGGTTAGGTTTAGGTTTAGGCTTAGGGTTAGGGTTTGGGTTAGGTTTAGGGTTAGGGTTCTGGTTAGGGTTTAGTTTAGGGTTAGGGTTAGGTTTAGGGATAGGGTGAGGTTTAAGGTTAGGGTTAGGGTTGGGGTAGCGGTAGGTTAGGGCTAAGGTTACAGTTAGGTTTAGGGTTAGCCTTAGGGTTAGAGTGAGGGTTAGGGTGAGGGTTATGGTTAGGCCTATGGTTAGATTTAGGTTTATGATTAGGGTTAGTGTTAGAGTTATACGATGAGGAATAAGGCTAGGTTTAGGGTTTGGATTATGGTTAAAGTTAGGGTTAGGGGTGGAGTTAGGCTGAGGGTGAGGGTTAGGTTTAATGTTAGGGTAAGTATTAGGTTTTCGGTGAGGGTGAGAGTGAGGGTTAGGGGTAGATTTAGGTTTAGGGTTAGGGTTACTGTAAGGGTTTCGGTGAGGGTTAGGTTTAGGGTTAGTTTTAGGGTTAGCATTAGGGTAAGCGTGAGGGTTAAAATGAGGGTTATGTTTAGGGTGAGGTTTAGGTTTAGCCTTAGGGTTACTGTTTGGGTTAGGGTTAGGGTTTGTGTTAAAATGGAATTCTATGCTGCTGTCAGAAAGAATGACATCGCCCCATTTGTTAGGAAATGGAAAGACTTAGAAAAAATCATATTAAGTGAAGTAAGCCAGACTCAAAGGAACTTAGGCTCAATGGTTTCCCTCATTCGTCATAATCAGTAGAAACCTTGGGCTCTACCAACAGAGATTTGCAATAGAGCAAAATCTTGATACATAAGGACATATAATGTGAAGCTAATTGAAAGGACCTCCAGGATAGTGAAACAAAAGCCATATAATGAATGATTGTTGTCCTTAATGTACTATGTTGTCTCTCATCTCCTTTTCTGTCCCTTGGTTATCTCATATTGGTATAGTATCTCACTTTGTTGTCTGATATATTGAATTTATTTGTATTTGGATATTTGAAATTTGATAGGGAAGGGGGGAAAACCAAGACGGGTGGGAGTGTGGGGGGGGCGGGAAACGGGTACCAAGACATGTGAAAGGGTATCAATGTATGTGAATTAATGCACCTTCTATCTGGCAAATATCATGTAACCCTTTTACTAATTACAATAAAAAAAAGCCAACCAATTTAAAAAAATAACAATAAAATTAGCGTTAGGTTAGGGTTTGCGTTAGGGTTAGGGTTAGGGGTAAGATTATGGGTAAAGTTAGGCTTAGGGTGAGTGTGAGGGTGAGAGTTAGGGTTAGAGATTGGGTTAGGGTTAGGGTTAGGGTGAGGGTTAAGGTGAGGGTTAGGGTTCAGGTTAGGGTGAGGTTGAGGGTTATGGTGAGGGTTAGGGATAGGGTGAGGGTTAGGATTATGGTTAGGGTTAGGGTGAGTGTTAGGTTGAGGGTGAGAGTTAGGGTTAGGGTGAGGTTTAGGGTGATGGTTAAGGTAGGGCTAGGTTTATGGTGAGGGTTAGGGTGAGGGTGAGGTTTAGGGTTAGGGTGAGGGTGAGCGTTAGGGTGAGGTTTGGGTTAGGGTTAGGGTGAGGGTTAGGATTAGGATGAGGGTTAGAGTGATGGTTAGGTGAAGTTTAGGTTTAGGATTAGGGTTTGCGTTATGGTTAGGTTTAGGGTTAAGGTTAGGGTGAGGATTAGGGTTAGGGTGTGGGTTAGGGTAAGGGTTAGGGTTAGGGTTAGTGTTATGGTGAGGGTTAGGGTTAGGTTTAGTGTGAGCGTAGGGAGAAGGTTAGGATTAGGATTAGGGTAATGTTTAGGGTTCCAGTTAGGTTTAGTGTGAGGGTTAGTGTTAGTGTGAGGGTGAGGATGAGGGTGAGGGTGTGGGTTAGGGTTAGGGTTAGGGTGAGGGTTAGAGTTAGGGTGAGTGTTAGTGTTCAGGTGAGGAATAGGGTGAGGTTTAGGGTTAGGGTTAGTTTTAGGGTTGGGTTAGGGTTAGGGTAATGGTTAATGTTTGGTTTAGGGTTAGGGTTAACGTTAGGGTTAGTGTAAGGGTTAGGGTGAGAGTTTGGGTGAGAGTTAAGGTTAGAGTTAGGGTTAGGTTTAGGGTGAGGGTTAGGGTTAGGGTTAGGTTAACCATTAGGTTTAGTGTTAGGGTTAGTGCTAGGGTGAGGGTTACAGTGAGGATTAGTGTTAGGTCTATGTTTAGGGTTAGATTTAGGATTAGGGTTAGGGTTAGGGTTATGTATAGGGTAAAGTATAGGGCTAGGTTTAGGGTTTGGATTAGAGTTAGGGTTAGGGTTAGTGTTAGAGTGAGGAGGAGGGTGTTTGTTAAGATTAGGGTTAGGTTAGGTTTTGGGTGAGGGTTAGGTTTAGGGTTAGGGTTAGGCTTAGGCTTATGCTTATGGTGAGGCTGAGGTTGAGGGTGAGGGTTAGGGTTATGGTTAGGGTGAGGGTGAGGTTGAGGGTGAGGTATCCCGTGATGGTTAGGGTTTGGTTTAGGGTTAGGGCGAGTGTTCGGGTGAGTATGAGGGTTAGGTTTGGTTGAGGGTTAGGGTGTGGTTTAGGGTTAGGTTTAGGGTGAGGGTTAAGGTGATGTTTCGGGTGAGCGTGAGGGTCAGAATGAGGGTTAGGGTTAGGGTGAGGGTGAGTGTTAGGGTGAGGGTTAGGGTTAGGTTTCGGGTTAGGTTAGGGTTAGGGTGATGGTTAGGGTGAGGGTTAGGGTTAGGATTAGGGTTTGCGTTAGGGTTAGGTTTAGGTTTAGTTTTAGGGTTATGTTTAGGGTGAGGATTAGGATTAGGGTGAGGGTTAGGGTAAGGTTTAGGGTTAGGCTCAGTGTTATGATGAGGGTTCAGGTGAAGGCTAGGGTTAGTGTGAGGGTTAGGGCTAGGGTTAGTGTGATGTTTAGGGTTCTTGTGAGGGTTAGTGTTAGGGTTAGTTTTAATGTGAGGGTGAGGGTTAGGGTTAGGTTTGGGTAAGGGTGAGGGTGAGGGTTGGGTTAGGGTTAGGGTTAGGGTTAGGGTGAGGCTTAGGGTTCGGGTGAGGGATAGAATGAGGTTTAGGATTAGTGTTAGTTTTAGGGTTTGGGTTAGGGTTAGGCTTAGGGTTAATGCTTACTTTAGGGATAGGGTTAGGGTGAGAGTAAGGGTGACGTTTAAGTTTAGGGTTAGGGTTAGTTTTAGGGTGACGTTTAGAGTTAGGGTTACTGTTAGGTTTAGGGTTAGGATTAGTGTTAAGGTGAGGGTTAGGGTGCGGGTTAGGGTTTGGTCTTGGTTAAGGTTAGGGTTAGGATTAGGGTTAGGTTTAGGGTTATGTATAGGGTAAAGGATAGGGCTAGGTTTAGGGTTTGGATTAGTGATAGGGTTAGGTTTAGGGTTGGGGTTGGGGGGGAGGGTTAAGTTTAAGGTTAGGTTAATAGTAAGGTTTAGGGTGCGGGTGAGGGTGAGGGTTAGGGTAAGTGTGAGGGTGAGGGTTAGGGTTAGGGTTAGGGTTAGGTTTAGGGTTTGGTTTAGGGTTAGGGTTAGCATTAAGGTTTGAGTTAGGGTTAGGGTGAGGGTTAGGGTAAGGGTGAGGGTTAGGGTTAGGGTTAGGGTTACGGTGAGGTTTAGGGTTAGGGTTAGGGTGAGGTTTAGTGTTAGGGTTAGGGTTAGCTTTAAGTTTTGGGTTATGTTTAGGGTGAGGGTTAACGTTAGGGTGAGGGTTAGGGTTATGTTGAGGGTTTAGGGTTAGGTTAGGGTGATGTTTAGGGTTAGGATTAGGGTTAGGTTAAGGTTTAGGGTTATGTTTCGGGTGAGGGATAGGGTGAGGGTTAGGGTTAGGGTTAGTTTTAGGGTGTGGGTTATCGTTAGGGTGAGTCTTAGGGTTAGGCTTACGGTGAGGTTAAGGGGGCAGTTAGGGTTTGCGTTAGGGTTTGGGTTAGGGTTAGGTTTAGGGTTAGGGTTAGGTTTAGGGTTAGTTTTATGTTTAGGGTTTGGTATAGGGTTAAGGTTAGGGCTAAGGTTATTGTTTGGTTTAGGGTTAGGGGTAGGGTGAGGGTTAGGTTTAGGGTTTGGTTGAGAGTGAGGGTTAAGGTTAGGGTTGTGGTTAGGTTTAGGGTTAGGGTTAGGGTTATGGTTAGGTGTAGGGTTAGGGTTGGGGTTATGGTTAGGGTTAGGGTGAGGGTTAGGGTGAGGATTAGGGTTAGGTGTATGGTTAGGGATAAGTTTAGTATTAGGTTAGTGATAGGGTTATGTATAAGGTACATGATATGGCTAGGTTTAGGATTTGTATTACAGTTAAGCTTAGTTTTAGGTTTAGGGTGGGAGTGAGATTTAGGTTTAGGGTTAGGGTAAGTGTTATGTTTAGGGTGAGGGTGAGGGTTAGGGGTAGGGTTAGGGTTAGGGTTACAGTGAGGGTTAGTGTTAGGGTTAGTTTTAAGTTAGGTTTTGGGTTAGTGTTACTGTTAGAGTTAGGGTTAGGGTGAGGGTGAGGGTTAGGTTTAGGGTTTGGGTTAGGTTTAGGATTAGGATTAGGGTGAGGCTGAGGGTGAGGTGAGGGTTAGGATTTGATTAGGATTAGGGTTAGTTTTAAGGTGAGGTTTAGGTTTTAGGGTGAGTGTTAGGGTTTGGGTGATGGTTATTTTAGGGTTTGAGTTAGTGTGAGGGTGCTGGTTAGGGTTAGGGTTAGGGTGCAGGTTACAGTTAGGGTTAGAGTTAGTGTGAGGGTTAGGGTTAGGGTCATGGTTAGGATTAGGGTTAAGTTTGGGGTTAGGGACACTTAGCGTTAGGGTTAGGGTTAGGGTTAAGGATAGGTTTAGCGTTAGGTTTAGGATTAGATTTAGGTTTACGATCAGGTTTTGGTTAGAGCTAGTACTAGGGTTAGGGTTAGGGTTAGGGTGAAGGTGAGGGTGAGGGTTAGGTTTAGGGTTAGGGTAAGGGTTACTTTTAGGGTGAGGGTGAGGGTTAGGATTAGGGTTAGGTTGAGGGTTACGGTTAGGGTTAAGGTTAGGGTTAGACTTAGGGTGAGGGTTAGCGTTAGGATGAGGGTTGGGATTAGGATTAGAGTGAGGGTTAGGGTTGGGTTAGGATCAGGGTTAGGGTTAAGGTTAGGGTTTGAGTTAGGGTTAAGATTAGAGTTAGGGTTAGGGTCAGGATGAGGGTGAAGGTTAAGGTGAGGGTTAGGGTTAGGTTTAGGGTGAGGGTTAGTGTTAGGGTTAGGGTAAGGGTAATGCTTCGGTTTAGGGTGAGTGTCAGGGTTAGGGTTAGGGTGAGGGTTCGGGTTAGGGTTCGGGTGAGGGGTGGGGTTAGGGTTAGTGTTAGGATTAGGGTTAGGGGTAAGCTGACAGTTAGGGAGAGGTGAGGGTTAAGGTTAGGTTTAGGGTTAGGATGAGGTTTAGGGTGAAGGTGAGGTTTAGGGTTAGGGTTAGGTTTTGCGTAAGTTTTAGTGTTAGGGTTAGTGTTAGAGTTAGGGTTAGGCTGAGGGTTAGGATTAGGGTGAGGGTTAGGGTGAGGGTTAGGGTTAGGGTTAGTGTGATGTTTGGGGTTCGGGTGAGGGTTAGTGATAGGGTTAGGGTGAGTTTGAAGGTGAAGGTTAGGGTTATGGTGAGGGTAAGGATTAGGGTTACGGTTAGGGTTAGGATGAGGTTTAGGGTTAGGGTGAGGGATAGGGTGAGGTTTAGGGTGAGGGTTAGGTTTAGGGTTTGGGTTAGGGATTGGGATATGTTTAGGGTTTGGTTTAGGGATAAGGGTAGGGTTAGTGTCAGGGTTACGGTGAGAGTGAGGGTGAGGGTGAATGTTAGGTGTAGGGTTAGGGTTGGGTTGAGGGTTAGGGTTAGGGTGAGGGTTAGGTTTAGAGTTCGGGTTAGGGTTAGGGTTAGAGTGCGGGTTAGGTTTAGGGTTTGGATTAGGGTTAGGTTTAGGGTTTGGATTAGGGTTAGGTTTAGGGTTATGTATAGGGCAAGGAATATTGCTAGGTTTAGGGTTCGTTTTAGGGTTAGGGTTAGGGTTGGGGTTAGGGTTACTATTAGTGTTGGTGTGAGGGTTAGGGTTAGGATGATTTTTGGGGTGAGGGTTAGGGTTTGGTTTAGGGTGAGGGTTAGGTTAGGGATTGGCTTATGGTTAGGGTTAGGTTAGGGTGAAAATTAGGGTTAGAGTTAGAGAACCTTAGGGTTAGGGTTAGGGTTACGGTTAGGGTTAGGTTTAGGTTTATGGTTAGGTTTAGGGCTAGGACTAGGGTTAGAGTTAGGGTTTGGATTATGATTAGGGTTAGGGATATGTATTGGGTTAAGGCTAGGGCTACGTTTATGGTTTGGATTAGGGTTAGGCTTAGGGGTAGGGTTAAGGTTAGGGTGAGCGTGAGGGTGAGTTTAGGGTTAGGGTGAGGGTGAGGGTTACGATGAGGGTTTGGGTTAGGTTTAGTTTTAGGGTGAGAGTTTTGTTTAGGGTGAGGGTTAGTAATGGTTAGAGTGAGGGTTAGGGTTTGGGTAAGGGTTAGGGTTAGGATTAGGGTGAGGGTTAGAGTTAATATTTGGGTTAGGGTTACGGTTAAGATTAGGGTCAGGATTAGGGTTAGGGTTAGTTTTAGAGTTAGGGTTAGGTTAAGGGTGAGGGTTAGGGTTAGGGTGAGGGTTAGGGTGAGGTTTAGAGATAGGTTTAGGGTTAGAGTTAAGGTTTTATTTCTGGTTAGGGTTAGGATTAGGGTTAGGGGTAGTTTTAGGTTTAGGGTTAGGGTTAGGGTTTGGTTTAGGGTTAGGATTAGGGTTAGGGTTAGGATTAATGTTAGACTTAGGATGAGAGCGAGGGTGAGGGTTAAGGTTAGGGTTAGGTGTAGGGTTAGGGTGAGAGTGAGGGTTAGGGTGAGGGTTAGTGTTAGGGTTAGGGTTAGGTTTAGGGTGAGGTTGAGGGTTAGGGTTACGGTTTGCGTTTGGATTAGGGTTACGAATACGGTTAGGTTTAAGGTTTCGTTTAGGGTTAGGATTAGGATTAGGATTAGGGTTAGGGTGAGGGTGAGGTTGGGGTTTAAGGTTAGTCTTATGATTAGGGCTAGGGTGAGGTATAGGGGTAGGGTGATGTTTAGGGTGAGTTTTAGGGTTAGGGTTAGGAAGAGGGTGAGAGCGAGGGTAAAAGTGAGGGTGAGGTTGAGGGTTAGGGTGAGGGTGAGGGTTAGGGTGGGGTTGAGAGTGAGGGTTAGGTTGTGGGTGAGGATGAGGGTTGGGCTGAAGGTTAGAGTTACGGTTAGGTTGAGGGTGAGCGTTAGGTTTAGGGTTACGGTTAGAGTTAGGGTCAGTGTTAGTGTTTGAGTGAGTGTTTGGTTTAGGTTTTGGGTTAGTGTAAGGGTTAGTGTGAGTGTTAGGGTTATTTTTAGGGTTAGAGTTAAGCTTTGGTTTAGGGTTAGGGTTAGGGTTAGGGAACCCTATGGTTAGGGTTAGGGTTAGAGTTAAGTTTAGGTTTATGGTTAGGGTTAGGGTGAGGGTGAGGGTGTGGGTGAGGGTTAGAGTGATGGTTCAGTGAGGATGAGGGTTAGGGTGAGGGTTGGGTTAGGGTGAGGTTTATGGTTAGGGTTAGGGTTAGCGTTAAGGTTTGTGTTAGGTTTAGGGTTAAGGGTTGGGTTAGCATTAGGTTTAGGGTTAGATTTAGGTTTATGGTTAGGGTTAGAAATAGGACTAGGGTTAGGGTTAGGGTAATGGTTAGAGTTTGGGTTATGTATGCAGTTAGAGCTAGGGCCAGGTTTAGGGTTTGGATTAGGTTTAGGTTTAGGTTAGGGTTAGGGTTATGGTGAGGGTGAGGGCTAGGTTTTGGGTTAGGGTTAGGGTTTGGGTTAGGGTTAGGGTTAGGATTAAGGCTAGCGTTAGATCAGAGTGAGGGTGAGGGTTAAGGTTAGGTTTAGGGTTAGCGTTAGGGTGAGGGTTAGCGTTAGGGTGAGGGTTTTTGTTAGGGTAAGGGTTAGGGTGAGGTTGAGGGTAAGGGTGTGGGTGAGGTTTAGTGTTATGGTTAGGGTTAGGTTTAGGGTTTGTGTTAGTGTTAGTGATAGTTTAGAATGAGGGTTAGGGTGAGTTTGAGGGTTAGGGTTAGGATGAGGTTGAGGGGGGGTTAGGGTTAGGGTTAGTGTGAGGGTTAGATTTAGGGGGAGGGTGAGGGTTAGGGCGAGGGTTAGGGTTAGGGTTAGGGTTACGGTTATTTTTAGGGTTAGGGTGAGGTTTAGGGTAAGAGTTAGGGTGAGGATTAGGTTTAAGGTGAGGGTGAGGGTTAGGTTTAGGTTTAGGGTGAATTTAAGTTTAGGGTGAGGGTTAGCATTACGGGTAGGATTAGTGTGAGGGTTAGGGTTAGGTGAGGGTTAGGGTTAGAGTTTGGGTTAGGGTGAGTGTGAGGGTTAGGGTGAGGGTCAGGGTGAGGGTGAGGGTTTGGGTTAGGGTTAGGCTTAGGGTTATGGTTAGTGTGGGGGTTATGGTTCGGATTAATGTGAGGGTTAGGTTGATGTTTGGGTTAGGTTGAGGGTTAGGGTTAGGGTTACGGTTAGGGTTTGGTTTAGGGTTAGTGTGAAGGTGAGGGTTAGGGTGTGGGATAGGGTGAGGTTTATGGTTAGGGTGAGGGTTAGTGTTAGGGTTAGGGTAAGAGTTAAGGTGATTGCCTCTTCTATTTCTTTAAAGAATGACATTGGTATGTTGATGGGTATTGCATTGAATTTGTAGATAGCTCTTGGCAAGTTTGTCATTTTCACAATGTTGATTCTTCCAATCCAGGAGCATGGGAGGTTTTTCCATTTCCTTAGTTCTGCTTTAATTTCCTTTTTTAGGGTTTTAAAGTTTTCGTCAAAAAGGTCCTTTACATTCTTAGTTAAGCTAATTCCTAGGTACTTTATTTTCTTTGAGGCTATTGTGAAAGGAGTTTCTTCCCTGATTATTGCCTCGTTCCTCTCACTGTTGGCATAAAGGAAGGCAGTTGCTTTTTGAGGGTTGATTTTATAGCCTGCTACTCTTCCAAAGCTTTGGATCAGCTCAAGGAGCTTGGGAGTAGAGTCTATAGGATTCTTTAAATACAGAATCATGTCATCTGCAAAGAGGGATAGTTTTATTTCCTCTTTCCCTACTTGGATCCCCTTTATGCTTGCTTCTTGCCTTATTGCACTGGCTAGGAATTCTAGTACTATGTTAAAGAGTAGTGGAGAGAGTGGGCATCCTTGTCTCATTCCTGATTTTAGAGGGAATGGCTTTAGATTTTCACCATTAAGTGTAATACTAGCAGTAGGTTTCTCATACACAGCCTTCATTACATTGAGGAATGTTCCATGGATTCCTAGTTTCTCCAGAGCTTTTAACATGAAGGGGTGTTGGATTTTGTCAAATGCCTTTTCCGCGTCTATTGAGATAATCATGTGATTTTTGTCTTTGCTCCTGTTCATGTGTTGAATTATATTAATTGATTTGCGAATGTTGAACCAGCTTTGCCTCCCTGTGATGAATCCAGTTTGATCATAGTGTATAATTTTTTTGATGAGTTGTTGTAGACGGTTGGCCAGTATTTTGTTGAGAAGTTTTGCATCGATGTTCATCAAAGATATAGGTCTATAGTTCTCTTTCTTTGATGAATCTCTGTCTGGTTTGGGGATGAGGGTTATACTGGCTTCATAGAATGAGTTTGGTAAGGAACCTTCATTTTCAATTTCGTTGAAGAGCTTGAGGAGTATTGGTGTGAGCTCTGCTTTGAAGACTTTATAGAATTCAGCTGTGAATCCATCTGGCCCTGGGCTTTTCTTAGGTGGAAGTTCTCTAATTGCCATTTCTATTTCAGAGCTTGAAACAGGCCTGTTGAGTTGGCTTAGTTCTTCTTGGTTCAGTGTGGGTATGTTAATATTGGCTAGGAATTCATCCATTTCATCTAGGTTCTCAAATTTGTTGGCATAAAGGTTTGAGAAGTATTCCCTCATGATATTCTGGATCTTGGTAATTTGTCATGATATTACCATTTTCATCTGCGATTTTGTTTATTTCGATATGCTCTCTTCTTTTTTGGTAAGATTTGCTAAGGGCTTGTCAATTTTGTTAATTCTTTCAAAGAACCAACTCCTTGTTTTGTTGATTCTTTCTATAGTTTTTTTGGATTCCAAATCATTTAATTCTGCTTTGATTTTAATTATTTGCTTTCTTCTACTGGGATTAGGGTTGGTTTGTTGCTCTTTTTCCAGGTGCTTAAGGTGGGACATTAACTTGTTGGTTTGCAATTTTTCCAACTTGTTGTTGTAGGCACTCAGCGCTATAAATTTTCCTCTGAGTACTGCCTTTGCTGTGTCCCAAAGGAGTTGGTATTTTGTGCTCCTTACTGTTAAATTTCATAAACTGTTGGATTTCTGTTCTGATCTCTTCAATGACCCATTGGTGATTCAACAATGTGTTGTTCAGTCTCCATGAGTTACAGGGTTTTCGTTGGTGGAGGTGTGTGTTCAGTTCCAGTTTGATGCCTTTGTGGTCTGAGAGTGTGCATGGAATAATTTCTGTGTTTCTGAATCTGTCAAGGTTTATTTTATGGCCTAAGATGTGATCTATTTTGGAAAATGTTCCATGTGCTGCTGAGAAAAACGTATATTGTGTTGTTGCTGGGTGGAATATTCTGCAGATGTCTGTTAGATCTAGTTGGTCTATATAGTTGTTCAGTTCTAAGGTTTCTCTGTTGAGTTTTTGCCTTGTTGATCTGTCCATAGGTGAAAGTGGTGTGTTAAAGTCACCGACAATCACTGTATTTCGATCTATGTATGGTTTCAGTGTAAGTAAAGTTTGCTTGATGAAGTTTGGAGCTCCAGGATTGGGTGTGTAAATATTTAGGATCGTTATGTCTTCCTGTAGGAAAGATCCCTTTAGTAGTATGTAGTAACCTTCTTTGTCTTTTCTTACTAATTTTGGTTTGAAGTCTATTTTATCTGATATGAGGATGGCAACTCCAGCCTGTTTATGGGGGCCGTTAGCTTGATAGAGTTTATTCCAACCTCTCACTTTCAAAAGATGCTTGTTTTTTGGGTACGATGTGTCTCTTGAAGACAGCAGAACGATGGCTCTTGCTTTTTGATCCAACTAGACAGCCTATGCCATTTAATTGGAGAGTTGAGTCCATTGATATTGAGAGTTAGGATTGAGAGATATTTATTAGTTCCTACCATTTTTAAAAGCTTTTATTTGGGCCTGTGTCTTGACAGTTCTTGTGGTCCTTAGGTGGTATGCTGTTTAGGTGCCATTTCTTTCCCTATATTGCCTTTATTTTGGTTTTCTATGTATAGAACATCTTTCAGAATTCTCTGTAGTGTTGGTTTTGTTGCGACACATTGTTGCAGCTTTTCCCTGAAATGGAATGTTTTTATTGTTCCCTCAGTTATGAATGAGAGCTTAGCTGTGTACAGTATTCTTGGTTGGTAGTTATTTGACTTAAGGGCATGACATATATGCTTCCAGTCACTTCTTGCTTGCATGGTCTCTGGTAAGAAGTCTGGGGTTATTCTGATTGGTTTTCCTTTATAGGTTACTGAACCCTTTTCCCTGGCTGCCTTTAGGATCCTTTTTTTGGTTTCTATTGATCCAGTTCAGATCAAGAGCTATCTACAAATTCAATGCAATACCCATCAACATCCCAATGTCATTCTTTAAAGAAATAGAAGAGGCAATCCAAAATTTCATATGGAATAATAAAAGACCCAGTATAGCAAAAACACTTCTTAGCAGAAAGAACAGCGCTGGAGGAATTTCAATTCCAAACTTTAGACTCTATTACAGAGCTATAATTCTCAAAACAGCTTGGTACTGGCACAGGAACAGGCCTGAAGACCAATGGAATAGAACTGAGGACCCAGATATTAAACCACAGACCTATGGCCACCTAATCTTTGACAAGGGAGCCAAAAAAATAGAATGGAAGAAAGACAGCCTCTTCAACAAGTTGTGCTGGCAGAACTGGTTAAGCACCTGCAGAAAACTAAAGCTGGATCCTTGTTTGTCACCTTGCACTAGAATTAACTCCAGATGGATCAAAGAACTGGAGGTAAAAGCTGACACACTGAAAACTCTACAGGAAGGAATAGGACATACACTAGGCCTCCTTGGCACAGGTCGAAACTTTCTTAATAAGGACCAAGAATCACAACAAATCAGAGAAAGGCTGGATAAGTGGGACTGCATTAAACTGCAGAGCTTTTGCATGACAAAGGACATAGCAACTAAACTAATCAGGAAGCCTACAGAGTGGGAGAAGATCTTCACCAACCAAACAACGGACAAAGGCCTCATATCTAAAATATATCAACAACTCAAAAAATTGAATCACTCCAAAACTAACCTCCAAAATACCAACCATCCCATTAAAAAATGGGCCAAAGACTTAAAGAGAGTCTTCTCTGAAGAAGAAACAAAAATGGCCTATAGACACATGAAGAAATGCTCAACATCTCTGGTCATAAAAGAAATGCAAATCAAAACAACTCTAAGATTCCACCTCACTCCAGCTAGAATGGCCAGGATCAGGAAAACGAATGACAACAGATGCTGGAGGGGATGTGGCCAGGAGGGATCACTACTGCACTGTTGGTGGGAGTGCAAACTCGTCCAACCACTATGGAAAGCAGTGTGGCAGTGCCTCACAAGGCTAAACATAGAACTTCCCTATGACCCAGCAATTCCACTACTTGGCATTTACCCAACCATCCAGAAACAAGGACATACTAAACCCACTAGCACAACAATGTTCTTTGCAGCACTATTCACCATAGCAAAGATATGGAACCAACCTAGATGTCCCTCAGTTGATGAGTGGATCAACAAGTTGTGGTATTTGTACACAATGGAATTCTATGCTGCTGTCAGAAAGAATGACATCGCCCCATTTGTTAGGAAATGGAAAGACTTAGAAAAAATCATATTAAGTGAAGTAAGCCAGACTCAAAGGAACTTAGGCTCAATGGTTTCCCTCATTCGTCATAATCAGTAGAAACCTTGGGCTCTACTAGCAGAGATTTGCAATAGAGCAAAATCTTGATACATACGGACATATAATGTGAAGCTAATTAAAAGGACCTCCAGGATAGTGAAACAAAAGCCATATAATGAATGATTGTTGTCCTTAATGTACTGTGTTGTCTCTCATCTCCTTTGCTGTCCCTTGTTATCTCATATTGGTATAGTATCTCACTTTGTTATCTGATATATTGAATTTATTTGTATTTGGATATTTGAAATTTGATAGGGAAGGGGGGAAAACCAAGACGGGTGGGAGTGTGGGGGGGAGGGAAACGGGTACCAAGACATGTGAAAGGGTATCAATGTATGTGAATTAACGCACCTTCTATCTGAAAAATATCATGTAACCCTTTTACTAATTACAATAAAAAAGAAAAAAAAAGAGTTAAGGTGAGTGTGAGGTTTAGGGTTAGGGTTAGTCTTAGGTTGAGGGTGAGGGTTAGGGTTACGGTTAGGGTTTGGGTTAGGTTAGGGTTAGGTTTAGGTTTAGGTTGAGATTGAGGGTTAGTGTTAGAGTTAGGGTGAGAGTTTGGGCTAGGGTTAGGGTTAGGGTTAAGTTTAGGTTGTAGGTGAGGATGAGGGTTGGTGTGAGAGTTAGAGTTAGGGTGAGGGTTAAGGATAGGTGATGGTTAGGGTTAGTGTTCGGGTTAGGGTGAGGGTGAGGGTTAGGGAGAAGGTCAGGGTGAGGGTGAGGGTTAAGTTTAGGGTTACTGTTAGGGTTAGGGTTAGGGTTAGGGTTACGTTTAGTGTGAGGGTTAGCGTTCGGGTTCGGGTTCGGGTTCGGGCTATGGTTGTGTTAGGGTGAGAGTTAGGGTTAGGGCTACGGTTAGGTTTTGGTTTAGGCTTAGTTTGAAAGTGAGGGTTAGGGTGTGGGTTAGGGGAGGATTAGGGTGAGGGTTAGTGTTTGGGTTAGTGTAAGAGTTAGGGTGAATTGGGGTTATGGTTAGGTTTAGGTTGAGGTTGAGGGTGAGTGTTAGGCTTAGGGTGAGGGTGAGGGGAGGGTTAGTATGAGGCTTAGGGTGAGGGTGAGGGTTAGGCTGATGGTTAACCTTAGGGTTAGGTTTAGGGTGCGGGTGAGTTTTAGGGTTAGGGTTAGGGTGAGGTTTATGTTTAGGGTGAGGGTAAGGGTTAGGATTAGGCTTAGGTTTAGAGTGAGGTTTAGGGTTAGGGTGAGGGTTAAGGTGAGGGTTAGGTTTAGGTGAGTGTTAGAATTAGGGTGAAGTTTAGGGTGAGGGTTAGTTTGAGGGTGAAGGTTAGGGTTAGAGTTAGGGTTAGGGTTATTGTGAGGGTTAGGTTTAGGGTTAGGTTGAGGGTGAGGGTTAGGTTACGGTTAGGGTTATGAATACGGTTAGTTTCATGGTTAGGGTGAAGGTGAGGGTTAGGGTATGGTTAGGGTGGGAGTTTGGGTTAGGTTTAGGGTTAGGGTTAGGCTGAGGTGAGGGTTAAGTTAGGGTGAGGGTGAGGGTGAGGGTGAGGGTTAGATTAGGGTTAGCTTGAGGATGAGGTTTAGGCTGAAGGTTAGGTGTAGGTTTAGGGTTACAGCTAAGGTTAGGGTTAGGGTGAGGGTTAGGTTTAGCGTGAGGGTTAGTATTACGGTGAGGTTTAGGGTGAGGGTGAGGTTAAGGATAGGTTTTGGTTTAGGATTAGGGTTAGGGTGAGGGTGAGGGTGAGGGTTAGGTTAGGGTTAGGGTGAGGGTGAGGTGACGGTTAGGGTTAGTGTGAGGGTGAGAGTGAGGGTTAGGGTGATGGTGAGGGTGAGATTTAGGGTGAGGGTGAGGGTTAGAGTTATGTTAAGGGTGAGGGCTATGGTTAGGGTGAGGGTTACGGTTAGGATTACTGTGAGGTTTAGGGTTAGGGTTTAGGTTAGCGTTACTTTTAGGGTTAGGTTTAGGTTTATGGTTAGGTTTAGGAGTAGGACTAGGGTTAGGGTTAGTGTTAGGATTCCGGTTAGGGTTAGGGTTATGGTGAGGGTGAGGGTTAAGTTTAGGGTTAGGGTTAGGGTGAGGGTGAGGGTGAGGGTGAAGGTGAGGGTTAGCGTGATGCTTCGGTGAGGATGAGGTTTAGGGTGAGGGTTAGGTTTAGAGTTATGTTAAGGGTGAGGGTTAGGGTTAGGGTGAGGGTTAGGGTTAGAGTTAGCGTAAGGGTTAGGGTTAGGTGAGGGTTAGGGTTAGGGTTAGGGTGAGGGTTAGGGTTATTTTGAGGGTTAGGGTTCGGGTTAGGGTGAGAGTGAGGTTTAGGTTAGGGTTAGGGTTATGGATAGGGTTAGCTTTTGGGTTAGGGTAAGGTAATGGTTAGGGTGATGTTTAGGGCAGGGGTTTGGGTTAGGTTTAGGGTTATGGTTCGGGTGAGGGTGAGGGTTAGTTTAGGGTTAAGGTTAGGATGAGGGATAGGGTGAGGGTTAGGTTAGGGTTAGGGTGAGGGTGAAGTGGCAGTTAGGGTTAGTGTGAGGGTGAGAGTGAGGGTTATGGTGATGGTGCGGGTGAACATTAGGGTGAGGGTTAGGGTTAGGGTGAGGGTTAGAAATAGGGTTAGGGTTAGGGTGAGGGTGAAGGTTAGGGTAAGTTTTAGGGATAGGGTTAAGGTCAGGGCGAGGGTTAGGGTTAGGGTTAAGTTGAGGGTTAGGGTGAGGGTTAGGTTTATGATGAGGGTTAGGGTTAGGGTGAGGTTTAGGGTGTGGGTTAGGGTTAGGGTTAGGTTAGGGTTAGGGTGAGGGTTAGGGTTAGGGTGAAGGTTATGGTTAGGGTTGGGTTAGGTTTAGGTTTAGGTTAGGGTTCGGGTTCCGGTTCGGTTTAGGGTTCAGTTAGGGTTAGTGTGAAGGATAGGCTGAGTGTGAGGATTAGGGTTAGGGTTAGATTTAGGGTTAGGGTAGGGTTAGGGTTAGGGTATTGGTGAGGATTAGGGTGAGGGTGAGAGTGAGGGTAAGCGTGAGTGTGAGGTTAAGGGTTAGGGTGAGAGTGAGGGTTAGGGTTAGGGTGAGGTTGAGGGTTTGGGTTAGGGTTAGTGTGAGGATTAGGATTAGGGTGAGGGATAGGGTGAGGGTGAGGATTACGGTTAGGGTTAGGTTTAGGGTTAGGATGGAGGCTAGGTTTTAGGTGAGGGTGAGAGTGAGGGTAAGCGTGAGGGTGAGGGTGAGGTTTAGGGTGAGGGTTAGGGTGAGAGTGAGGGTTAGGTTGAGGGTTAGAGTTAGCGTTGGGGATAGGGTTAGGGTTATGGTGAGGGATAGGGTTAGGGTTAGGGTTAGGGTGAGTGTGAGGGTTAGGGTGAGGGTTAGGGTTAGGGTTAGGTTTTGGGATAGGGTTAGGTTTACTGTTAGGGTTAGGGTGAGGTTAGGGTAAGGGTTAGGGTTTCGGTTAGGATTAGGTTGAGGGTTAGGGTTAGGGTTATTGTTAGGGTTTGGGTTAGGGTTAGGTTTAGGTTTAGGTCAGGGTGAGGATGAGGGTTATGGTGAGAATGAGGTTGAGGGTGAGGGTGAGGTTAAGGTGAGGGTTAGGATGAAGGTTAGGTTTAGGGTTAGGGTTAGGGTAAGGGTTAGAGTTTCAGTTAGGGACCCTTAAGGTTAGGGTTAGGTTTAGGGTTAAGTTTAGGGTTAGAGTTAGGGCTAGGGTTAGGGTTAGGTTTAGGGTTATTTTTAGGTAGAGCTAGGGCTAGATTTAGGGTTAACGTTAGGGTTATTGTTAGGGTTAGGGTTTGGTTTAGCGTTAGGGTTAGGGTTAGGTTTTGGTTTAGGGTTAGGGTTATGGTTTGGGTTAGGATTAGGATGAGGGTGAGTGTGAGGGATAAATTTAGGGTTAAGGTTAGGGTTAGGGTGAGAGTTAGGGTTAGGGTTATAGTTAGGGTTGGGGTTAGGGTTAGGGTTAGGGTTAGGGTTAGGGTGAGGGTGAGGGTTTGGCTTAGGGTTAGGGTAGGGTTAGGATCAAGGTTAGGGTGAGTTTTAGGTTTAGATTTACGGTGAGGGTTAGAGTATGGTTGAGGCTTAGGTTTAGGGTTAGGATGAGGGTTAGGGTTAGGGTTCATGTGAGAGTGAGGGTGAGGGCTAGTTTGAGCGTTAGGGTTATGGTTAGTGTTAGGTTTATGGTTATGGTTAGGGCTACGACTAGGACTAGGGTTAGGGTTAGGTTGAGGGTGAGGGTTAAGGTTATGGTTAGGGATAGGGTTAAGTTTTGGGTTAGTGTTACTCTTAGAGTTAGCCTTAGGATTAGGGTGAGGGTGAGGGTTAGGTTATTGGGAGTGTGAATGTGAGGGTTAGGTTTAAGGTTAGGTTTAGGGTTAGGGTTTAGGATAGGGTAAAGGTTAGGTTTAGGGTTAGGGTGAGGGTTTGGATTAGGTTTAGGCTAAGGGTGAGTGTTAGAGTTAGGGTTAGGGTTATGTTTAGGGTGAGTATGATGGTTAGGGTGAGGGTTAGTTTGAGGGTTAGGTTTAGGTTGAGGGTGAGGGTTAGGGTTAGGGTTAGGGTGAGGGATAGGGTGAGGGTTAGGGTTAGGATTAGGGTTAGGTTTAGAGTTAGGTTGAGTGTGAGGGTTAGGGTTAGGGTTAGGGTTAGGGTGAGAGTGAGGGTGAGGGTGAGGGTTAGGGTTAGAGTTAGTTCAGGGTGATGTTTTGGGTTAGGGTTAGGGATAGCGTTTGGGTTAGGGTTAGGGTTACGTTTAGGGTGAGCATTAGGTGAGGGTTAGGGTTAGCGTTTGGGTTAGGGTTAGGATTAGGGTTAGGGTGAGGTTGAGCGTGAGTGTTAGGGTTATTGTTAGGATTAGGTTTAGGGTGAGGGTGAGGGTTAGGTTTAGGGTGAAGGTGAAAGTTAGGGTGAGGGTTAAGTTTAGGGTTAGGGTTAGGTTTAGGTTTAGGTTAGAGTGAGGGTTCGGGTTCTGGTTAGGGTTAGGGTGAAGGTTAGGGTTAGTGTGAAGGATAGGCTGAGTGTGAGGATTAGGGTTAGGGTTAGATTTAGGGTTAGGGTAGGGTTAAAGTTAGGGTTTAGGTGAGGGTTATGGTGAGGGTGAGAGTGAGGGTAAGTGTGAGGGTGAGGTTTAGGGTGAGTGTTAGGGTGAGGGTGAAGTTTAGTATGAGAGTTAGGGTTAGGGTGAAGTTGAGGATTCAGGTTAGGGTTAGGGTGAGGGTTAGTATTAGGGTGAGGGATAGGGTGAGGGTGAGGATTATGGTTAGGGTTAGATTTAGGGTTAGGGTGAGGGTTAGGGTTTGGGTTTAGGTGAGGGTGAGAGTTAAGTTAAGCCTGAGGGTGAGGATTAGGGTGAGAGTGAGGGTTAGGATGAGGGTTAGGGTTAGGGTGAGGGTGATAGTGAGATTTAGGCTTAAGGTGAGGGTGAGGGTTAGGGTTAGGATTAGGGTGAGGGTGAGTGACGGTTAGGGTGAGTGTGAGTGTAAGGATTAGGATGAGGGTTAGGTTTATGTTTAGGGTTAGGGTTAGGGTTAAGTTGGGGATTAGGGTGAGGTTGAGGTTTAGGGTGAGGATTAGGGTTAGGATGAGGGTGAGAGTGAGATTTAGGCTGAGGGTGAAGGTGAGGGATAGGGTTAGGATTAGGGTGAGGGTGAGAGTGACGTTAGGGTGAGTGTGAGTTTAAGGATTAGGGTGAGGGTTAGGTTTAGGGTTAGGGTTAGGGTTAGAGTGAGGGTGAGGGTTAGGGTGGGGGTTAGGTTTAGGGTTGGGGTTACGGTTAGGGTTAGGGTGAGGGTTAGGTTTAGGTTTAGAGTTAGGGTGAGGGTTAGGTTTAGGGTTAGGTTTAGGGTTAGAGTGAGGGTGAGGTTTAGGGTGGGGGTTAGGTTTAGGGTTGGGGTTAGGGTTAGGGTTAGGGTTAGGCTTAGGGTTAGGGTGAGGGTTAGGTTTAGGGTGAGGGTTAGGGTTAGGGTTAGGGTGAGGGTTAGGGTTAGGGTTAGGGTTAGGGTTAGGGTTAGAGTGAGAGTGAGGGTTAGGGTGGTGGTTAGGTTTAGGGTTGAGGTAAGGGTTAGGGTTAGGGATAGGCTTATGGTTAGGGTGAGGGTTAGGTTTAGGGTTGGAGTTAGGGTTAGGTTTAGGGTGAGAGTTAGGGTGAGGGTTAGGTTTACTGTTAGGGTTAGGGTGGTGGTTAGGTTTAGCGTTGAGGTTAGGGTTAGGGTTAGAGTTAGGGTTAGGGTGAGGGTTAGGTTTAGGGTTAGGGTTAGGGATCGAGTGAGAGTGAGGGTTAGGCTGGGGGTTAGGGTTCGTGTTGGCATTAGGGTTATGGTTATGGTGAGGTTTAGGTTTAGGGTTAGGTTTAGGGTGAGTGTGAGGGTTAGGGTTATGTTTAGGGTTAGGGTTAGGGTTTGGGATAGGGTTAGGTACAGTGTTAGTATTAGGGTGAGGGAGAGGGTGAGGGTTAGGGTTAGCGTGAGGGTAATGGGGAGGGATAGGGTTAGGGTTAGGTTGAGTGTTAGGATTAGGGTTAGGGTTATGGTTAGGGTTTGGGTTAGGGGTAGGTTTAGGATTTGTGTCAGGGTGAGATTGAGGGTTAGGTGAGAATGAGGTGGAGGGTAAGGTTGAGGGTTTGGGTGATGGTGAGGTTTAGGGTGAAGGTTAGGTTTAGGGTTAGGGTTATGTTTACATTTAGCTCTAAGGCTAGATTTAGGGTTAGGGTTAGGGTTAGGGTTTGGGCTAGGGTTAGGTTTAGAGTTTTGTTTAGGTAAGAGTTAGGGTTAGGGTTCGGGTAGGGTTAGCATGAGGGTGAGGGTTAAAGTTAAGGTTATGGTTAGGGTAATGGTGAGGGTTAGGGTTAGGGTTAGGGTGAGGTTAGGTTTACGGTTAGGGTTCGGTTAGGATTAGAGTTAGAGTGAGTGTTAGGATTAGTTTTAGGGTTAGGATTAGGGTTAGGGTGAGGATGAGGTTTAGGGTTAGGGTTAGATTTCGGGTTAGGGTTAGCCTAAGGATGAGGCTGTGGTTAAGGGTGAGGGTTATGGTTAGGGTTAGGGTTAGGGTTAGGTTAGGGTTAGGTTTTAGTTAGGGTTAGGGCTAGGACTAGGGTTATGTTTAGGGTTAGGATTAGGGTTAGGGTTTGGGACCCTTAGGGTTAGGGTTAGTGTTACGAGTTAGGGGTTAATTTTAGGGTGAGGGTTAGGTTTATGTTAAGGTTAGGATTATGTATAGGTTTAGGGCTAGAGCTAGAATTAGGGTTGGGATTAGGTTTAGGGTGAGGGTTAGGGTGAGGGTTAGGGTTAGCGTTGGGGATAGGGTTAGGGTTATTGTGAGGGTAGCGTTAGGGTGAGTGTGAGGGTTAGGGTGAGGCTTAGGGTTAGTGTTAGGGTTTTGGATAGGGTTAGGTTTACTGTTAGGGTTAGGGTGAGGGTGAGGGTTAGGGTTAGGGTGAGTGTGCTGGTGGGCATTATATTTTGGGTTAGGATTAGTGTGAGGGTTAGAGTTAGGGTTAGGGTTATTGTTAGGGTTTGGTTTAAGGTTAGGGTTAGGTTTAGGTCAGGGTGAGGGTGAGGGTTACGGTGAGAATCAGGTTGAAGGTGAGGGTGAGGTTTAGGGTGAGTGTTAGGGTGAAGATTAGGTTTATGTTTAGGGTTAGCGTTTTGGTTAGGGACCCTTAGGGTTAGGGTTAGGTTTAGGGTTAGGTTTAGGGTTATTTTTAGGTTTAGGGCTAGGGCTAGATTAGTGTTAGCGTTAGAGTTAGTGTTAGGGTTAGGGTTTGGTTTAGGGTTAGGGTTAGGGTTTGTTTTGGGTTTAGGTTTAGGGTTAGGGTTAGGGTTTGGGTTAGGATTCGAATGAGGGTGAGTGTGCGGGTTAAATTTAGGGTTAGGGTTAGGGTTAGGGTGAGTGTTAGGGTTAGGGTTAGAGTTAGGGTTAGGGTTAGGGTGAGGGTGAGGGTTAGGGTTAGGGTTAGGGTGAGGGTGAGGGTTTGGGTTATGTTTAAGATAGGGTTAGGATTAAGGTTAGGGTGAGTTTTAGTTTTAGGTTTAGGGTTAGGGTTAGAGTTAGGTTGAGGCTGAGGTTCAGGGTTAGGGTGAGGGTTAGAGTTAGGGTTCATGTGAGGGTGAGGGTGAGGGCTAATGTGAGAGTTAGGGTTACGGTTAGTGTTAGGTTAGGGTTAGGTTTATGGTTAGGGTTAGGGCTAGGACTAGGACTAGGGTTAGGTTTAGGGTTAGGGTGAGGGTGAGAGTAAGGGTTAGGGTGAGGTTTAGGGTTAATGTTATGGTTAGGTATAGGGTTAAGGTTTGGGTTAGTGTTACTGTTAGCGTTAGCATTAGGGTTAGGGTGAGTTTGAGGGTCAGGTTTAGTGGGAGTGTGAGGGTGAGGGTTAGGTTTAAAATTAGGTTTAGGGTTACGGTTTTGGTTAGAGGAAAGTTTAGGTTTATGGTTAGGGTGAGGGTTTGGATTAGGATTAGGTTTAGGGTGAGTGTTAGGGTTAGGGTTAGTGTTAGGGTTATGTTTATGGTAAGGATGATGATTAGGGTGAGGGTTAGGTTTAGGGTTAGCGTGAGGGATGGGTGAGGGTTAGGGTTAGGATTAGTGTTAGGGTTAGAGTTAGGTTGAGGGTGAGGGTTAGGGTTAGGGTTACGGTGAGAGTGAGGGTTATGGTGAGGGTTAGGTTTAAGGTTAGTGTGAGGGTGAGGGTTATGGTTAGGGTTAGGGTTAGGGACACTTACGGTTAGATTAGGGTTAGGGTTAAAGTTAGGGTTAGCATTAGTGTTAGGTTAGGGTTAGTTTTTTGGAAAGGGTTAGGGCTAGGACTCTGGTTAGGTTTAGGATTAAGATTAGGGTTATGGGTAGGGGCCCTTAATGTCAGGGTAGGGTTAGGAGTTAGGGGTTATTTTTATGGTTAGGGTTAAGGTTAGGGTGAGGGTTATGTTTAGGAAGTGTTTAGGGTTAGGGTTAGTTTTTGGGTTAGGGTTAGGGTTAAGGTTAGGGGTAGGGTGAGCATCAGTATTAGGGTGAGTGTTAGGGTTAGGGTTAGGGTTAGGTTTAGGGTTAGTGTTAGGGTGAGGGTGAGGTTTAGGGTTAGGGGTAGAGTGAGGGTTAGGGATAGGGAGTGGGATAGGGTGATGGTTAGGGTTAGGGTTAGTGTTAGGTTTAGGGTTCGTTGAGTGTGAGGGTTAATGTTAGGTTTAGGGTGAGGGTGAGGGTGAGCGTTAGGGTTATGTTTGGGGTGAGGATTAGGCTTATTATGAGGGTTAGGGTAAGGTTTCCCGATAGGGATAGGTTTATGGTTAGGGTTAGGATGAGCGATAGGTTTAGGGTTAAGGTTAGGGTGAGGGTTTGTGTTACGGTTAGGGTGAGGGTGAGAGCGAGGGTAAGGGTGAGGGTGAGGCCGAGGGTTAGGGTGAATGTTAGGGTGAGGGTGAGGGTTAGGCTGAGGGTTAGGGTTAGGGTTAGGTTGAAGGTGAGAGTGATGGTTAGGGTGAGGGTGAATGTTATGTTTAGGTTGATGGTTAGGGTGGGGGTGAGAGTTAGAGTGAGAGTCAGTGTTAGGGTGAGGTTTAGGGTGAGGGTTAGGATGAGGGTGAGGGTTAGGGTAAAGGTAAGGTTTAAGATTAGGGTGAGAGTGAGGGTTAGTGTGAGGGTGAGGGTTAGGGTTAGGTTAGGGTTAGGTTTAGGTTTAGGGTGAAGGTGAGGGTTAGGATGATGGTTAGGGTGGGAATTTGGGTTAGGTTTAGGGTGAGGGTTAAGGTTAGGGTTAATGTTAGGATTAGGTGAGCGTGAAGTGAGGGATTGGGTTAGTGTGAGGGTGAGAGTGAGTGTTAGGTTGATGATGAGGGTGAATATTAGTGTGAGGGTGAGAGTGAGGGTGAGGGTTAGTCTGAGGTTTAGGTGTAGGTTTAGGGTTACAGCTAGAGTTAGGGTTAGGGTTAGCGTTAGTTTTAGACTGAGGGTTAGGATGAGGGTTAGAGTTAGAGTTAGGGTTAGGGTTATGTTTTGGGTAGGGTTAGGCTGAGGGTTAGGGTGAGGGTTATAGTTAGGGTTAGGGATAGGGTTAGGGTTAGATTGAGGGTTAGTCTGAGGGTTAGGGTTAGGGTTAGGGTTAGGGTTAGGGTGAGGGATAGGGTGAGGGTTAGGGTTAGGATTAGGTTTAGGGTTAGAGTTACTTTGAGGGTGAGTGTTATGGTTAGTTTTAGGGTGAGGGTGAGGATTAGGGTAAGGGTTAGGGTGAGGGTGAGGGTGAGAATGAGTATTAGGGTTAGGGTGAGGGTGAGGATTAGGTTAGGGTTATGGTGAGGGTGAGTGGGAGTTTTAGGGTGAGGTGAGTTTTTAGGTTAGGGTTAGGGTTACTGTTAGGGTGAGGGTGAGATTTAGGGTTAAGTATAGTGTTAGTGTAATGGTTTGGGTGAGGGTTAGGGTTAGGGTGAGGTTTATGTTTAGGGTGAGGTTTAGGTTTAGTGTTAGCGTTAGGATTGGGTTTAGGTTTGGGTTTGGGATAGAGTTAGGTTTAGTGTTAGGGTTAGGGTGAGGGTGAGGAATAGGGTTAGGGTGAGGGTGCAGGTGAGGTTTAGGGTTTGGGTTAGTATTATTGTGAGGGTTAGGGTGAGGGATAGGTTGAGGGTGAGGATTAGGGTTAGGGTTAGGTTTAGGTCAGGGTGAGGATGAGGGTTATGGTGAGAATGAGGTTGAGGGTGAGGGTAAGTGTTAGGGTTAGGGTTAGTGTGAGGGTTACGGTTAGGGTTAGGGTGAGGGTGAGAGGGAGAGTTAGGGTGAGGGTGAGTTTGAGTGTTAGGCTTAGGGTTAAGGTTAGGGTAAGAGTTAGTTTTAGTGTTTGGTTTGGGTAAGGGTATGGGTGAAGTTTAGTTAGGGTGAGGTTAGTGTGAGGGTGAGGGTTATGGTTAAGATTAGGGTTAGGGACACTTAGGGTTAGATTAGGGTTAGGGTTAAGGTTAGGTTTAGCGTTAGTGTTAGGTTAGGGTTAGGTTTTTGGTAAGGGTTAGGGCACCCTCTCCCTAACCCTAACCCTCACCCTCACCCTAAAACTAACCCTAAAGCTAACCCTATCCCAAATCATTACCCTAAACCTAACTCTCACCCTAACCCTCACCCTAAACCTAACCCTAATGCTCACCCTCACCCTCACCCTCACCCTAAACCTAACATTAACCCTCACAATCAACGAACCCTAAACCTAACACTAACCCTAACCCTAACCATCACCCTATCCCACTCCCTATCCCTAACCCTCACTCTAACCCTAGCCCTAAACCTCACCCTCACCCTAAAACTAACCCTAAACCTAAACCTAACCCTAACCCTAACACTCACCCTAACACTCATGCTCACCCTACCCCAACCCAAACCCTCACCCTAACACAAAGCTAACCCTAACCCTAAACCCAACCCTAACCCTAACCCAGCCCTAACCCTAATACTAACACTAAGACTAACCCTAACCCTCACCTTAAACCTAACCCCCACCATCACCCTAACCCTAACACTAACACTAACCAAAAACCTAACCCTAACCCTAACCCTAACCCTCAGCCTCACCTTCACCCTAACCCTAACCCAAACACTAACCCTCATCCTAAACCTAACCGTTACCATAACCTTAACCCTAAGCCTAACCATAAAAATAACCCCTAACTCCTAACCTTAAACCTAACTGTATGGTGAGGGTAAGTGTGAGGGTTAGGGTTAGGGTTAGGTTTAGGGTTAGTATTAGGTTGAGGGTGAGGTTGAGTGTTTGGGTGAGGGTTAGGGTTAGGGTTAGGGTGAGGGTTAGGGTGAGGGTTAGTGGTAGGGTGAGGTTGTGGTTAGGTTTAGATTTAGGGAAACTTAGGGTTAGATTAGGGTTAGGGTTAAGGTTAGGGTTAGTGTTATGTTTAGGTTAGGGTTAGGTTTTTGGTAAGGTTTAGGGCTAGGACTACGGTTAGGTTTAGTGTTAGGATTAGGGTTATGGTTAGGGACCCTTAGGGTTATGGTTAGGGTAATGTGTTAGGGGTTATTTTTAGGGTTAGGATTAGGATTATGGTTAAGGTTAGGGTAAGGGTTATGTTTAGAGTGAGGGTTGGTGTTTGGGGTAGGGTTAGGCTGAGGGTGATGGTGAGGGTGAGGGTTAGTGTTATGGTTATGGTTAGGGTTAGGGTTTGGGTTAGTGTTAGTGTTAGGGCAGGGACATGGTTAGGGTGAGGTTGGGGTTAGGTTTAGGGTGAGAGTGAGGGTTAGGGTTAGGGTTAGGGTTAGTGCTGGGTTAGGTTTAGGGTTGGGTTTAGGGTTAGGGTGAGCGTTTGGGTTAGGGTTACGGTGAGGGTTAGGGTTAGGGTTAGGGGTAGAGTGAGGATGAGGGTTAGGGTGAGTGTTACTATTAGGGTTAGGGTTAGGTTTAGGGTTAGTGTTAGGGTGAGGGTGAGGGTTAGGTTTAGGATTAGGGTGAGGGTTAGGGTTAGGGAGTGGGATAGGGTGAGGTTTAGGTTTTGGGTTAGGGTTAGGTTACGGTTAGGGTGAGGGTGAGGGTTAAGTTTACAGTTAGGGTGAGGGTGAGGGTGAAGGTTAAGGTTAGGGTTAGGTTTATGGTGAGGCTTAGGCTTAGGTTGAGGGTTTGGGTAAGGGTTAGGGTTAGGCTCAGGTTTATAGTCAGGGTTAGGATGAGCATTAGGGTTAAGTTTAGGGTTAGGGTGAGTGTTAGGGTGAGGGTGAGGGTTAGGGTGAGGTTTAGGGTTAGGGTTAGGTTTGGGTGAGAGTGAGGGTTAGGGTGAGGGTTAGTTTTAGGGTGAGGGTTAGGGTCAGGGTTAGGGTGAGTGTTAGGGTGAGTGTGAGAGTTGGAGTGAGAGTTAGGGTTAGTTTGAGAGTTAGGGTGATGGTTAGGATGAGGGTGAGTGTTAGGGTGAGTATAAGGTTTCAGGTTATTGTGAGGATGAGAGTGAGGGTTAGTTTGAGGGTGAGGGTTAGGGTTAGGATTAGGGTGAGGGTGTGAGTTAGGGTTAGAGTTAGGGTTAGGGTTATTGTGAGGGTTAGGGTTAGGATGACGGTGGGTTTAGGTTTAGGGTTTGGATTAGTGTAAGTGTTAGGGTGAGGGTTAGGGTAAGGGTTAGAGTTTGGGATTGGGTTAGGGTAAGGGTTAAGTTTTGGGTTAGGGTGAGGGTTTGGGTTAGAGTAGGGTGAGTGTTAGTGTTAGGGTTAAGGTTAGGGTTAGGGTGAGGATGATGGCTAGAGTGAGGGTTAGGTTTTGGTTAGGTTTAGGGTTAGGGTTAGGGTGAGGATGAGGGTTAGGGTTAGATTTAGGATGAGGGTGAGAGTAAGGTTTAGGGTGAGTGTGAGGGTGAGGTGTCGGGTTAGGATTAGGGTGAGGGTGATAGTGAGGGTTAGGTTGACACTGAGTGTGAGGTTTAGGCTGAGTGTTAGGGTTAGAGTTAGGTTTAGGGTTATGGTGAGGTTTAGGGTTAGTGTTAAGGTGAGGGTGAGGGTTATGGTGAGGGTTAGGTTTAGCGTTGGGACTAGAGTTCGTGGATGGTGAGGGTTAGGGTTAGGGTTACCATTAGGGTGAGTATGAAGTTTAGGGTTAGAATGATGTTGAGGGTGAGAGTGAGGGTTAGGGTGAGGGAGAGGTTTAGGGTGAGGGCTACTATGAAGGTTAGGTTTCGGGTTAGGTTTAGGGTTAGGGTTAGGGTTAGGGACCCTTAGGTTTAGGGTTAGGCTTAGTGTTAAGCTTAGGGTTAGGGTTAGGTTTAGGGTTAGAGTTAGGATTTTGTATAGGTTTATGGCTAAGTGTAGGTTTAGGATTAGGGTTAGGGTTAGGGTTTATATTAGGGTAAGGGTTAGGGGTAGGTTTTGGTTTAGTGTTAGGGTTAGTGTTAGGGTTAGGGTTAGGTTTAGGTTAGGTTTTGGTTTAGGTTTAGGGTTATGGTTAATGTTCCGGTTAGGGTTAGGGTGATGGTGAGGGTGAGGGTTAAATTTAGGGTGACAGTTTGGGTTAGTTTAGTGTTGTGACATTGTATGATGACTGCATTAGTTATGGAAAAATTAGCAAATACAAGTTTCAAATATAGTTTTCTTCATGATCTCCCTGCAGTAAATACGCCCATGGGAGCCACCCAATCAGGGCTCCCAAGTCTCATCAATTCCTAATAATTTGTATATTTATGCTATTGAGATAAAAGATTGCTTTTTTCTAGAAACAGTGGTTTTCCTTTAACAACCTTTTTTGGAAAAGATGCGCAGGTTTAAAGCAAAGACCTCCGGAGGTAAGTAAAAGTCGGCCGACCACCCTGTATGTCTGTCTAAATAAGTTGTTTAGTGAGAGCATTCATCTGAGTTCGTGTTGTTGTATTAAATGTAAGTCAGTGTCTGGTTCTGTTATAATGCCCAGAAACTTGAAGCCCCCTGGAAGGATCACCAGATACCGAAGATCAATTCATATTGCAATGAGTCGTTTATTGAAGAGCTCGAGCACGGGTTTCTGCGCACTGATAGTCGAGTGCAGACCAGAGGCCACGTGCACAAAATTACAGCACCTTTAATACATTCTTTGGTAGGGGGAAGGTCCCAGTAATCATTCCATTAAATGATTGGCGCAATACAAAACGGGAGGAAGGTTGTGACTAGTCATTAGTCGGTTTTGTGAGCTGTTGCACTTTGAACTGATTGGCTAATGGGTGAAGGGACAGACCCACTATGTGATCAGTGGAGAAAAACCGACAAGGGGCCTCACTAACAGGTGAAGGGACAGACCCAATATGTGGAGAAAACCTGCGGACAGGCTAACAGGCTTATGCCTGGTTCGCTGGCCCTCGCAAGTCCGACCTTGTACAAATGAATGCAAGTATAAAAATACAAATGGCTAATCATAGGTTTATAGAAAATATGTAGATATTTTCTATGCTCCTCATTGTTTGAGGATAGGTTAGGATGGCCTCTCCCAGACAGCTACCAAGGAATGAAAAATTCCGTAGGGGAGGCGCCCCCTGAATTCCCAATTCCAGGGCCCCAAGGTCTTTCTGTCACTCTGGTAGTTTAAGGCCAGGCATGTCATCAGAAGTTTAGGAGTTTCTTAAAGTCTCTGCTTCTCTGTCTTTATTTCTGGAAAACAAAAGTTTCGTCCCCACCTGGGGTAGGTATAGGGCCTGGTATGGCCCCTCCCACTCGGCAGGCTTAGTAGTGACAGTCTAGAGACAGTGGGTGGCAGAATGCAGACCTCAGTCTTAGTTCTCCTAGGTTTAAGACGCCCACCCAACTTTCATCTGCAAAAAGTAGTATGGTAAAATTGATAACCATCCTCCTAAATATGGATCATTGTGGTTTGTGTAAGTGTGTGTATGCGAATCCTTTTAAAATGAATGGCTAATATTAATTTTGCACGCTTTAAGATCTTTATGATTGTGTGAATGGGTGTGAGTAAACATGTTCAAGGTTACATTGTCAGCATGGAAAATAATGGATAAATTCATAATAAAAACACAAGAGGAGTTTTCTAAAAATTCTAAAATCTGCATTTAAAAAGAAAATCTGGTAAAGTGGGTGATATGATTAGTATTTCTTAAACTTGTCCCCTAATGATTTAAGTCAGATCCCTGCCACATGAACTGACTCACTTAAATCAGAGAGGGATGCATCAGAGATTCCCCTTAGTCCCTATAAAGGACTTAAAGATCATGAGGACATGTAAATCGTGTAAGCCATTTTTACAAGTCCCACCTCTACAATCCCCTGGGGTCAATCCCTGGGGCCTTAAACCTAATGTTATTTGCCAGACTGATGTAACCCACTAAGCACCCTTTGGAAAATTATATCTATAGATACTCATTCATATGCTTGTTGGGCTACTGCGCATTCTGGCGAAAGAGCCTGACATGCTGAAACCCTTTCTTTACAATGTTTTGTTATCTTGAGTTTACCCCTACAGGTTAAAATGGAAAACGGGCCTTGTTTTAATAAAAACAAAAGGGGGGAGGCAATACCCATGACCAATTGAGGACAGCTATACTTACATTATTTTAAATTTTTCCAACGATCAGCCTCTGACTGCCTTTCAGAGACATTGGTCTAATCAGATGTCTTATTTAAAGGTTGAAGTCCATTGAAGAGATCCTCTTACTGGAGAGGCCCTGATCCCCTCATTAATGTGGGGAGAGGATTTGGATGTGTCTTCCCAGTGGGAGAACTAAACCCAATTTGGGTACCGGCTAGAGATTTGAAATACTGTGAGCAAACAAAAAATTAATTACCCAAGAGCACCCCCTCTTGAGGTATGCTTTCTCCCTCTCATTCACAGGAATAAGGAAACCATAGCAGACGCCCTGCTTAGCTGTGGTTGGAATCCTCAGTCACCTTCCTTCTCCTCATCCTGAGCATTATTATCCACGCCGCCCACAAAGAGGCTACCTACAATATCAACTTGATTTCCGGACTTCAGGAGTCCTCCAAATAGTCGAGGCCTTGATCTGCTTAAAAAGGCTACAGGAGGTTCCCAAATGCCTCAAAAATGAACTCAATGCAAACTATCTATGGACTTGACTATGGTTGGCTCCCTTATTTTCTCCCCTTTGTGGGCGGGCCCCTTGGTTACAGTGGGTTTTGTATTCACATTCTGATCTTGTGTAATCAATAAGCTCCTTCAGTGTCTTGGAAAGCAGGATCAGGGGAAGCTGTTCAGCTAATGGTGGTCTGGAGACAATATGCTGTGCTGTGAAATGGCGGCCTGGGAACTCTGTGAGGTTGACCCCGGCCCTTAGCAGGATGTGCAGGTGTACAGAAGGGTTTCCTTTGATGACGTTGGCCATCCCCCTTATTTCAAACCTCCATTTGGGTCTGCCAACCATAAAGGTAAATTGCCTGAAAATATAGAGTGTTAGTCAATGACGGGTAAGATCTCCAGAGGGGGACAACCTAAGACAGGCACACTTCTCGAGTAAGGCAAATTACCTGCTTAATAAAACAAAAGGGAGGAGATGTGGGGCACGTGACATCAAGGGTAAAAGGCCTACCTCGTGGCCCAGTGCTCACTTCCTGGTTTTGGAGATCCAACCTGCCTGTCTCCTGGTTGGGAGGTTTGGCTATGTTTTGTGATGTAAAATAAGGCTACCTCGAACCCATGGATTGGCCCTGCTGCCCTCTCTGACCTTACCTACCTCCCCCTGTCCTGCCTACTTTTATGTTAATAGATTCCTACTTCCTATTTAGCCCCTGGTATCTTCCCATTAATCGAGTCTGCTGTGACATTCTCCCAGGCACGTCTGTGTCTTCCCTCTGGAGCTGGGAGGGCTGGGTGAAGGCGGTCAGCCGGCCCTATCCTTTCTCGGTCTCCTCTTAGTCGGAGCGTGTTCCCTTTGCCATTCCTGCTGGTCAGGAGGCAAAGAGTGCTAAAAACACCGACAGGACTAGGGTTAGGATTAGGGTTAGGATTACGGTTAGGGTTAGGGACCCTTAGGGTTAGGGTTAGAGTTAGGACTTAGGGCTTATTTTTAGGGTTAGGGTTAGGGTGAGGTTGAGGTTTACCGTTATGATTAGGGATAGGATTATGGTTTGTGTTGGTGTTAGTGTTAGGGTTAGGGTTATGGTGGGGTGAGGGTTAGGGTTAGGTTTAGTGTGAGGGTGAGGGTTAGGTTTAGGGTTAGGGTTTGGGTGGGTAAGGTTTAGGTTTAGGGTTAGGGTGTGGGTTTGGGTTAGGGTTAGGGTTAAGGTGAATGTTAGGGTTAGGGTTAGGGTTAGGGTTAGGGTTATGGTGAGGATGATGGTTAGGGTGAGGGTTAGGTTTAAGGTGAGGTTGAGGGCTAGGGTTACGGTGAGGGTGAGGGATAGGTTGAGGGATAGGGTTAGGGTTAGGTTTAGGTTTTGGGTTAGTGTGAGGGTGAGGGTTACGGTTAGAGTTATGTTTAGGGTTAGTGTGAGGGATAGGGTTAGGGTGAGGGTTAGGGTAAGGGTTAGGGTTAGGGTGAGTCTTAGGTAAGGGGTAGGGTTAGGGTAAGGGTTAGGGTTAGAGTTAGGTTTAGGGTTAGGGTTAGGATGAGGGTTAGGGTTAAGGTTAGGATTAGGGTGAGTGTTAGGGTTAGGTTGAGGGTGAGAGTGAGGGTAATGGTGAGGGTAAGGGTGGGGGTTAGGGTTAGGGTGAGGGTGAGGGTTATGGTGAGTGTTAGGGTTAGGGTGAGTTTTAGGTTGAGGGTTAGGTTGAGGGTGAGATTTAGGGTTAGGGTTAGGGTGAGGGTGAGAGGAAGGTTTATGGTGAGGGTGAGATTGAGGGTTAGGGTGAGGGTGAGAGTTAGGGTTACGTTTAGGGTTAGGGCAAGTGTTTTGGTGAGGTTTAGGGTTAGGGTTAGGTTTAGGGTAAGGCTTTGGGTGAGAGTTAGGTTTATGTTAGGGTTAGAGTTAGGGTTAGGGTTAGGGTGAGGGTGAGAGTGAAGGGTAGGTTTAGGGTTAGGGTTAGGGTGAGGATGAGAGTGAGGGGTAGGGTTAGGGTTTGGTTTAGGATTAGGGTTAGGATGAGGATGAGTGTGAGGGTTCGGGTGAGTGTTAGGTTTATGGTTAGGGTAAGGGTTAGGGTGAGGGTTATGGTGAGGGTGAGCGTGAGGTTAAGGGTTACGGTTAGATTTAGGGTTAGGGACACTTAGGGTTAGGGTTAGGGTTAGGGTAAAGGTTAGAGTTAGCGTTAGGTTTAGGTTCGCGTTAGGTTTTTTGTTAGGGTTAGGGCTAGGATTAGGGTTAGGTTTAGGGTTAGGATTAGGGTTAGGGTTGGGGACCCTTATGGTTATGGTTAGGGTTTGGAGTTAGGGGTTATTTTTAGGGTTAGGGTTATAGTTAGGGTTAGGGTTATGGTGAGGGTCAAGGTAATAGTGAGGGTTGTTGTTAGAGTTAGGGTTAGGATGAGGGTGAGGATTAGGGTTAGGGTGAGGGTGAGGATTGGGTTACACTTAGGGTTGGGGTTAGGATTTGAGTTAGTGTTAGGGTTAGAGTTAGGGTTAGGGTCCTGGTGAGTGTTAGGTTGAGGGTGAGGGTAAAGGTTAGGGTTAGGGTTAGGGTTAGGATTTTGGTTAGGGTTAGGGTTAGGTTTAGGGTTAGGGTGAGGGTTTGGGTTAGGGTTAGGGTGAGGCTGAGGGTGAGAGGGACAGTTACGGTAAGGGTGAGGTTGAGAGTTAGGGTTAGGGTGAGGGTTAGAGTTAGGGTTTGGTTTAGGGTTAGGGTAAGGGTTTGGGTGAGGCTTAAAGTGAGGGTTATGTATAGGGTGAGAGGGACGGTTAGGTTGAGGGTTAGGATAAGGGTTTGTGTGAAGGTTATGGTTATTGTTAGGGTTAAGGTGAAGTTGAGGGTGAGGGTTAGGTTGAGGGTGAGGGTTAGGTTTAAGGTTAGGGTTAGGGTTTGGGTTAGGGTAATGGTTAGGTTAAGGGTTTGGTTTAGGAGGAGGGTTAGGATGAGTGTTAGGGTTAGCGTTAGGGTTAGGGTTAGGTTAAGGGTGAGGATGATGGTTAGGGTGAGGGTTAGGGTTAGGTTAGGGTTAGGGTGAGGGATAGCGTGAGGTTTAGGGTTAGGGTTATGGTTAGGTTTAGAGTTAGGGTGAGGGTGAGGGTTAGGTTTAGGGTGTAGGTTAGTTTTAGGTTTAGGGTTATGGTTAGTATGAGGGTGAGGGTGAGGGTGAGAGTTAGGGTGAGTGTTAGGGTGAGGGTTATGTTTAAGGTTAGGGTTGGACTGAGGGCTAGGGTCAGGATTAGCGTTAGATTTGTGGTTAGGGTTAGGCTTTGGTGAGGGTTAGGATGAGGGTTAAGGTAGGATTAGGGTTAGGGTTAGGGTAAGGGTTAGGGTTAGGGTAAGGGTTAGGGTTAGGGTTAGGTTTAGGGTTAGGGTTAGGATGATGGTCAGAGTTAAGGTTAGGTTTAGGGTGAGGGTTAGGGTTAGGGTTAGAGTGAGGTGAGAGCTAGGGTAATGGTGAGGGTGAGCGTGATTGTTAGGGTGAGGATTAGGGTGTTGGTGAGGGTTAGGGTGAGGGTTAGTTTAGGTTAGGATGAGGGTAAGATTGAGGGTTACGATGAGTATGAGGGTTAGAGTTAGGGTGAGGGTTAGGGTGAAAGTTAGGGTGAGGGTTAGGGTGACGGTGAGGGTTAGGGTGATGGTGAGGGTGAGGGGGAGGGTTAGAATTAGGGTTAGGGTGCGGGTGAGAGGGAGGATAAGGGTGAGGGGGTGGTTGAGGTTTAGAGATAGTGTTAGGTTGAGAGTGAGAGTTAGGTTTAGGGTTAGGTTTAGGTTTTGGGTCAGGGTAAGGGTTCAGGTGAGAGTTAGGGTTAGGGTTAGGGTTAGGGTTAGGGTTAGAGTGAGGGTGAGAGTCAGGTTTAGGGTTAGTGTTAGGTTTAGTGTTAGGGTGAGGGTGAGGGTGAGTGTTCGGGTGAGGGTTAGATTTATGGTTAGGGTTAGGGTAAGGGTGAGGGTTAGGGTTAGGGTTAGGGTGAGGGTTAGGTTGAGGGTTTGTGTGAGGTTGAGGTTTATGTTTAGGGTGAGGCTTAGGGACACTTAGGGTTATGGTTAAGGTTAGGTTTAGCGTTAGGTTTAGGTTAGGGTTAGGTTTTTAGTTAGGGTTAGGGCTAGAACTAGGATTAGGTTTAGGGTTAGGATTAGGGTTAGGGTTAGGGACCCTTATGCTTATGGTTAGATTAGGAGATAGGTTCTCTTTTTAGGGTTAGTGTTAGGGTTAGGGTTAGGTTTAGGGTTAGGGTTAGGGTGAGGGTTAGTGTTAGGGTTAGGGTTGGGGTGAGGGTGAGGGTTAAGGTTAGGGTGAGGGTGAGGGTTAGGGTTAGGGTGAGGGTGATTGTTAGGGTAAGGCTGAGAGTGAGGGTTAGTTTGAGGGTGAGGGTTAGGGTTAGGGTGAGGGATAGGGTGAGGGTTACGGTGAGGTTTAGAGTTAGGTTGAGGGTTAGGGTGAGTGTTAGGGTGAAGATGAGGTTTAGGGTGAGGGTTAGGTTTGGGGTAGGGTGAGGGTTAGGGTTGGGGTGTGAATGATGGATAGTGTGAGGGTGAGGGTGAGGGTTAGGTTTGGGTTAGGCTGAGGTTGAGAAGGAGCTTTAGGGTGAGGGTGAGGTTGAGGGTTAGGGTTGGGGTTAGGGTTAAGGAAGGTTTTGGGTGAGGTTAGGGTTAGGATTAGGGTTGGGGTTAGGGTTAGGTTGAGGGTGAGGGTGAGGGTTAGGTTAGGGTTAGGGTTTGGGTCAGAGGTAAGGTTAGGGTGAGGGTGAGGTTGAGGTTTAGGGTTAGGGTGAGGGTGATTTTTAGGTTTTGGGGTTGGGTTTGGTTTAGAGTAAGGGTTTGGGTGAGGGTTCAGGTTACGCTTCGGGTTAGGGATAGAGTTAGAGTTAGGATGAGGGTGAGAGTGAGGGTTAAGTTTAGGGTTAAATTTAGGGTTAGGGTTAGGGTGAGGGTGAGGGTTAGGTTTATGGTTAGGGTTAGGGTTAGGTATTCGGTGAGGGTTAGGGTTAGGGTTAAGTTGAGGGTTAGAGTGAGGGTTTTCGGGAGGGTGATGGTTTCGGTTACGGTTGGGGTTAGGGACAGTTAGGGTTAGGGATAGGGTTAGGGTTAAGGTTAGGGTTAGCGTTAGGGTTAGATTAGGGTTAGGGTGAGGGTGAGGGTTCAGGTTCGTGTTCAGGTGAGGGTTAGATTTATGGTTAGGTTTAGGGTTAGGGTGAGTGTTTATGTGAGGGTTAGGGTTAGGGTGAGGGTGAGGGTTAGGTTGAGGGTTTGCGAGAGGTTGAGGGTTACGTTTAGGGTGAGGCTTAGGGACACTTAGGGTTATGGTTATGGTTAGGGTTAGGGTCAGGTTTAGGGTTAGATTTTTGGTTAGGGTTAGGGCTAGGACTAGGGTTAGGTTTAGGGTTAGGATTAGGGTTAGGGTTGGGAACCCTTATGGTTAGGGTTAGGGTTTGGAATTAGGGGTTATTTTTAGGGTTAGGGTTATAGTTAGGGTTAGGGTTAGGGTGAGGGTCAAGGTGAGGTTGAGGTTTAGTGTTAGGGTTAGGGTTAGGGTGAGTGTGAGGATTAGGGTTAGGGTGAGTTTGAGGTTGAGGGTTAGGTTACAGTTAGGGTTGGGTTTAGGATTTGAGTTTGTGTTAGTGTTAGGGTTAGAGTTATGGTTAGGTCATGGTGAGTGTTAGGTTTAGGTTGAGGGTGAGGGTGAGGGTTAGGGTTAGGGTTAGGATTTTGGTTAGGGTTATGGTTAGGTTTAGGGTTAGGGTGAGGGTTAGGGTTAGGGTTAGGGTGAGGGTGAGGGTGAGAGGGATGGTTAGAGTGAGGGTGAGGTTGAGGGTTAGAGTTACGGTGAGGGTGAGGGTAGAGTTAGGGTTTGGTTTAGGGTTAGCGTAAGGGTTTGGGTGAGGGTTAGGGATAAGGTGAGAGGGAGGGTTAGGTTGAGGGTTAGGATAAAGGTTTTGGTGAAAGATATGGTTATGGTTATGGATAGGGTTAGGGTTAGGATGAAGGTGAGGGTGAGGATTAGGGTTAGGGTTAGGGTGAGGGTTAGGTTTAGGGTAAGGGTTAGGGTTAGGGTTTGGGTTAGGGTAATGGTTAGGTTTAGGGTTAGGGTGAGTGTTTGTTTTAGGAGTAGAGTTAGGATGAGTATTACGGTTACCGTTAGGGTTAGTTAAGGGTGAGGATGATGGTTAGGGTGAGGGTTAGGGTTAGGTTTAGTGTTAGGGTTAGGGTGAGGGTGAGTGTTAGATTAGGGTTAGGGTCAGGGGTAGCGTGAGGTTTAGGGTTAGGGTTATGGTTAGGTTTAGGTTTAGGGTGAGGGTGAGGGTTAGGGTTAGGGTTAGGGTTAGGGTTAGGGTGAGGGTGAGGGTGAGGGTTAGAGTTAGTATGAGGGTTAGGGTGAGGGTGAGCGTTAGGGTGAGTGTTAGGGTGAGGGTTAGGGTTAGGGTTAGGGTGAGGGTGAGGGTTAGGATTAGGGTTAGGGTGAGGGTGAAAGGGAGGATAAGGGTAAGGGGTGGTTGAGGTTTAGGGTTATTGTTATGGTGAGGGTGAGGGTTAGGTTTAGGGTTAGGATGAGGGTAAGATTGAGGGTTACGGTGAGGGTGAGGATTAGAGTTAGGGTGAGGGTTAGGGTGAAAGTTAGGGTGAGGATGAGGGTTAGGGTGAGGGTTAGGGTGAGGGTGAGGGTTAGGATTAGGGTTAGGGTGAGGGTGAGAGGGAGGATAAGGGTAAGGGGGTGGTTGAGGTTTAGGGTTATTGTTATGGTGAGGGTGAGGGTTAGGTTTAGGGTTAGGCTTAGGTTTTCCATCAGGGTGAGTGGTTAGGGTTGGAGTAAGGGTTAGTGTTAGGGTTATGGTTAGGTTTAGAGTTAGGGTTAGGATGAATGTCAGAGATAAGTTTAGGTTTAGGGTGAGGGTTAGGGTTAGGGTTAGAGTGAGGTGAGAGCAAGGGTAATGGTGAGGGTGATGGTTAGAATTAGGGATAGGGTGAGGGTGAGAGGGAGGATAAGGGTGAGGGGGTGGTTGAGGTTTAGGGTTAGTGTTATGGTGAGGGTGAGAGTTAGGGTTAGGGTCAGGGTTAGGGTGAGGGTGAGAGTCAGGTTTAGGGGTAGTGTTTGGTTATTGTTAGGGTGAGGGTGAGGGTGAGTGTTCGGGTGAGGGTTAGATTTATGGTTAGGGTTAGGGTGAGGGTTAGCGTTAGGTTTAGGGTGGGGGTGAGGGTGAGGATTAGGGTTAGGGTTAGGGTTAGAGTTACGGTGAGGATTAGGATTACTGTTAGGGTTAGGGGTACAGTTAGTGTGAGGGTGATGGTGAGGGTGAGGGTGAGTGTTAATGTAAGGGTTAGGGTGTGGGTGAGGGTTAGGGTTAGAGTTAGGGTTAGGGTTAGGATGAGGGTAAGATTGAGGGTTACAGTGAGGGTGAGGTTTAGAGTTAGGGTGAGGATTAAGGTGAAAGTTAAAGTGAGGGTGAGGGTTAGGGTGAGGGTTAGGGTTAGGTTTAGGGTTAGGGTGAGGGTGAGAGTCAGTTTTAGTGTTAGTGTTAGGTTTAGCGTTAGGATGAGGGTGAGGGTGAGTGTTCGGTTGAGAGTTAGATTTATGGTTAGGTTGAGGGTTAGGGTGAGAGTTAGGTTGAGGGTTTGGGTGAGGTTGAGGGTTACGTTTAGGGTGAGGCTTAGGGACACTTAGGGTTTTGGTTAGGGTTAGGGTTAAGGTTAGTGTTAGAGTTAGGTTTAGGTTAGGGTTAGGTTTTTAGTTAGGGTTAGGGCTAGGAGTAGGGTTAGGTTTAGGGTTAGGATTAGGGTTAGGGTTAGGGACCCTTATAGTTAAGGTTAGGTTAGGAGATAGGGGTTATTTTTAGGGTTAGTGTTATGGTTAGGATTAGGTTAAGCTTAGGGTTAGTGTGAGGGTGAGTGTTAGGGTGAGTGAAGGTTAGGGTTAGGGTGAGGTTGAGGGTTAGGGTTAGGGTGAGGGTGAATTTTAGGGTAAGGGTGAGAGTGAAGGTTAGGTTGAGCGTGAGAGTTAGGGTTATGGTGAGGGTTACGGTGAGGTTTAGGGTTAGGGTTAGGTTGAGGGTGATTGTTAGGGTGAGGATTCGGGTTAGGGTGAGTGTTAGGTTTAAGTAGAGGGAGGGTTAGGTTTAGGGTGTGAATGATGGTTAGCGTGAGGATGAGGGTGAGGGTTAGGTTTGGGTTAGACAGGTTGAGAGGGAGTTTTAGGGTGAGGGTGAGGTTGAGGGTTAGGGTTAGAGCAAGGGTTTGGGTAAGGTTAGGGTTATGATTAGGGTTAGGGTGAGGGTGAGGGTGAGGGTTAGGGTTAGGCTTAGTGTTAGGGTGAGGTTGATTTTTAGGTTTAGGGTTTGGATTTGGGTTAGAGTAAAGTTTTGGGTGAGAGTTAGGGTTACGCTTCTGGTTACGGATAGAGTTAGGGTTAGGGTGAGGGTGAGAGTGAGGGTTAAGTTTAGGGTTAGGGTTAGGGTGAGGGTGAAAGTGAGTGTGAGGGTTAGGTTTATGTTTAGGGTTAGAGTTAGGCTTTCGGTGAGGGTTAGGTTTAGGGTAAAGGTGAGGGTTAGAGTGAGGGTTATCGTGAGGGTGATGGTTTCGGTTAGGGTTAGGGTTAGGGACAGTTAGGGTTAGGGTTAGGGTTAAGGTTAGGGTTAGCGTTAGGGTTAGATTAGGGTGAGGGTTCGGGTTCAGGTGAGGGTTCGGGTTCAGGTGAGGGTTCGGGTTCAGGTGAGGGTTAGATTTATGGTTATGTTTAGGGTTAGGGTGAGTGATTGTGTGAGGGTTACGATTAGGGTTAGGGTGAGGGTTAGTTTGAGGGTTTGCGTGAGGGTGAGGGTTACGTTTAGGTTTAGGCTTAGGGATAGTTAGAGTTATGGTTAGAGTTATTGTTAGAGTTAGGGTTAGGTTAGGGTTAGGTTTTTGGTTAGGGTTAGGGCTAGGACTAGGGTTAGGTTTAGGGTTATGATTAGAGTTAGTGTTAGGGTTAGGATTAGGGTGAGGGTGAAGGTTAGAGTTAGGGTGAGGGTGAGGGTTAGGTTAAGGGTGAGAGTGAGGGTTAGGGTTAAGGTGAGGGTTAGGGTTAGTGTGAGTGTTAGGGTGAGGCTTAGGGTGAGATTGAGAGTTGGGGTGAGGTTTAGGATAAGGGTGAGTGTTAGGATGAGTTTTAGGGTTAGGGTGAGGGTTAGGGTGAGGGCTAGGGTGAGGATGAGGGTTAGGGTGAGGGTTAGGTTTAGGGTAGGGTGAGGGTTAGGGTTAGGGTGTGAATGAGGGTTAGGGTGAGGGTGAGCACGAGGGTGAGGGTTAGTGTTATGGTTAGGGTGAGGGTGAGATGTAGTTTTAGGGTGAGGGTGAGCTTGAGGGTTAGGGTTATGGTTAGGATTAGGGCAAGGGTTTGGTTGAGTTTAGGGTGAGGGTGAGGGTGAGGGTTAGGCTTAGGGTGAGGGTCAGAGGGAGGGTTAGGGTTAGGGTGAGGGTGAGGGTGAGGATTAGGGTTAGCGTCATGGTTTGGGTTAGGGATAGGGTTAGGTTTAGGGTTAGGGTTAGGGTTATTGTTTTGGGTATGGTTAGGGTTAGAGTTAGGTTTAGGGATTGGTCTAGGATTAGGATTAAGCTTAAGGTTAGGGTTAGGGTTAGGATGAGGGTGAGGGTTAGGTTTATGGTTAGATTTTGGGTTAGGGTTCAGATTAGTGTGAGGGTTATGGTGAAGGTTAGTTTGAGGGTTAGGGTTAGGGTTAGGTTTAGGGATAGTGTCAGGGTTTGGGTTAGTGCTTGTGTTAGGTTTAAGGTTAGCGTTGGGGTTAGGTTTAGGGTGAGGGTTAGGGTTAGGGTGAGGGTGAGGGTGAGGTTTAGCGTTAGGGTTATTGTTAGGGTGAGGGTGAGTATTAGGGTGAGGGTTAGGGTTAGAGTCATGGTTAGGGTTAGGGGTAGGATTAGGGACCCTTAGGTTTAGGGTTAGGGTTTGGATTAAGGTAATGTTTGGCGTTAGGTTTAGGGTTAAGTTTAGATTTATGGTTAGGATTATGGCTAGGACTAGGATTAGGGTTAGGATTAGGGTTAGGGTTAAGGTTACATATAGGGTTAAGGCTAGTGGTAGGGCTAGTGGTTAGGGTTAGCGTTAGGGTTAGGGTTAGGGTGAGGGTGAAGGTTAGGGTTAGGTTTAGAGTTAGGATAAGGGTTAGGTTTAGGGTGAGGGTGAGGGTGTGGGTTAGGGTTAGTGTTAGAGTTAGGGTGAGGGTTACGGTGAGGGTTAGTGTTAGGGTTAGGGTTAGTAGTTAGGGGTCATGTTTAGGGTTAGGGTTAGGGTTTGCGTCAGGGTTAGGTTTGGGGTGAGTGTGATGGGTAAGGTTAGGGTTAGGGTGAGGGTGAGGCTTAGGTTTAGGGTTATGGTAAGGGTTAGGTTTAGGGTAAGGTTGAGGGGTGAGGGTGAGAATTAGGGTTAGGGTAAGGGTTAGGTGAGGGTTAGGGTTAGGGTAAGGTTTAGGGTTAGGGTGAGGGTCGGATTAGGTTTAGGGTTAGGTTAGGGTGAGGGTAAGGGTTAGGGTTAGAGTGAGGGTTACTGTGAAGTTTAGGGTTAGGTTTAGGGTGAGGGTTAGGGTGAGGGTGAGGATGAATGTTAGGGTTAGAGTGAGTGTTAGGGTTAGGTTGAGGGATAGGGTGAGGTGTTATGGTTAGGGTTAGGTTTTGGGTTAATGTTCGTGTTAAGGTTAATGTTCTGTTTCGGGTGGGGGTGAGATTGAGGGTTTGGGTAGGGTTAGGGTTAGGCTGAGTGTTAGGGTGAGTGTTAGGGTTAGGGTCATGTTTAGGGTTAGGGTTACAGTTACGGAAAGGGTTAGGGTGAGGGTGAGGATGAGGGTTATAGTTAGGGTAAATATTAGGGTTAATGTGATATATAGGCTGAAGTTTAGGGTTACGGTTGGGTTTATCCTTAGGTTAAGGTTAGGGTTAGCGTTAGGTTGAGGGTTAGGTTTAGGTTTATGGTTAGGATTAGGTCTAGGACTTGGGTTAGGGTTAAGGTTAGGATTAGGGTGAGGGTTATGGTTATGTATAGGATTAGGGCTAGGTTTAGGATTTGGATTAGGGTTAGGATTAGGTTTAGGTTTAGGGTTAAGGTGAAGGTGAGGATGAGGTTTAGTGTTAGGGTGAGGGTTACTGTTAGGGTAAGGTATAGGATGAGGTTTAGGGTTAGGGTTAGGTTTATCATTAGGGTGAGGGTGGGGGTTAGGTTTAGGGTTAGGGTTAGGTTTAGGGTGAGGGTTAATGTTAGAGTGAGGGTTAGGGAAAGGTGTTGGGTTAGGGTTAGGTTGAGGGTTATGGGAAGGGTTTGGGTTAGGTTTAGGATTAGCGTTTGGGTGAGGCTGAGGGTTAGGGTGAGGGTTAGGAGTAGGAATAGGGTAAGGGTTAGGTAGGTTGAGGGTAACGCTTAGGGTTAGAGTGAGGGTTAGGGTGAGGGTTAGGGTTAGAGTGAGGGTTAGGTTTGTGGTGAGGGGTAGTGTTAGGGTTAAGGTTAGGGTGAGGATGAGGATGAGGGTGAGGGGTTAGGGTTAGTGTAAGTGTTCGGTTTTGGGTTAGTGTTAGTGTTAAGTTTAGGGTTAGGGTGAGGGTGAGATTGAGGGTTTGGGTTAGTGTTAAGGTTAGGATGAGTGTTAGGATGAGGTTTAGGGTTAGGGTCATGGTTAGGTTTAGGGTTAGGTTTAGGGTAGTGACACTTAGGGTTAGGGTTATTGTTAGGGTTAAAGTTAGGGTTAGCATTAGATTTAGGGTTAGGTTTAGGTTTATGGTTAGGGTTAGGTCTAAGACTCGGGTTAGGTTTAGGGTTAGGATTAGGGTTATGCTTAGGGTTAGGTTTATGTATAGGGTTAGAACTAGGGCTAGGTTTAGGATTTGGATTAGGTTTAGCGTTAGGGTTAGGGTTAGGGTTATTGTGAGGTTTAGGTGAGGTTTAGAGTTAGGGTTAGTTTTAGGGTTAGGGTTAGGGGTAGGGTTAGGTTTAGGGTTAGGGTTAGATTTAGTGTGAGGGTTAGGGTTAGGGTTAGGGTTAGATTTGGGTTTGTTTTAGGGTTAGGCTTAGGGTTAGGTTAGGCTTAGGTCGAGGTTGAGGCTGAGGGTTAGATTTAGGGTTAGGGTGAGGGTTAGGGTTAGAATGAGGGTTAGGGTTAGGTTAGGATGAGGGTTAGGGTTAGGGTTAAGGTGAGGTTTAGGGTTAGGGTGAGGGTTAGGGTGAGGTTTGGGGTAGTTTTTGGGTTAGGGTTAGGATTAGCGTTAGGGTGAGGCTGAGTTTTAGGATGAGGGTTATGGTTAGGATTATGGTTAGGGTTAGGTTAGGGTGAGGGTTAGGGTTAGGTTAGGGTGAGAGTTAGTGTTAGGTTTAGGGATAGGGTGAGGGTTAGGATGACGGTGAGGGTTTAGGGTTAGAGTTAGGATTGGTATTAATGTTAGAGTTAGGGTTAGGGCTAGGGTGAGGTTGAGATTGAGGGTTAGTGTTAGGGTCAGGGTTAGGGCTAGGCTGAGGGTGAGATTCAGGGTTAGTGTTAGGGTTAGGGTTATTGTGAGTGTTAGGATGAGGTTTAGTGTTAGGGTCATCGTTAGGGTTAGGGTTAGGATTAAGGACACTTAGGGTTAGGGTTGGGGTTAGGGTTAAGGTTACGGTTAGGCTTAGGTTGAGGGTGAGGGTGCGGGTTAGGTTTAGAGTTAGGCTTAGGTTGAGGGTGAGGGTTAGGGTTAGGGTTAAGGTTAGGGTTAGGTTGAGGGTTAGGGTTAGGGTAAGGGTCGGGTTAGGGTTAGGATTAGGGTGAGGGTTACGATGAGGTTTGGGGTTAGGGTTAGGGTTAGGGCTAGGCTTAGGTTTAGGGTTAGGGTGAGGGTGAGGGTGAGGGTGAAGGTTCGTGTGAGGGTTAGGGTTAGGGTTAGGGTGAGGTTGAGGGTGAGAGTCAGGGTGAGGGTGAGGGTTAGGGTTAGGGTGAGTGATAGGGTGAGTTTTAGGGTTAGGGTGAGGTTTATCGTTAGGAAGAGGGTTAGGGTTAGGGTTAGGTTTAGGGTGAGGGTTAGTGTTAGGTTGAGGATTAGGGTTAATGTAAGGGTTAGGCTTTGTTAGGGTTAGTGTTAGGTTGAGGGTTAGGGTTTGGGTTAGGGTTTTAGTTAGTGTTATTGTTCGGGATAGCGTTAGGGTAAGAGTGAGGGTGAGTGTTAGGGTTAGGGTTAGGTTGTGGGTCAGGGTTAGGGTTAGGTTTAGGGTTAGATTTAGTGTCTGGGTTAGGGTAAGGGTTAGGTTTAGGTTGAAGGTGAGGGTGAGGTTTATATTTAGGGTTAGGGTTAGGGTTAGTGTGAGGATAAGGGTGAGGGTGATGGTTAGGGTTAGGGTGAGGGTGAGGGTGAGGCTGAGGATTAGGGTTAGGGTTTGGGTGAAATTTAGGATGAGGTTTAGGGTTAGGGTTAGTGTTAGGTTTAGGGTGAGGGTGAGGGTATGGGTGAGGGTTAGGGTTAGGGTTAGGGTTAGGTAAGGGTGAGGATGAGGGTTAGGGTTAGGGTGAGCGTTAGGGTTATGGTTAGGGGTAGGGTGATGGTTAGGGTTAGGGTTAGGTTTAGGGAGAGGGTTGGGTTAGGGTTAGGCTTAGGGCTGAGTTTAGGTTAGGGTTAAGATTAGGGCGAGGGTGAGGTGAGGGTTATGTTTAGAGTTAGGGTTAGGTTTAGGGTGAGAGTTAGGGTGAAGGTTGTGGTTAGGGTTAGGTTTAGTGTGAGGGTTATGGTGAGGGTTGGGGTTAGGGTTAGGTTTGGGGTAAGGGTGAGGGTTAGGGTGAGGTTTAGGGTTAGGGTTAGGGTGAGGGTGACGGTTAGGGTGAGGGTAAAGGATAGGTTGAGGTTTAGGGTTAGGGTGAATGTTAGGGTGATGTTTTGTGTTAGGGTGAGGGTTAGGGTGGGGGTTAGGGTTAGTGTTAGGGTTAGGGTGAGGGTTAGCGTTGGAGTTAGGGTGGGGTTGGGGCAGATAGGGTTAGGTTTAGGGTTAGGGTTAGAATTAGTTTTTGGGTTAGGGTTAGGTTTATGGATACGGTTTGGGTTTGTGTTATATTTAGGGTTAGGGTGAGGGTAAGTGTGAGGGTATCGATTAAGGTTAGGGTGAGGCTGAGAGTGATGCTGTGATTAGGGTTAGGTTTAGGGTGAGGTTTATGGTGAGGGTTAGGGTTAGGGTTATGGATAGTGCTAGGGTTAGAGTGAGGTTTAGGTTTAGTGTGAGTGTTAGGGTTAGGGTTAGGGTGAGGGTGAAGATGAATGTTATGGTTATGGTGAGTGTTAGTGTTAGGTTGAGGGATAGGGTGAGGTTAAGGGTTAGGGTTAGGTTTATTGTTAGTGTGAGGGTGAGGGTTAGGGTTAGAGTTAGGGTTAAGATTAGGGTGAGGATTAGGGTTAGGGTGAGGGTTAGGGTAAGGTTTTGGATTAGGGTTAGAGTGAGGGTTAGGGGAAGGGTTTCTGTTAGGGTTATGATTAGAGTTAGGGTGAGGCTGAGGGTTAGGTTGAGAGTTAGGATTAGGATTAGGGTTTGGGTTAGGTTAGGATGAGGGTAAAGGTTAGGGTTAGAGTGAGGGTTAGGGTGAGGGTTAGGGTTAGAGAGGGTTAGGTTTATGTGAGGCTTAGTGTTAGGGTTAGGGTGAGGATAAGGGTGAGGGTGAGTGGTTAGGGTTAGAGTTATGTTTTGGGTTAGTGTTAGTGTTAAGGTTAAGGTTAGGTTTAGGGTGAGGGTGACATTGAGGGTTTGGGTGAGTGTTAGGGTGAGGGTTAGGGTTAGGGTCTGTGTTAGGGTTAGGGTTAGGGTTAGTACACTTAGGGTCAGGGTGAGTGTTAAGTTAAGGTTAGAGATAGCGTTAGATTTAGGGTTATCTTTAGGTTTATGGTTAGGTTTAGGTCTAGGACTCGGGTTAGGGTTCGGGTTAAGATTAGGGTTAGGATTAAGTTTATGTAGAAGAATAGGGCTAGGGCTAGGTTTAGGATTTGGATTAGGTTTAGGGTTTAGATAAAGTTAGGGTTATGGTGAGGATTAGGTGAGGGTTAGGGTTAGGGTTAGTTTTAGGGGTAGGGTTAGGGTTAGTGTTAGGGTGAGGGTTATTGTTAGGGTGAGGTATAGGGTGCGGTTTAGGGTTAGGGTTAGGTTTATCATTAGGTTGAGGGTTAGGGTTAGGGTGAGGGTGATGCTTAGGGTTAGGGTTAGGGTTAGGGTTAGGGTTAGGCTTAGGTTGAGGGTGAGGGTGAGGTTTATATTTAGGGTTAGGGTTAGGGTTAGGGTTACGGTGAGGATTACGGTGAGGTCGCGGTTAGGGTTAGGGTGAGGTGAGGGTTACGGTGAGGATTGGGTTTAGGGTCACGGTTAGGGTTATTGTTAGAGTTAGGGTTAGGGTGAGGGTTCGTGTAAGGGTTAGGGTTAGGGTGAGGGTGAGGGTGAGGTTTACTGTTAGGGTGAGGGTTAGGGTTAGGGTGAGGCATAGGATGAGGTTTAGGGTTAGGGTTAGGGTGAGGGTTAGTGTGAGGGTTAGGGTTAGTGCTAGGGTGAGGGTGAGTTTGAAGGTCAGTGTTAGGGTTAGGGTTATGGTGAGTGTTAGGGTGAGGGTTAGTATTAGGGTCATGGTTAGGGTTAGGTTTAGGGACACTTAGGGTTAGGGTTTGGGTTAGGGTTAAGGTTAGGGTGAGGCTTAGGTTGAGGGTGAGGGTTACCACTAGGGTTAGGATTAGGGTTAGGGTGAGGGTTAGTGTGAAGGTTGGGGTTAGGGTTAGGGTTAGGGTGAGGGTTAGTGTGAAGGTTGGGGTTAGGGTTAGGGTTAGGGATTTGGCTTAGGTTTAGGTTTAGGGTTAGGGTGAGAGGGAGGGTTCATGTGAGGGTTAGGCTTAGGGTTAGGGTAAGGTTGAGGGTGAGGGTGAGGGTGAGGTTTAGGGTTCGGGTGAGGGATAAGGTGAGGTTTAGGTTTAGGCTTAGGTTTATCGTTAGGGTGAGGGTTAGGATTAGGGTGAGGGTTAGGGTTAGGTTTAGTGTGAGGGTTAGGGTAAGGTTTAGGATTATTGTTAGTGTGAGGTGTACTGTTAGGCTTTGGTTTAGGGTTAGGATTAGCGCTAGGGTGAGCCTGAGTGTTAAGGTGAGGGTTGGGGTTAGAATGAGGCTTAGGGTGAGGGTTAGGTGTAGAGTTAGGGTGAGGGATAGGGTTAGGGTGAGGGTTAGGGGTAGAGTTAGGGTGAGGGATAGGGTTAGGGTGAGGGTTAATGTTAGGTTTAGGGTTAGGGTGAGGGTACGGGTGACGGTGAGGGTTTAGGGTTAGGCTTATAGTTAGGATTAGGGTTAGGGTTAATGTTAGGGTTATGGTTAGGGTTAGGGCTAGGGTGAGGCTGAGATTGAGGGTTAGGGTTAGGGTTAGGGTTAAGGTTAGGGTTAGGGTTAGGGACTCTTACGTTTAGGTTAGGATTAGGGTTAGGGTTACGGTTATGTTTATGTTTAGGGCTAGGGCTAAGTTTAGGATTTGAATAGGGTTAGGGTTAGGGTTACAGTTTGGGTTAGGGTTAGAGTTAGGGTGAGGTTTAGGGTTAGGGTGAGGGTGAGAGTGAAGGTTAGGGTTAGGGTGAGGGTTAGGGTGAGGGTGAGGGTGAAGGTGAGGGTGAGGGTTAGGTTTAGGGTAAGCGTTTGTGTTTGGGTTAGGGTTAGTGTTAGGTTTAGTTTTAGGGTTAGGGTTTGGGTTAGGGTAAGTGTTAGGGTTACGGTGAGGTTAAGAGTGAGGGTTAGGATGAGGGTGAGGTTGAGGGTTACGGTTAGGGTTAGATTTAGGGTTAGGGTCTGTGTTGGGGTTAGGGTTAGGGTGAGTGTGAGCGAAGGGTGACGGTTAGTGTTAGGATGAGGGTGAGTGTGAGGGTTAAGGTTACGGTTAGTGTTAGGGCTAGGGTGTAGATTAGGGTGAGGGTTAGCATTAGGGTTAGGGTTAGGGTGAGGGTTATGCTTAGGGTTACCTTTAGGGTGAGATTTAGTGGAGGATTAGGGATAGGGTTAGATTTAGGGTTAGGGTTAGTGGTAAGGTGAAGGTTAGGGTTAGGTTTATGGTGAGGTTTAGAGATAGGGTTAGGGTTTGGGTTAGGGTGAGGTTTAGGATGAGGCTTAGGGTTAGTGTTAGGGTGAGGTTTAAGGTGAGGGTTAGGGTTTGGGTTAGGGTTAGGTTTAGGGTTACAGTGAGGATGAGAATCAGGGTGAGGGGTAGGGTTAGTGTTAGGTTTACGGTTAGGTTGAGGGTTAGAGTTAGGTTTAGGGTTAGGTTTAGGGTTAGGGTGAGGGTTACTGTGAGGGTTAGGTTTAGGTTTAGTGTTAGGGTTAGGGATAGAATTAGGTTTAGGTTGAGGGTGAGGGTTAGGGTGAGGATTAGTTTTACGGTTATGGTTAGGGTTAGGGTGAGGGTTAGGGTTAGGGTTAGGGTTAGGGTTAGAGTGAGGGTTAGGTTTAGGATTAGGGTTAGGGTTAGTGTTAGTTTCAGGGTGATATTAGGGTTATGTTTAGGGTTAGGGTTAGGCTTTGGGATAGGGTTAGGTTTAGGGTTCTGGTTAGGGTCATGGTGAGTGTTAGGTTTAGGGTGAGGGTGAGGGTGAGGATTAGGGTTAGGGTTAGGTTTAGAGAGAGGGTGAGGGTTAGGATTACAGTTAGGGTTAGTGGTAGGGTTAGTGTGAGGGTGATAATGAGGGTGAGGGTGAGTTTTAGGGTTAGGTTTAGGATTATGTTTAGGGTTTGCGTTATGGTTAAGGTTAGGGTTAGTGTCAGGGTGAGGGCGAGGGTTAGGGTAAGAATGAGGGTGACGGAGAGTGTGAAGGCTAGGGTGAGTGTGAGTTTTAGGGTGAGGGTTAGGTTTAGGGTTAGGGTTAGGGTTAGAGTTAAGCGAGTGTTAGGATGAGGGTTAGTGTTAGGGTTAGGGTGAGGGTTAGGGTTGGGGTTTGGTTTAGGGTTTGGGTTAGGGTTAGGTTTAGGGTTTGGGTTAGTGTTAGGGTTAGGGTTAGGGTTATGGTTATGGTTAGGGTGAGGGTTAGGGTTAGGGTTAGGGTGACGTTTAGGTTTAGTGTTAGGGTTAGGTTTATAGTCAGGATTCGGGTGAGGGTTAGGGTTAGGGTTAAATATAGGGTTAGTGTGAGGTTTAGGGTTTGGGGTAGTGTTAGGGTTAGGGTTAGGGGGAGGGGGAGGTTAAGGTTAGGGTTAGGTTTAGGTTTAGGGTTGGGGTGAGGGTGAGGCTGAGGGTTAGGTTGAGGGTTAGGTTTGGTTTTAGGGTTAGGGTAGGGTGAGGGTTAGGTTGAGGGATAGGGTTAGGGTTAGGGTTAGGGTGAGTGTGAGCGTGAGGGTAAGGGTCATGGTTAGAGTTAGGGTTAGGGACACTTAGGCTTAGGGTTAGGGTTAGGGTTAAGGTTAGGGTTAGCGTTAGGTTTAGGTTCGGATTAGGTTTTTGGTTAGGATTTGGGTTAGGACTAGTGTTAGGTTTAGGGTTAGGATTAGGGTTAGGGTTGGGGACACTTAGGGTTAGGGTTAGGGTTTGGAGTTAGGGGTTAGTTTTTGGGTTAGGGTTATATTTATGGTTAGGGTTAGTGTGAGGGTTAGGGTGAGGGTGAGGGTTAGTTTTAGGGTTAGGGTTAGGGTGAGGGTGAGGATTAGGGTTAGGGTGAGGTTGAGGGTGAGGTTAAGGTTACAGTTAGGGTTGAGGTTAGGATTTGAGTTAGTGTTAGTGTTAGGGTTAGAGTTAGGGTTAGGGTCATGGTGAGTGTTAGTTTAGGTTGAAGGTGAGGGTTAGGGTAAGGGTTAGGGTTAGGGTTAGGATTTTGGTTAGGGTTAGGGTTAGGTTTAGGGTTAGGGTGATGGTTTGGGTTAGGGTGAGGGTGAGGGTGAGAGGGATGGTTAGCGTGAGGGTGAGGTTGAGGGTTAGGGTTAGGGTGAGGGTGAGAGTTAGGGTTTGGTTTAATGTTAGGGTAAGGGTTTGGTTTTGGGTTAGAGTGAGGGTTAGGGATAGGGTGAGAGGGAGTTTTAGGTTGATGGTTAGTATAAGGGTTTGGGTGAAAATTATGTTTATGGTTAGGGTTAGGGTTAGGGTTAGGGTTGGGGTGAAGGTGAGGGTGAGGGTTAGCGTTAGGGTGAGGGTTAGGTTTAGGGTGAGGGTTAGGGTTAGGTTTAGGGTGGGACTGAGGGCTAGGGTCAGGGTTACCATTAGGGTTGTGGTTAGGGTTAGGCTTTGGTGAGGGTTAGGGTAGGATTAGGGTTAGGGTTAGGGTTAGGCTGAGGGTTAGGGTAAGGGTTAAGGTTAGGGTAAGGGTTAGGGTTAGGGTTAGGTTTAGTGTTAGGGTTAGGATGAGGTTCAGAGTTAAGGTAAGATTTAGGGTGAGGGCTAGGTTTAGGGTTAGAGTGAGGTGAGAGCGAGGGTAATGGTGAGGATGAGGATGAGTGTTAGGGTGGGGGTTAGCGTGTGGGTGAGGGTTAGGGTAAGGGTTAGTGTTAGGGTTTGGATGAGAGTAAGATTGAGGGTTACGGTAAGGGTGAGGGTTAGAGTTAGGGTGAGGGTTAGGGTGAAAGTTAGGGTGAGGGTGAGGGTTAGGGTGAGAGTTAGGGTTAGCGTGTGGTTTAGGGTGAGGTTGAGGGTTAGGATTAGGGTTAGGGTGAGGGTGCGAGGGAGGATAAGGGTGAGGGGTGGTTGAGGTTTGTGGTTAGTGTTATGGTGAGGGAGAGGTTAGGTTTAGGGTTAGGTTTAGGTTTTGGGTCAGAGTAAGGGTTTGGGTGAGACTTAGGGTTAGGGTTAGAGTTAGGGTTAGGGTTAGTGTGAGGGTGAGAGTCAGGTTTAGGGTTAGTGTTAGGTTTAGCGTTAGGGTGAGTGTGAGGGTGAGTGTTTCGGTGAGGGTTAGATTTATGGTTACAGTTAGAGTTAGGGCGAGGGTTTGTGTGAGGGTTAGGGTTAGGGTTAGGGTGAGGGTTAGGTTGAGGGTTTGCGTGAGGTTGAGGGTTACATTTAGGGTGAGGCTTAGGGAGACTTAGGGTTATTGTTAGTGTTAGTGTTAAGGTTAGGGGTGGCGTTATGTTTAGGTTAGGGTTAGGTTTTTAGTTAGGGTTAGGGCTAGGACTAGGTTTACGTTTAGTGTTAGCATTAGTGTTAGGGTTAACCCTTATGGTTAAGGTTAGGTTGGGAGATAGGAGTTATTTTAGGGTTAGTTTTATGGTTAGGGTTAGGTTTAGGGTTAGGGTTAGGGTGAGGGTTAGGGTTAGGTTTGGGGTGAGGGTGAGGTTTAGGGGTAGGGTGATGGTGAGGATTATGGTTAGAGTGAGGGTGATTGTTAGGGTAAAGTGAGAGTGAGGGTTAGGTTGATGGTGAGGGTTAGTTTTAGGGTGAGGGATAGGGTGAGCGTTAGGGTGAGGATGAGGGTTAGGTTGAGGGTTAGGTTTTGGGTAGGGTGAAGGTTAGAGTTAGGGTGTGAATGAGGGTTAGGGTGAGGGTGAGGGTGAGGGTTAGATTTGGGTTAGGCTGAGGTTGAGGAGTTTTAGGGTGAGGGTGAGGTTGAGGGTTTAGGTTAGGGTTAGGGCTAGGGCAAGGTTTTCGGTAAGGTTAGGATTAGGGTTAGGGTTAGGGTTAGGGTGAGGTTGAGGGTTAGGGTTAGGGTTAGGGTTAGGGTTTGGGTTTGGGTCAGATGGAAGGGTTGGGTGAGGGTGAGGTTCAGGATTAGGGTTAGGATGAGCGTGATTTTTAGGGTTAGGTTTTGGGTTTGGTTTAGAGTAAGGGTTTGGGTGAGGGTTAGGGTTATGCTTCGGGTTAGGGATAGAGTTAGGGTTAGGGTGAGGGTGAGGGTGAGGGTTCGGTGAGGGTTAGGTTTATGGTTAGGGTTAGGGTTTGGGTGATGGTTTCGGTGAGGGTTAGGGTGAGGGTGAGAGTGAGAGTTAAGTTGAGGGTTAAGTTTAGGGTTAAATTTAGGGTTAGGGTTAGGGTTAGGGAGAGGGTGAGGGGGAGGAAGAGGATTAGGTTTATGGTTAGGGTTAGGCTTTCGGTGAGGGTTAGGGTTAGGGTTAGGGTTAGGGTTAGGGTTAGGGGGAGGAAGAGGATTAGGTTTATGGTTAGGGTTAGGGTTAGGGTTAGGTTTTGGGTGAAGGTTCGGGTTCGGGTTCAGGTGAGGGTTAGATTTATGGTTATGGTTAGGGTTAGGGTTAGGTTGAGGGTTTGTGTGAGGTTTATGGTTAGGGTTAGGGTGAGGGTTAGGTTGAGGGTTTGCGTGAAGGTGAGGGTTACGTTTAGGTTTAGGCTTAGGGATAGTTAGGGTTATGGTTAGGCTTAGGGTTAAGGTTAGTGTTAGAGTTAGGGTTAGGTTAGGGTTAGGTTTTTCGTTAGGGTTAGGGCTAGGCCTAGGGTTAGGTTTAGCGTTAGGATTAGGGTTAGTGTTAGGGACCCTTAGGGTTAAGGTTAGGTTTAGGAGATAGGGGTTATATTTAGGGTTAGTGTTATGGTTAGAGTTAGGGTTAGGTTTAGGGTTAGGGTTAGGGTTAGTGTTAGGGTTAGGGTTAGGGTGAGGGTGAAGGTTAGGGTTAGGGTGAGGGTGAGGGTTAGGTTAAGGGTGAGAGTGAGGGTTATGTTGAGAGTGAGCGTTAGGGTTAGTGTGAGGGTTATGGTGAGGGTTAGGGTGAGGTTGAGGGTTAGGGTGAGGTTTAGGGTGAGGGTCAGTGTTAGGGTGAGCTTTAGGGTTAGGGTGAGGGTTACGGTGAGTGCTAGGGTGAGCATGAGGGTTAGGGTGAGGTTTAGGTTTAGGTTAGGGTGATGTTTAGGGTTAGGGTGTGAGTGAGGTTTAGGAGGAGGGTGAGAGTGACGTTGAGGTTTAGTGTTATGGGTAGGGTGAGGGTGAGAGGTAGTTTTAGGGTGAGGGTTAGGTTGAGGGTTAGGATTACGGTTAGGGTTAGGGCAAGTGTTTGGGTGAGGTTAGGTTTAGGGTTAGGGTGAGGGTGAGAGTGAGGGTTAGGTTTATTGATAGTGTGAGGGTCAGAGGGAGGATTAGGGTGAGGGTGAGGTTGAGGGTTAGGGTTAGGTTGAGGGTGAGGTTTAGGTTTAGGGTTTGGGTTTTTGCTAGGGTAAGGCTTTTGGTGAGGGTTAGGGTTACACTTAGGTTTAGGGATAGAGTTAGGGTTAGGGTGAGGGTGAGAGTGAGGGTTGGTGTTAGGGTTAGGTTTAGGTTTAGGGTTAGGGTTAAGGTGAGGGTGAGGGTGAGGGTGAGGGTTAGTTTATGGTTAGGGTTAGGTTAATGTGAGGGTTTCGGTGAGGGTTAGGGTTAGGATTAGGATGAGGGTTAGGGTGAGGGTTATCGTGAGGGTGAGGGTTATGAATAGGGTTAGGGTTAGGGACAGTTAGGGTTTGGGTTAGGGTTAAGGTTAGGGTTAGCGTTAGGGTTAGGTTAGGGTTAAGTTTTTGTTTAGGGTTAGGGCTAGGACTAGGCTTAGGGTTAAGGTTAGGATTAGGGTTAGGGTTAGGGACACTTAGGGTTAGGATTAGGGTTCGGAGTTAGGGGTTATTTTTAGGGTTAGGGTTAGGGTTATGGTTAGGGGTAAGGAAAGGTTTAGGGTTAGGGTTAGGGTTAGGATTTGATTTAGTGTTAGTGTTAGGGTAAGGGTTAGAGTCAGTGTAAGGGTGAGGGTTAGGTTCACGGTGAGGGTGAGGGTGAGGGTGAGGGTTAGGGTTAGGGTTAGGGTTTGGGTTAGGGTTAGGGTTTTGGATAGAGTTAGGGTTAGTTTTAGGGTTAGGATGAGGGTTTGGGTTAAGGTTAGTGTGAGCGTTAAGGTTAGGGTTAGGGTGAGGATGAGGGTTAAGGTGAGGATTAGGGTTAGGGTTAGGTTTAGGGTTAGGGTTAGCGTGAGGGTCAGGGTTAGGGTTAGTGTTAGGGTGAGGGTTAGTGTTAGGGTGAGGGATAGGTTGAGGCTTAGGGTTTGGTTTAGTTTTATGTTTAGGTTTAGGGTGAGGGTTAGGTTTAGGGTAGGGCGAGGGTGATTGTTAGAGTTAGGGTGAGGGTTAGGCTTAGGGTGAGGGTTAGGGTTAGGGTTAGTGTTAGGGCGAGGGTAAGGGTTAGGGTTAGGGTTAGGGTTAGAGTTAGGGTGAGGGTTAGGGTTAGGGTATGGGTTAGGCTTAGGTTTGGGTTTAGGGTTAGGATTAGGATTCGGATTCGGGTTAAGGTTAGGGTTCGGGTTAGGGTTAGCGTGAGGGAGAGAGCGAGGTAAGAGTGATGGTGAGGGTGAGGGTTAGCATTAGGTTTGGTGAGGGTGAGATGGAGGGTTAGTGTGAGGGTTAGATGAGGGTTAGGTTGAGGGTGAGAGTGAGGGTGAGTGTGAGGGTGAGGTTTAGGGTTAAGGTGAGAGTTAGGGTGAGTGTAGGGTGATGGTTAGGTTGAGGGTGAGGGTGAGGGTGTAGGTTAGGGTGAGGGTTAGGATGAGGGTGAGTGTCAGGGTGAGGGTTAGGTTTAGGGTTTGGGTGAGGGTAAGAGTGAAGCTTAGTTTGAGTGTGAGTTTGAGGGTTAGGGTTAGGGTTAGGGTGAGGTTGAGATGGAGGTTTAGGGTTAGGTTGAGATTGAAGGTTAGGGTTAGGGTTACGGTGAGGGTGAGATTTAGGGTTACGGTTAGGGTTAGGTTTAGCATGAGGGTTAGGGTTAGGGTGAGGGTGAGGCTTAGGTTTAGGGTTTGGGTTAGTGTAATGGTTAGCGTTAGGGTTTGGCTTATGTATAGGGGCAGGGTGACGGTTGGGGTTAGACTTAGGGTTAGGGATTGGGTAAAGGTTAGGGTTAGGGTGATGGTGATGGTTAGGGTTAGAGTTAGGTTAGAGTTAGGGTTAGGGTGAGGGTTAGGGTTATGTTAAGGGTTAGGATTAGGGTTAGCATCAAGGTTTGGTTTAGGGTTAGGGTTAGGTTTAGGGTTAGGGTTAGGTTTAGGGTTAGTGTTAGGGTTAGTGTTTTGGTTAGGGTTAGGGTTAGAGTTAGGGTTAGGGATGGTTTAGGATTAGGATTAGGGTTACGGTTGGGGTTAAGGTGAGGGTGAGGGTGATGTTGAGGTTTAAGGTTTATGGTTAGATTTTGGGTTAGGGTTCGGATTAGTGTGAGGGTTAGTTTGAGGGTTAGGGTTAGGTATAGGTTTAGGGTTAGGGTCAGGGTTTGTGTTATTGCTTTTGTTACGTTTAAGGTTAGCGTTGGGGTTAGGGTTAGGGTGAGGGTTAGGGTGAGGATGAGGGTGAGGTTTAGGGTTAGGTTTAGGGTAAGGCTGAGGGTGAGGATTAGGGTGAGGTTTAGGTATAGGGTCATGGTTAAGGTTAGGGGTAGGATTAGGGACCCTTATGGTTAGGGTTAGAGTTAGGATTAAGGTAAGGTTTGGCGTTAGGTTTAGGGTTAAGTTTAAATTTATGTTTGGGATTATGGCTAGGACTAGGGTTAGGGTTAGGGTTAGGGTTATGTATAGGGTTAGGGCTAGTGGTTAGGGTTAGCGTTAGGGTTAGGGTTAGGTTTACAGTGAGGGTGAGGGTGAGGTTTAGGTTTAGGGTGAGGGTTAGGGTTAGGGTTAGAGTTAGGGTGAAGGTTACGGTAAGGGTTAGTGTTAGGTTTAGGGTTAGGAGTTAGGGGTAATGTTTAGGGATAAGTTTAGGGTTAGGGTTTGCTTAAGTTTTAGGTTTAGGGTGAGTGTGACGGTTAGGGCTAGGGTTAGGGTTAGGGTGAGGGTGAAGGTGAGGGTTAGGTTTAGGTTTAGGGTAAGGGTTAGGTTTAGGGTAAGATTGAGGGTGAGGGTCAGGGTTAGTGTTCGATTTAGGGTGAGGGTTATGGTGAGGGTTAGTGTTAGGGTTAGAAGTTAGGGGTTATGTTTAAGGTTAGGGTTAGGGTTTGGGTAAGGGTTAGGTTTCGGTTGAATTTGAGGGTTAGGGTTAGGTTTAGGTTTAGGGTGAGGGTGACAGTTAGGTTTAGGGTTATTTTAAGGGTTAGGTTTAGGGTGAGAGTGATGGTGAGGGTTAGTGTTAGGATAAGGGTTAGGTGAGGGTTAGGGTTATGGTAAAGTTTAGGGTTAGGATTATGGTGAGGGTTAGGCGAAGCGTTTGGGTTATGGTTATAATTACTGTTAGGGTGAGGCTGAGGGTTAGGGTGATTGTTAGGGTTTGGGTTAGAGTGAGGGTTACTGTGAGGGTTAGGGTTAGGTTTAGGGTGAGGGTTAGGGTGAGGGTGAGGGTTAGTGTTAAGGTTAGGGTAAGGGTGAGGGTGAGGGTGAGGGTGAGGTGTTATGGTTAGGGTTATGGTTAGGGTTATATTTTGGGTTAATGTTAGTGTTAAGGTTAAGGTTAAGGTTAAGGTTACGGTTAGGGTGAGGGTGAGATTGAGGGATTGGGTTAGGTTTAGGGTAAGGGTGAGAGTTAGGGTGAGGGTTAGGGTTAGGGCCATGGTTAGGATTAGGATTACGGTTAGGGAAATTTAGGGTTAGGGTTGGGGTTAGGGTTTGGGTGAGGGTGAGGATGAGGGTTAGTGTTAGGGTGAGGGTTAGGGTTAGGTTGATATATAGGCTGAAGTTTAGGGTTACAGTTGGGTATATCCTTAGGTTAAGTTGAGGGTTAGCGTTCGGTTTAGGTTTATGGTTAGGAGTAGGTCTAGGGCTCGGGTTAGTGTTAAGGTTAGGATTAGGGTTAGGGTTAGGGTTATGTATAGGATTAGGGCTAGGGCTAGTTTTAGTATTTGGATTAGGGTTAGCTTTAGGGTGAGGGTCAGGTGAGATTTAGGGTTAAGGTTAGTTTTAGTTTTCGGTTTACAGGTAGGGTGAGAATTAATGTTTGTGTTAGGTTTAGGGTTAGGGTTAGGGTTAGGGTTAGAGTGAGTGTGTGGGTGAGGGTTAGTTTTAGGGTGAGGGTTACAGTTTGGGTAAGGTATAGGGTGAGGTTTAGGGTTAGGGTTAGGTTTATCATTAGGGTGAGGGTGAGGGATAGGGTTAGGGTTAGGGTAAGGTTTAGGGTGAGGGTTAGGGAAAGGTTTTGGGTTAGGGTTAGGGTGAGGGTTAGGGGAAGGGTTTGGTTAGGGTTAGGTTTAGCGTTTGGGTGAGGCTGAGGGTTAGGGTGAGGTTTAGGGTTAGGAATATGGTTAGGGTTAGGTATGGTGAAGGTAAGGATTAGCGTTAGAGTGAGGATTAGGGTTATTGTGAGGGTTAGTGTTAGGGTTAGGGTTAAGGTGAGGGTGAGGGGATAGGGTTAGTGTAAGGGTTAGGTTTTGATTAGTGTTAGTTTTAACGTTAGGGTTAGAGTTAGGATTAGGATTATTGTGAGGGTTAGGTGTGGTTTAGGGTTAGGGTTAGTTTTAGGTTTAGGGGTAGGGGTAGGGTTAGTTTTAGGGTTCGGGTTAGGTTTAGGGTTAGGGTTAGGGTTAGGGTTAGATTTGCGTTTGTTTTAGGGTTAGGGTTAGGGTTTGGCTTAGGTTGAGGGTGTGGGTGAGGGTTAGATTTAGGGTTAGGGTTAGGTTCAGGTTTATCATTAGGTTTAGGGTGAGGGTTGGGATTAGGGTTAGGGTGAGGGTGAGCATTACGTTGAGGATTGGGTTTAGGGTTATGGTTAGGGTTAGACTTAGCGTGAGTGTTCATGTGAGGGTTAGGGTTAGGGTTAGGGTGAGGGTCAGGGTGAGGGTTAGGGTTAGGGTGAGGGTTAGGGTTAGGTTAGGGTGTGGGTTAGGGTTAGGGTTAAGGTGAGGTTTAGGGTTAGGTTGAGGGTTAGGGTGAGTTTTATGGGTAGTTTTGGGTTAGGGTTAGGATTAGCATTAGGGTGAGGCTGAGTGTTAGGGTGAGGGTTATGGTTACGATTAGGGTTAGGTTTAGGTTAGGGTGAGGGTTAGGGTGAGATTGCGGGTTGGGGTGAGGGTTAGGATTAGAGTTAGGGTGAGGGTTACGATTAGGGGGAGGGTTAGTGTTAAATTCAGGGATAGGGTGAATGTTAGGGTGACGGTGAGGGTTTAGGGTTAGAGTTAATGTTAGTGTTAGGGTTAGGGTTAGGGTTAGTGTTAGTGTTAGGTTTAGGGTTAGGGCTAGGGTGAGGTTGAGATTGAGGGTTAGTGTTATGGTTAGGGTTAGGGCTAGGGTAAGGGTGAGATTCAGGGTTAGTTTTAGGGTTAGGGTTATGGTGAGTGTTAGGGTGAGGGTTAGTGTTAGGGTCATGGTTAGGGTTAGGGTTAGGGTTAGGGTTAGGGACACTTAGGCTTAGGGTTGTGGTTAGGGTTAAGATTAGGGTTAGGGTTAGGTTGAGGGTGAGGGTGAGGGTTAGGATTAGGGTTAGGGTTAGGGTTAGGGTGAGGGTTAGGTTGAGGGTTGGGGTTAGGGTTAGGTTTAGGTGAGGGTTACGATGAGGGTTGGGGTTGTTAGGGATAGGAATAGGTTTAGGGTTAGGGTGAGGGTGAGGGTGTGGGCTCGTGTGAGGGTTAGGGTTAGGGTTAGGGTGAGGATTAGGTTGAAGGTGAGGGTGAAGTTGAGGGTTAGGGTTAGGGTGAGGGATAGGGTGAGATTTAGGGTTAGGGTTAGGTTTATCGTTAGGAAGAGGGTTAGGGTTAGGGTTAGGTATAGGGTGAGGTTTAGGGTTAGGGTTACGTTTATCATTAGGGTGAGGGTGGGGGTTAGGTTTAGGGTTAGGGTAAGGTTTAGGGAAAGGGTTAGGTTTAGGGTGAGGGTTAGGGAAAGTTTTTGGGTTAGGGTTAGAGTGAGGCTTAGGGGAAGGGTTTGGGTTAGGTTTAGGATTAGCGTTTGGGTGAGGCTGAGGGTAACGTTGAGGGTTAGGGTTAGGAATAGGTTTAGGATTAGGTAGGTTGAGGGTAACGCTTAGGGTTAGAGTGAGGGTTAGGGTGAGAGTTAGGGTTAGAGTGAGGGTTAGGGTTATGGTGAGAGTTAGTGTTAGGGTTAGGGTTAGGGTGAGGGTGAGGATGAGGGTGAGCTGTTAGGGTTAGTGTAAAGGTTAAGTTTTGGGTTAGTGTGAGTGTTAAGGTTAGGGTTAGGGTGAGGGTGAGATTGAGTGTTTGGGTTAGTGTTAGTTTTAGGGTGAGGTTTAGGGTTAGGGTCATGGTTAGGGATAGGGTTAGGTTTAGTGTAGGGACACTTAGGGCTAGGGTTAGTGTTAGGGTTAAGGTTAGGGTTAGCGTTAGATTTAGAGTTAGGTTTAGATTTATGGTTAGGGTTATGTCTAAGACTCGGGTTAGGGTAAGGGTTAGGTTTAGGGTTAGGGTTAGGGTTATGTATAGGGTTAGAACTAGGGCTAGGTTTAGGATTTGGATTAGGTTTAGCGTTAGGGTTACGGTTAGGGTTATTGTGAGGGTTAGGTGAGGTTTAGGGTTAGGGTTAGTTTTAGGGTTAGGGGTAGGGGTAGGGTTAGGTTTAGGGTTAGGGTTAGGTTTAGTGTGAGGGTTAGGGTTAGGGTTAGATTTGCGTTTGTTTTAGGGTTAGGCTTAGGGTTAGGGTTAGGCTTAGGTCGAGGGTGAGGGTGAGGGTTAGATTTAGGTTTAGGGTTAGGTTTATCATTAGATTTAGGGTGAGGGTTCGGGTTAGGGTTAGGGTGAGGGTGAGCATTACGGTGAGGATTGGGTTTAGGGTTAGGGTTAGGGTTAGGTTAGGATGAGTGTTCGTGTGAGGGTTAGGGTTAGGGTTAGGGTTAGGGTGAGAGTCAGGGTGAGGGTTAGGGTTAGGGTGAGGTTTAGGGTTAGGATGAGGGTTAGGGTTAGGGGTAGGGGTAGTTTTTGGGTTAGGGTTACGATTAGGGTTAGGGTTCGGGTGAGGGTTAGGGTGAGGGTTAGGGTGAGGTTTGGGGTTAGGGTGAGGGTTAGGGTGAGGGTTACGGTGAGAGTTGGTGTTAGGGTTAGGGATAGGCTTAGGTTTTGGGTTATGGTGAGGGTGAGGGTCTGGGTGAGGGTGAAGGTTAGGTTTAGGTTTATCATTAGGAAGAGGGTTAGGGTTAGGGTTAGGGTTAGTGTTAGGTATAGGGTGAGGTTTAGGGTTAGGGTTAGGTATAGAGTGAGGGTGAGGGGTAGAGTTAGGGTTAGGATAAGGTTTAGGTTGAGGGTTATGTTTAGGGTGAGGATTAAGGAAAGGTTTTGGATTAGGGGTAGGGTGAGGGTTAGGGGAAGGGTTTGGGTTAGTTTTAAGATTAGCGTTTGGGTGAGGCTGAGGGTTAGGGTTAGGGTTAGGAATAGGGTTAGGGTTAGGTAGGGTGAGGGTAAGGCTTAGGGTTAGAGTGAGGGTTAGGGTGAGTGTGAGGGTGAGGGTGAGGGGTTAGCGTTAGTGTAAGGGTTAGGTTTTGGGTTAGTGTTAGTGTTAATGTTAGGGTTAGGGTGAGGGTGAGATTGAGGGTTTGGGTTAGTGTTAGGGTTAGGGTGAGTGTTAGGGTGAGGTTTAAGGTTAGGGTCATGGTTAGGGTTAGGGTTAGGGTTAGGATAAGGGACACTTAGGGTTAGGGTTAGTGTTAGGGTTCAGGTTAGGGTTAGCATTAGATTTAGCTTTAGGTTTAGGTTTATGGTTAAGGTTAGGTCTAAAACTCGGGTTAGGGTTAGAGTTAGGATTAGGGTTAGGGTTAGGGTTATGTATAGGGTTAGAACTAGGGCTAGTTTAGGATTTGGATTAGGTTTAGGGTTAGAGTTAGGGTAGGGTTATTGTGAGGGTTGGGTGAAGTTTAGGGTTAGGGTTAGTTTTAGGGTTAGGGTTACAGGTAGGGTTAGGTTTAGGGTTAGGGTTAGGTTTAGTGTGAGGGTTAGGTTTAGGGTAGGGTTAGATTTGGATTTGTTTTAGGGTTAGGGTTAGTGTTAGGTTTAGGGATAGGGTGAGCGTTAGGATGACGGTGAGGGTTTAGGGTTAGAGTTAGAGTTAGTGTTAGGGTTAGTGTTAGTGTTAGGGTTAGGGTTAGGGCTAGGGTGAGGTTGAGATTGAGGGTTATTGTTAGGGTTAGGGTTAGGGCTAGGGTGAGGGTAAGCTTGAGGGTTAGTGTTAGGATTAGGGTTATGGTGAGTGTTAGGGTGAGGGTTTGTGTTTGGGTCATGGTTAGGGTTAGGGTTAGGGTTAAGGACACTTTGGGCTAGGGATGGGGTTAGGGTTAAGGTTACTGTTTGGCTTAGGTTGAGGGTGAGGGTGAGGGTTAGGTTTAGAGTTAGGGTTAGGTTTAGGGTGAAAGTTAGGGTGAGGGTTGTGGTTAGCGTTAGGTTTAGGGTGAGGGTTATGGTGAGGGTTGGGGTTAGGTTTAGGGTTACGGTGAGGGTGAGGGTTAGGTTGAGGTTTAGGTTTAGGGTTAGGGTTACGGTAAGGGTGAGGTTTAGGGTGAGGGTGAGCGTTAGGGTTAGGGTTAGGTTGAGGGTTAGGGATAGGTTGAGGTTTAGGGTTAGGGTGAATATTAGGGTGATGGTTAGTATTAGGGTGAGGGTTAGGGTTGGGGTTACGTTTATTGTTAGGTTTAGGGTGAGGGTTTGTGTTAGGGTGGGGGTTAGGGTTAGGTTTGGGGTAAGTGCTAGTGTTAGGGTTAGCGTTGGAGTTAGAGTGAGGGTGAGGGTGAGGGTTAGGGTAAGGGTGAGGTTGAGGGTGATAGGGTTAGGGTTATGGTTACATTTAGTGTTTGGGTTAGGGTTAGGGTTAGGTTTAGCGTTAGGTTTTGGGTTAGGGTTCTAGTTAGGGTTAGGGTGAGGGTAAGGGTGAGGGTGTCGATTAAGGTTAGGATGAGGGTGAGAGTGAGGCTGTGAATTAGGTTTAGGGTTAGGATGAGTTTTAGGGTGAGGTTTAAGTTTAGGGTTATGGTAAGTGTTAGGGTTAGAGTGAGGTTAGGTTTAGTGTGAGTGTTAGGGTTAGGGTTAGGGTGAGTGTTAGGGTTAGGTTCAGGGATAGGGTGAGGTTAAGTGTTAGGGTTAGGTTTATCGTTAGGGTGAAGGTGAGGATTAGGGTTAGGATTAGGGTTAGGTTTAGGGTGAGGATTAGTCTTAGGGTGAGGGTTGGGTAAGGTTTTGGGTTAGGGTTAGTGCGAGGGTTAGGGGAAGCGTTTGGCTTAGGATTATGATTACCGTTAGGGTGAGGCTGAGGGTTAGGTTTAGGGTTAGAGTTAGGATTAGAGTTAGGGTTAGGTTTGGGTGAGGGTATGGGTTAGGGTTAGAGTGAGTGTTAGGGTGAGGGTTAGGGTTAGGTTTAAGGTGAGGGTTAGTGTTAGGTTGAGGGTTAGGGTTAAGGTTAGGGTAAGTTTGAGGTTGAGGGTGAGGGTGAGGTTAAGGTGTTTGGCTTAGGGTTATGGTTAGGGTTAGGTTTTGGGTTAATATTAGTGTTAAGGTTATGGTTAGGGTTAGGGAAACTTAGGGTTAGGGTTAGGGTTAGGGTGAGGGTGAGGATGCGGGTTAGTGTTAGGGTGAGGATTAGGGTTAGGGTGAGATATAGAATGAGGTTTAGGGGTAGGGTTGGGTTTACCTTAGGTTAAGGTTAGGGTTAGTGTTAGGTTTAGGGTTAGGTTTAGGTTTATGGTTAGGATTAGGTCTAGGACTCGGGTTAGGGTTAAGGTTAGCATTAGGGTTATGGTTAGGGTGATGTATAGGATTAGGGCTAAGGCTAGGTTTCGGATTTGGATTAGGGTTAGGGTTAGGGTTTGGGTGAGGATTAGGCGAGGGTTAGGTTTAGGGTTAATTTTAGGGTTAGGTTTGTAGGTAGGGTGAGGGTTAGTGTTAGTGTTAAGTTTAGGGTTAGGGTTAGGGTTAGGATTAGGGTGAGGGTGAGGATGAGGGTTAGTGTTAGGGTGAGGGTTACTGTTAGGGTGAGATGTAGGGTGAGGTTTAGGGTTAGGGTTAGGTTTATCGTTAGGTTGAGGGTGAGGTTTAGGGTTAGGGTTAGAGTTATGTTAAGGGGAGGGTTAGGTTTAGGTTGAAAGTTAGGGAAAGGTTTCGGGTTAGGGTTAGGGTGAGGGTTAGGGGAAGGGTTTGGGTTAGGATTAGGATTAGTGTTAGGGTAAGGCTGAGGGTTATGGTTAGATTTAGGGTTAGGATTAGGGTTTGGCTTTGGTTAGGGTGAGGGTAAAGTTTAGGGTTAGAGTGAGGGTTAGGGTGAGGGTTAAGGTTAGAGTGAGGGTTAGGGTTATGTGAGGCTTAGTGTTAGGGTTAGGGTTAGGGTGAGGGTGAGTGTGAGGGTTAGGGGTTAGAGTTAGGGTTAGGTTTTGGGTTAGTGTTAGTGTTAAGGTTAGGGTTAGGCTTAGGGTGAGGGTGAGGGTGAGGGTGAGGGTGACATTGAGGGTTTGGGTTAATGTTAGGTTTAGTGTGAGTGTTAGGTTGAGGGTTAGGGTTTGGGTCATGGTTAGGGTTAAGGTTAGGGTTAGGGACACTTATGGTTAGGGTTAGTGTTAGAGTCAAGGTTAGGGTTAGCGTTAGATTTAGGGTTAGGTTTAGATTTATGGTTAGGTTTAGGCCTAGGACTCCGGTTAGGGTTAGGATTAGGGTTAGGGTTAAGGTTATGTATTGGGTTAGGCCTAGGGCTAGGTTTAGGATTAGGTTTAGGGTTAGGGTTAAGTTAGGGTTATCGTGAGGATTAGGTGAGGGTTAGGGTTAGGGTTAGTTTTAGGGGTAGGGTTAGGGTTAGTGTGAGGGTTAGGGTGCGGGTTAGGGTTAGGGTTTTGGAGGTGTTTAGGGTTAGGTTTAGGGTTAGGCTTAGGCTTAGGTTGAGGGTGAGGGTGAGGATTAGATTTAGAGTTAGGGTTAGGGTTAGGATTAGGGTGAGGGTTAGGGTGGGGTTGGGGTTACGGTGAGGGTGAGGTTGAGGGTTACGGTGAGGATTGTGTTTAGGTTTAGGGTTAGGGTTAGGGTGAGGGTGACGGTGGGGTTTAGGGTTAGGGTGAGGCTTAGGGTTAGGGTGAGGCTTAGGGTGAGGTTTAGATTAGGGTTAGGGTGAGGTTTAGGGGTAGTTTTTGGGTTAGGGTTAGGATTAGCATTAGGGTGAGGCTGAGTGTTAGGGTGAGGGTTATGGTTAGGATTAGGGTTAGTGTTAGGTTAGGGTGAGTTTTAGGGTAAGAGTGCTGGTTAGTGTGAGGTTTAGGGTTAGAGTTAGGGTGAGGGTTAGGGTTAGGATGAAAGTTAGTGTTAGGTTTAGGGATAGGGTGAGGGTTAGGATGACAGTGAGGGTTAAGGGTTAGAGTTAGTGTTAGGGTTAGGGTTAGGGTTAGAGTTCGTGCTTGGGTTAGGGTTAGGGTTTGGGCTAGAGTGAGGGTGAGATTGAGGGTTAGTGTTAGGGTTAGGTTTATGGTGAATGTTAGGATGAGGGTTAGTATTAGGGTCATGGTTAGGGTTAGGTTTAGGGACCCTTAGGGTTAGGGCTTGGGTTAGGGTTAAGGTTAGGGTTAGGCTTAAGGTTAGGGTTAGGGTGAAGGTGAGGGTTATGATTAGGGTTAGGGTTAGGGTTAGGATTAGGGTGAGGGTTGGGTTAGGGTTAAGTTTAGGGTGACAATTACGATGAGGGTTGGGTTTAGGTTAGGGTTAAGGTTGGGATTTGGCTTAGGTTTGGGGATAGGGTTAGGGTGAGGGTTAGGTTTCGTGTGAGGGTTAGGGTTAGGGTGAGGGTGAGAGTGAGGGTCAGGGTGAGGTTGAGGGTTAGTGTTCGGGTGAGGGATAGGGTGAGGTTTATGCTTAGGGTTAGGTTTATCCTTAGGGTGAGGCTTAAGGTTAGGGTTCGGGTTAGGTTAGGTTTAGGGTGAGGGTTAGGGTGAGGGTGAGGGTTAGGGTAAGGTTTAGGGTAGTGTTAGAGTGAGATTTATGGTTAGGCTTTGGGAAAGGGTTAGGATTAGCGTTAGGGTGATACTGAGTGTTAGGGTGAGAGTTAGGATTAGGATTAGGGTTAGAGTTAGGTTAGGGTGAGGGTTAGGGTCAGAGTGAGGGTTAGGGTGAGGGTTAGGGGTAGAGTTAGGGTGAGGGATAGGGTTAGGGTGAGGGTTAGTGTTAGGGTTAGGGTTAGGGTGAGAGTACGGTTTACGGTGAGGGTTTAGGGTTAGGCTTATGGTTAGGATTAGGGTTAGGGTTAATGTTAGGGTTAGGGTTAGGGCTAGGGTGAGAGTGAGATTGAGGGTTAGGATTAGGGTTAGGGTTAAGGTTAGGGTTAGAGTTAGGTACCCTTTGGTTAGGTTAGGGTTAGGGTTAGGGTTACGGTTATGTTTAGGGTTAGGGCTAGGGTTAGGTTTAGGATTTGAAGGGGGTTAGGGTTAGGGTTATATTTTGGGTTAGGGTTAGAGTTAGGGTGAGGGTTAGGATTAGGGTGAAGGTGAGTGTTAAGGTTAGGGTTAGGGTTAAGGTTAGGGTGAGGGTTAGGGTGAGTGTTAGGGTGAGGGTGAGGGTGAGGGTGAGGGTGAGGGTTAGAGTAAGCCTTAGGGTTTGGGTTAGGGTTAGTGTTAGTGTTAGGGTTAGGTTTACGTTTAGTTTGAGGGTTAGGGTTTGGATTAGGGTTAGTGTTAGGGTTACGGTGAGGTTGAGAGTGAGTGTGAAGTTTAGGGTTATGATGAGGGTGAGTTTGAGGGTTAGAGTTAGGGTTAGGGTTAGGGTTTGGTTTAGTGTTAGTGTTAAGGTTACAGTGAGGTTGAGAGTGAGGGTGAAGTTTAGGGTTAGGGTGAGGTTTAGATTGAGAGTTAGGGTTAGTGTTAGGGTTAGGGTTAGGGTTTGTGTTGGGGTTAGGGTTAGGTTTAGGGTGAGTGTGAGCGAAGGGTGACGGTTAGTGTTAGGATGAGGGTGAGTGTGAGGGTTAGGGTTATGGTTAGTGTTAGGGCTAGGGTGGAGGTTAGGGTGAGGGTTAGCATTAGGGTTAGGGTTAGGGTAAGGGTGAGGGTTAGTGTTAGGGTTTGGGTGAGGGTTAGGGTTAGGGTTAGGGTTAGTGGTACGGTTAGGGTTAAGTTTACTGTGAGGTTTAGATGAGGGTTAGGGTTAGGGTTAGTTTTAGCGTTAGGGTTAGGGGTAGGGTGAAGGTTAGGGTTAGGTTTATGGTGAGGTTTTGGGACAGGGTTAGGGTTTGGGTTAGGGTGAGGGTTAGGGTGAGGCTTAGGGTTAGTGTTAGTGTGAGGGTTAGGGTTTGGGTTAGGGTTAGGGTTAGGGTTAGGGTTAGGGTTACGGTGAGGTTTTGGGTTAAGGTTAGGGTTAGGCTTAGGTGACGGTTAGTGTGCTGTTTAGGGTTAGGGTGAGGGTTAGGGTTAGGGTTAGTTTTAGGATTAGGGTGAGGATGAGAATTAGGGTGAGGGTTAGGTTTAGGGTGAGGGTTACAGTGAGGGTGAGGGTTAGTGTTAGTGTTAATGATAGGGTTCGGTTTTGGTTCAGGGTGAGGATGAGAATTAGGGTTAGGGTTTGTGAGAGGTTAATGGTGAGGGTTAGTGTTAGGGTTAGTTTTAGGGTTAGGGTTATGTTTAGGCTTAGGGTGAGGGTTAGGGTGAGGGTGAGATTTAGGTTGAGGTTTAGGGTTATTGTTAGGTTGAGGGTTAGGGTTAGGTTTAGGGACCCTAAAGTTAGGGTTAGGGTTTGGGTTAGGAGTTAGGGCTTATGTTTAGGGTTAGGGTTAGGTTTACGTTTAGTGTTAGGGTTAGGGTTTGGGTTAACCGTTAGGGTTAGGTTTAGGGACGCTAAGTTTAGGTGAGGATTAGGGTTAGGTTTACGGTTATGTTTAGGTTTAGGGCTAGGATTAGGTTTAGTGTTTGGGTTAGGGTTAGGGTTAGGTTTAGGGATTGGGTGAGTTTGAGGGTGAAGATTAGGATGAAGTTTAGGGTTATGGTTAGGGTGAGATTTAGAGTTTGGTTTAGGGTTAGAGTCAAGGTTAGGGTGAGGGTTACATTGAGGGTGAGGGTTAGGGTTAGGGTTATGTTTACGTTTAAGGTTAATGTTAGGGTTTGGGTTAACGGTTTGTGTTATGTTTAGGGACCCTTACGGTTAGGGTTAGGATTAGGGTTAGCATTAGGGTTATGTTTAGGGTTAGGGTAGGGCTAGGTTTAGGCTTTGGGTTAGGGTTAGGGTTAAGGTTTGGTTAGGGTTAGGTTTAGGGTGAGGCTTAGGGGAGGGTTTCGGTGAGGGTTAGTGTTAGGGTTAGAGTTAGGATTAGGGTCAGTGTAAGGGTGAGTGTGAGCGTTAGGTTGAGAGTGAGGGTGAGGGTGAGGGTGAGGTTTAGGGTTAGGGATACGATTAGAGGGAGGGTACAATAATTGTGAGGGTTAGGGTTTGGGTGAGGGTTAGGGTTAGGGTTAGTTTGAGGGTGAGGGTGAGCGTTAGGGTTAGGGTAAGGGTGAGGGTTAGGGTTAGGGCTAGTTTTAGGTTTAGGATTTGGGTTAGGGTTAGGGTTTGGGTTACAGTGAGGGTGAGGGTAAGGGTGAAGGTTAGGTTGAGGTTCAGGGTGAGGTTGAGGGTTACTGTTACTTTTATTGTTAGGGTTAGGGTGAGAGTTACGTTTAGGGTAAGGGTTATGGTTAGGGTTACGGTAAGTGTTAAGGTTAGTATTAGGGTTTTCGTAAGGGTTAGTGTTAGGTTTAGGATTAGACTTAGGGTTTGGTTTAGGGTTAGGGTTAGGTTTGGGGTTAGGGTGAGGGTGAGGGTGAGGCTTAGGGTGAGGGTGACAGTTAAGTTTTGAAATAGTGTTAGTGATAGGGTGAGGGTTAGGGTGAGGCTGGGGGTTAGGGTTAGGGTTAGTTTTAGGTTAGTGTTAGGGTTTGGGTTAGGGAAAGTGTTAGGTTTAAGGTTAGAGTGAAGTTTAGGGTGAGGGTTAGGGTTACGGTTAGGTTAAGGGTTAGGGTGAGGTGGAGGGTTAGGGTTCGTATTAGGGTTAGGGTTAGGGTTAGGGTTCGGTTTAGGTTGAGGGTGAGGATGAGGGTTAGGTTTAGGGTTAGGGTTAGGGTTATGGTGAGGGCTATGGTGAGGGTAAGTGTTAGGGTTACTTTTAGGTTAGGATTATTTTTAGGCTTAGGGTGAGGGTTAGGGTGAGGGTGAGTGTTAGGTTGAGGGTTAGGGTTAGGCTTAGGGTGAGGGTTAGGATTAGGGTTAGGTTTAGGGACCCTTAAGGTTAGTGTTAGGGCTTGTGTTAGGAGTTAGGGATTAAGGTTAAGGTTAGCGTTAGGGTTAAGTTTATGTTTAGGGTTAGGCTTTGGGTTAACGGTTAGGGTAAGGTTTAGGGAACCTTATGGTTAGGTTAGGATTAGGGTTATTTTTACGGTTATGTTTCGGGTTAGTGCTAGGACTAGGTTAAAATTTGAATAGGGTTAGGGTCAAACTTTGGGTTAGGGTTAGGGTTAGGGTGGGGTTTAGGGTTAGGGTGAAGGAGAGTGTGAGGGTTAGGGTTAGGTTTAGGGTGAGGGTGATGGTAAGGGTAAGGGTTAGGGTTTGGTCTAGAGTTAGGGTTGGGGTTAGGGTAAGCTTGAGTGTTAGGGTTACGTTTATAGTTAGGGTTAAGGTGAGGATTAGGTTGAAAGTAAGTGTTATTGTTAGGGTTAGGGTAAGGGTTAGGGTTAGGATTAGGGTTTGAGTGAGGGTTAGGGATAGGGTTGGGGTTAGGGTTTGGTTTAGGGTTAGAGTTAGGCTGAGGGTGAGTTTGAGGGTTAAGGTGAGGATGAGGGTTAGAGTTTGTGTTAGTTTTAAGGCGAGGTTTAGGGTTAGGCTTCGGGTTAGGATTAGGGTGAGGTTTAGGGTGAGAGTTAGGGTTAGAATTATGGTGAGGTTGAGGATTAGGTTTAGGGTGAGGATTAGGGTGAGGGTTAGGATTAGAGTGAGGATTAGGGCGAGGTTTAGGGTTAGCGTTAGGGTTTGCTTGAGGGTTAGGGTTAGGGTTAGGGTGAGGGTAAGGGTAAGGGTTAGGTTTGGGGTGACTCATGGTGAGGGTTAGGGTTAGTTTTAGGGTCAGAGTTAGGCTTAGGCTTAGGGTGAGGGTTAGGGTGAGGGTGAAGGTTATGGTGATTGTTAGTGTTAGGTTTAGGGTTAGGGTGAGGTTGACGGTGAGGGTTAGGTTAGGGTCAGGTTGATGTTTAGGGTTAGGGTTAGGTTTAGGGACCCTTAAGGTTAGGGTTAGAGTTTGGTTAGGAGTTAGGGGTTATGTTTAGTGTTAGGGTTAGGGTTACATTTATGGTTAGGGTTAGGGTTTGGGTTAACTGTTAGGATTAGATTTAGGGACCCTTACCGTTAGGTTTTGGATTAGGGTTAGGTTGAGGATTTGGGTTAGGGTTAGGGTTAGGGTTAAGGTTTGGGTTAGGGTTAGCGTTGCAGTGAGGGTTACGGTGAGTGTTAGTGTGAGGGTTAGTGTTAGGATTAAGTTTAGGTTTAGCGTGAGAGTGAGGGTTAGGGTGAGGGTGAGAGTGAGGTTTAGGGTGAGGGTTAGGGTTAGGGTTAGAGTGAGGGTTAGGGTGAGTTTGAGGATCAGGGTTAGGGTTAGTGTTAGATTTAGTATTAGGGTTAGGGTAGTGTTAGGTTTACGATGAGGGTGAGGGTGAGGGTGAAGGTTAGGGTTAGGGTGAGGTTGAGGATGAGTGTTAGGGTTACGTTTATGGTTAGGGTTAGGCCGAGGGTTAGGTTGAAGGTTATTTTGAGGGTAAAGGTTAGGGTTAGGTTAGGGTTAGGGTGAGGATTAGGGTTTGGATGAGGTTTAGTGTTAGGGTTAGGATTAGGGTTTGGTTTAGGGTTACAGTTATGGTTAGGTTTGGGGTTAGAGTGAGGGTGAGGTTGAGGGTTTGGGTGAGGGTGAAGGTTAGGGTTACGGTTAGGGTTAGGGCTAGGTTTAGAGTTAGGGTTAGTTTTAGGGTGAGGTTTAGAGTGAGGGTAGGGTGAGGTTTAGGGTTAGTTTTAGGGTGAGGGTGATGGTTAGGATGACAGTGAGGGTGAGGGTGAACATTAGGGTTAGGGTGAGGGTTAGGGTTTGGGTTACGGTGAGGGTTACTGTGTGGATTAGGGTAAGGGTGAGCATTAGCGTGAGGGTGAGGGTTAAGGGAGAGGGTTAGGGTTAGGGTTTGGGTTAGCGTTAGGGTTAGCGTGAAGGTTAGAGTTAGTGTGAGGGTTAGAGTTAGGGTTAGCATTAGTGTGAGGACTAGGGTTTCTGTTAGGGTTAGGGTTAGGGTTAGGGTCAGATTGAGGCTTAGGGTGAGGATTAGGATTAGGGTTAGGTTTAGGGTTAGGATGAGCGTTAGGGTTAGGTTTAGGTTTAGGGTTAGGTTTAGGATTAGGGATAGGGTGAGGGTTAGGGTGAGGGTGAGGGTGAGGGTTAGGGTTAGGGTTAGGCTTAGGGTTAGGGTGAGGATTAGGGTTTTTGTTTGTGTGAGGGTTAGGGTTAGGGTTATAGTTAGTGTGAGGGTTAGGTTTTGGGTTAGGATTAGGGTTAAGGTTAGGTTTAGGGTTAGGTCAGGGTGAGGTTTAGGATGAGGGTTAGAGTTAAGGTTAGGATTACGGTTAGGGTTAGGGAGAGTGTTAGGCTGAGGGTTAGGGTTAAGCTTAGGCTTAGGGTTAGTGTGAGGTTTAGGGTTATGGTTAGGGTTAGGATGAGGGTTTGGGTGAGCCTTATGGTGAGGATTAGGGTTCGGTTAAGTTTAGGGTTAGGGTTAGGTTTAGGTTTAGGGACCCTTAAGGTTAGGGTAAGGGTGTGTCTTAGGAGTTAGGGGGTATGTTTAGGTTTAGGGTTATGGTTACGGTTATGGTTGGGGCCAAGGTTTTGGTTAAGGTTTAGGGTTAGGTTTAGGGACCCTTAAGGTTAGGGTTGGGGTTTCGGTTAGGAGTTAGTTGTTATGTTTAGTGTTTGGGTTAGGGTTACTTTTATGGTCAGGGCTAAGGTTTGGGTTAGGGTTAGGGTTAGGGTTAGAGTTAGTGTTAGGGACCCTAACGGTTAGGGTTAGGATAAGTGTTAGGGTTACAGTTGTGTTTAGGTTTTGGGCTAGGGCTAGTTTTAGAATTTGGGTTAGGGTCAGGTTTAGGGATATAGTTAAGGTTTGGGTTAGGGTTAGGTTTAAGGTGAGGGTTAAGGTGAGGGTTAGGGTCAGAGTGCGCATGAGGTTGAGGGTGAGGGTGAGAGTGAGAGTGAGGGTTAGGGTGAGGGTGAGGGTGAGGGTTAAGTTTAGCGTGAGGGTGAGGATTAGTGTGAGGGTTAGGCTTAGTGTTAGCGTTAGGGTGAGGGTTGGGGTGAGAGTTAGGGTTAGGGTAAGGGTTAGGGTTTGGGATAGGGTTAGAGTGAAGGTTAGGGTTAGGGTTAGGCACCCTTAATGTTATGGTTACGGTTTGGGTTAGGAGTTAGGGGGTATGTTTAGTGTTATGGTTATGGTTAGGTTTATGGTTAGAGTTAGGGTTTGGGTTTATACTTAGGATTAGGTTTAGGGACCCTTACGGTTATGTTAGGATTAGGGTTAGGGTTACGGTTATGTTTAGGGTTAGGGCTAGGGCTAGGTTTAGGATTTGAATAGGGTTAGGGTTAGGGTTATAGTTTGGGTTAGGCTTAGGGTTAAGGTGTGCGTGAGTGTGACGGTTAGGGTTAGGGTTATGTGAGGGTGAGGGTGAGGGTTAGGATTGGGGTTAAGGTTAGGGTAAGTGTTAGGGTTTGGATTACCGTTAGTGTTAGGGTTAGGGTCAGTGTTAGGGTTAGTGTTAGGGTTAGGGTTTGGGTTAGGGTTAGTGTTAGGGATACGGTGAGGATGAGAGTGACGGTGAAGGTTAGAGTTAGGGTGAGGATGAGGTTGAGGGTTAGGGTTACGTTTATGGTTAGGGTTATGGTGAGGGTTAGGTTGAGGGTAAGGTTTAGGGTTAGGGTTAGGCTAAGGGTTAGGGTTAGAATTAATGATTAAGTGATGGTTAGGTTTAGGGTTGGGGTTAGGGATTGGTTTAGGGTTAGGGTTAGGTTTGGGATTAGGGTGAGGTTGAGTTTGAGGGTTAGGGTGAGGGTGAGGGTTAGGGTTAGGGTTCGAGTTAGAATTAGGTTTAGTTTTCGGGTGAGGGTTAGGGTGAGGTTTAGGTTTAGGTTTAGGCTTTGGGATAATGAGGGTTAGGTGAGAGTGTTCAGGTTAGGGTGAGGGTTAGGTTTAGGGTTAGTGTTAGGATTAGGGTGAGGGTTAGTGTCAGATTTAGGTTTAGGGTTAGGGTGAGGTCTAGCGTTTGGGTTATGGTAACAGTTAGGTTTAGGTTTAGGGTGAGGTTGAGGGTGAAGTTTAGGGTGAGGTTTAGGGTTATGGTGAGGGTGAGGGTTAGTGTTAGGGTTAGGGTTACGTTTAAGGTTAATGTTTGGGTTTGGGTTAACCATTAGGATTAGGTTTAGGGACCTTTATGGTTAGGATTAGGAATAGGGTTAGGGTTAGGGTTATGTTTAGGTTTAGGGCTAGGGCTAGGTTTAGGCTTTGCGTTAGAGTAAGGGTTAGTTTTAAAGTTTTGGTTTTGGTTAGGGTTAGGGTGAGGGTTAGGGCGTGGGTTAGTGTTAGGGTTAGTGTTAGTATTAGGGTTAGGATTAGGGTGAGAGTGAGGGTTAGGGTAAGGGTGAGGGTGAGGTTGAGGCTTAGGGTTAGGGTTAGGGTTAGTGTTAGAGTGAGGGTTACAGTGAGTGTGAGGTTTAGGGTTAGGGTTAGCGTTAGGGGTAGGGTGAGGGTGAGGGGTAGAGTTAGGGTAAGGGTTAGGTTTTGGTGTAGGGTTAGGGTTAGGTTTAGGTTTGGTTTTATGGTTAGGGTTTGTGTTAGTGTTAGGGTTATGGTTTGGGTTACGGTGAGGGTGAGGGTGAGGGTGTACATTAGGGTTAGGGTGAGGGTGAGGTTGAGGGTTAAGGTTATGCTTATGGTTAGGGTTGGGTGAGGGTTAGGTTGAGGGTAAGGGTTAGGGTTTGGGTAAGGGTTAGGGTTAGGATAAGGGTTTGTGTGAGGGTTAGTGTTATGGTTAGGGTTTATTTTAGGGTTAGGGGTAGGGTTAGGTTTGGGATTAGGGTAGGATAAGGGTGAGTGTGAGGGTTAGGCTGAGGGTGAGGGTTAGGTTTAGGGTTAGGGTTAGCAATAGTGTGAGGGTGAGGGTTAGTGTTAAGGTTAGGTTTAGGGTTAGGGTTAGGGTTTGGGGAGGGATGGGTTATGATTAAGGTTAGAGTGAGTGTTAGGGTAAGGGTTATGGTTAATGTTAGGGTTTGGTTGAGGGTTAGGGTAGGGATTGGGTGACGTTGAGGGTTAGGGTGAGGTTGAGGGTGAGGATTAGCGTGAGGGTAAGGTTGAGGGTTACGGTGAGGGTTAATATTAGGTTTAGCGTTAGGGTTAGGGTGAGGTTTAGGGTTTTGGTTAGGGTAAGAGTTATCGTTAGGGTTAGGGTGAGGTTGAGGGTGAGGATTAGTGTGAGGGTTAAGGTTATGATTAGGGTGAGATTGAAGATTTGGTTTAGGGTTAGCGTCAGGGTTTTGGGAGGGTTAAGGTGAGGGTGAGGGTTAAGGTTAAGGTTAGGGTTAGGGTTCGGTTTAGGTTGAGGTTGAGCATGAGGGTTAGGGTTATGGTTAGGGTGAGGGTTAGGGTTAGGGTGAGGGTGAGTGTGAGGGTTAGGATTAGGGTTATGGTGAGGGTGAGGGTGAAGGTAAGGGTTAGGGGTAGGGCTAGGGTTATGGGTAGGGTTTTGGTTAGCGTTAGGGTTAGGTTTAGGGTTAGTTTTAGGGTTAGGGTTTGGTTTAATGTTAGGGTTATGGTAACGGTGAGGGTGAGGGTGAAGGGTTAAGATTAGGGTGAGGTTTAGCATTAGGTTGAGGGTTAGGGTTTGGGTTAGGTTATGGGTTAGAGTTAGGGTTACGGTGAGGTTGACAGTGAGGTTAGGGTGAGGTTTGGGTTATGCTTAGTGTGAGGGTTAGGTTTAGGTTTACGGTGAGTGTTAGGGTTATTGTTAGGATGAGGGTTAGGATTAGGGTTAGGGTGAGAGTTAGTATTAGGGTTATGGTGAGAGTGAGTGTTCGGGTGAGGGTAACGTTTTGGGTTAGGCTTAGGGTGAGTGTGATGGTTAGGGTTAGGGTGAGGGTTAGGGTTTGTGTTAAAGGGTTGGGTTAGGTTTAGGGACCTTTATGGTTAGGCTTAGGATTAGGGTTGGGATTAGTTTTATGTTTAGGGTTAGGGCTAGCGATAGGTTTAGGGTTTGGGATAGGCTTAGGGTTAGGGTTAGGTTTAGGGTTAGGGTGAGGGTGAGGCTTAGGCTTAGGATTAGGGTTAGGTAGGGTTAGGGTTATGGTTAGGATTTGGTTTAGGTTTATGGTTAGGGTTAGGGTTAGGGTTGTGGTGAGGGTGAGTGTTATGGGTAGGGTTAGGGTAAGGGTTAAGTTTAGGGTGAGGGTGAGGGTTAGGTTAAGGTTATGGTGAGGGTGAGGATTATGGTGAGGGTTACTGTTAGGATTAGCTTTAGGATTAGGGTTACTGTTAGGCTTATGGTGAGGTTTAGGGTGAGGGTGAGGTGGAAGGTTAGGGTTAGGGTTAGGGTTAGGGTTAGGGTTAGGGCTAGGGTTAGGTTGAGATTGAGTTTGAGGGTTAGCATTAGGGTTAGGGTGAGGGTTAAGGTGAGGGTCAGGGTTAAGCTTAGGTTTTGGGACCCTTAGGGTTAGGTTTAGGGTTTGAGTTAGGAGTTAGGGGTTATGTTTAGGTTTAGGGTTAGGGTTACATTTAGGGTTAGGGTTTGGGTTAAGAGTTAGAGTCAGATTTAGGAACCCTTACGGTTAGGGTTAGGATTAGGTTTGGGTTTAGGGTTATATTTAGGGTTAGGGCTAGGGCTTAGTTTAGGATTTGGATTAGCTTTAGGGTTAAGATTAGGGTTATGGTTAGGCTTAAGGATTGGGTTAGGATTAGGGTTAGGGTGAGGGTTATGGTGAAGGTTAGCTTGGGTTTGAGGTAGAGGGTGAGGTTTTGGGTTAGGTTTAGGTTAGGGTGAGGGTGAGTGTTAGGTTTTGGGTTAGGGTTAGGTTTAGGATTAGGGTGAGAATGAGGGTGAGGATTAGGCTTACTGTTAGGGTGATCGTTAGGGTTAGGGTGAGCGTTATGTTATTGTGATGGTTGGGGTTAGGGTTAGGGTTAGGTTGAGGGTTAGGGTGTGCGTTAGGTTGAGGGTGAGGGTTAGGGTAAGGGTTAGGGATTGAGTTAGGGACCCTTAGGGTTATGTTTAGGGTTAGAGTTAAGGGTAGGGTTAGTGTTAGGGTTAGGGTTATGGTTTTGTTTATGGTTAGGGTTAGGTCTAGGACTAGGTATAGGGTTACGATTAGGGTTAGGGTTAGTGATAGTGTTAGGGTGAGGGTGAGGGGTAGGGTTAATTTTAGGGTTAGAGTGAGGGTGAGGGTTAGGGTTAGGGTTAGGTTTAGTGTGAGGTTTAGGTTGAGGGTTAGGTTTGGGGTTAGGATTAGGGTGAAGGTGTGGGTGAAGGTTGAGGTTAGGGTTAGGGTTAGAGTGAGGGTTAGGATTAGGGTGAATTGTAGGATGAGTGTTAGGTTTAGGGTTAGGATTAGGGTTAAGTTTACCATTAGGGTGAGGGATAGGTTTAGGGTTAGTGTGAGGTTGAGGGTGAAGGTGAGGGTTAAGGTTAGGGTTAGGGTTAGGTTGAGAGTTAGCATGAAGTTTAGGTTGAGTGTTAGTGTTAGGTTTATGGTTTGGGTTATGGCCGTTAGGGGTAGGTTTAGGATTAGGGTTAAGCTTAGGGTTAGTGTTAGGGTTACAGTTGGCGTTAGGTTTATGGTTATATTTAGGTCTACGTCTAGGGTTAGGTTTAGGGTTAGGGTTAGAATTAGGGTGAGGGTGAGGGTTAGGGTAGGGTTAGGGTTAGGTTTAGTGTGAGGGTTAGGGTGAGGGTGAGGGTTAGGGTTTGGGTTAGGGTTTGGGTTATGTTTTGGTTTAGGGTTAGGGTTAGGGTTATAGTGAGGGTTAGATTGAGGGTTATAGTTATGGTTATGGTTAGTGTGAGGATTAGGGTTAGGTTGAGGTTTACGGTGATGATTAGGGTTAGAGTTAGCGTTGGGGTAAGGGTTTGGGTGAGGGTTAGGTTTAGGGTGAGAGTTGGTTAGGCTTAGGGTGAGGACTAGAATTAGGGTTAGGTTTAGGGGTAAGGTTTGGGTTTGGGTTAGGTTTAGGTTAGGGTTAGGGTTAGGTTGAGGGTTTGGGTTTGGGACCCTTAGTGTTAGGTTTAGGGTTAGGGTTAGGTTTAGGGTTAGCGTTAGGGTTAGGGTTAGTGTTAGGTTTATGGTTAGGGTTACGGATAGCGTGAGGGTTTGGTTTACGGTTAGTGTTAGTTTTAGAGTGAGGGTTAGGTTGAGGGTTAGGGTTATGGTTAGGGTTAGGGTGAGGTTTAAGGTGATGGTTAGCTTTAGTGTGAGGTTTAGGGTGAGCGTTGTGGTTAGGGTGAGGGTTTGGGTTTGGGACCCTTAGTGTTAGATTTAGGGTTAGGGTTAAGTTTATGGTTAGCGTTAGGGTTAGGGTTAATGTTAGGCTTATGGTAAGGGTTAGGTCTAGGACTAGGGTCAGGGTTATGGTTATGGTTAGGATTAGGGTTAGGTTTATTTTGATGGTGAGGATTAGGGTTAGGATTAGGATGAGGGTGAGGTTTAGGATTATGATTGGGGTTAGGGTGAGGGTGAGGGTGAGGGTTAGGGTGATGGTTAGGTTTTGGGTTATGTTTAGGTTTAAGTTTAGGGTTAGGGTTACGGATAGCGTGAGGTTTTGGTTTAGGGCTAGTGTTAGTTTTAGAGTGAGGGGTAGGTTGAGGGTTAGGGTTATGGTTAGGGTTAGGGTGAAGTTTAGAGTTAGGGTGAGGTTTAAGGTGATGGCTAGTTTAGTGTGTGGTTTAGGGTGAGCGTTGGGGTTAGGGTTAGGGTTAGGGTGAGGGATAGATTTAGGGTTAAGGTTTGGCTTAGGGTTAGGTTTAGGCTTTTGGTTACATTTAGAGTTTTGGGTGAGGGAGAGGGTCTGGGTTAGGGCTGGGTTAGGGTTAAGGTTAGGGTTAGGTTGAGGATTAGAGTAGGTTGAGCGTGATGGTTAGGGTGAGGGTTAGGGTCAGGGTTGGGGTTAGGTTCAGGGTTGGGGTTAGGGTTGGGGTTAGGGTTAGGGTGAAGGTTAGGATTAGGATGAGGGTTAGGGTTAGGGTTAGGTTTAGGGTTAATGTTTGAGTTAGTATTAGGGTTATGTTTATGGTTAGGGTGAGAGTGAGGGTTAGGTTGAGGGTTATAGTTATGCTTAGAGTTTGGGTGAGGTTTAGGGTTAGGGTGAGGTTTAAGGTGATGGTTAGCTTTAGTGTGAGGTTTAGGGTGAGCGTTGGGGTTAGGGTTAGGGTTAGGTTTAGGTATAGGTTTAGGGTTAAGGTTTGGATTAGGGTTAGGTTTAGGCTTTTGGTTATATTTAGAGTTTGGGTGAGGGAGAGGGTCTGAGTTAGGGCTGGGTTAGGGTTAAGGTTAGTGTTAGGTTGAGGGTTAGGGTAGGTTGAGGGTGATGGTTAGGATTCGGGTCAGGGTCAGGGTTAGGGTTAGGTTCAGGGTTCGGGTTCGGGTTAGGGTTGGGTTAGGGTTAGGGTTAGGGTGAAGGTTAGGGTTAGGATGAGGGTTAGGGTTAGGTTTAGGGTTAATGTTGGAGTTAGTATTAGGGTTATGGTTATGGTTAGGGTGAGAGTGAGGGTTAGGTTGAGGGTTAGGGTTACGGTTACGGTTAGGTTTAGGTTGAGGTTTAGGGTTAGGGTTACAATTAGGGTTAGAGTTAGGGTGTTGTTGAGGGTGAGCATTAGGGTGAAGGTTAGGGTTAAGGTTAATGTTAGGGTTAGGTTTAGGGTTAGGGTGATGTTGAGAGTGAGGGTAAGGGTGAGTGTTAGGGTGAGTGTTAGGGTGAGGGTTATGGTGAGGGAGAGGGTTAGGGGGAGGGTTAGGGTTAGGGGGAGGGTTGGAGTAGAGTTAGGGTTAGGGTGAGTGTTAGGGTGTGAGTTAGGTTTATTGTGAGGGTGAGAGTGAGTGTTAGGGTGAGGGTGAAGGAGAGGGTTAAGTTTAGGGTTAGGGTGAGGTTTAGGATTAGGGTTAGTGTTAGGGTTAGGGTGAGTGTTAGGGATAGGATTAGGGTTAGGATTAAGGTGAGGAATAGGGTTAGCGCTAAGATGAGGGTGAGAGTGAGGGTTAGGGTGAGGGTGTAGGTGAGGATGAGGGTTGTTGTGAGGGTGAGGGTTGGGGTGAGGGTGAGGGTTAGGGTTAGGGTTAGGGTTAGGATTGAGGTTAGGTTGAGGGTGAGGGTGAGGGTGATGATTAGGGTAAGATTGAGGACGAGGGTGATGGTTAGGGTTAGGATGAGTTTTAGGGTTAGAGTTAGGGTTAGGGTAAGTATGTGGGATAGGTTTAGGGTTAGGGTAAGGGTTAGGTTTAGAGATAAGTTTAGTGTTAAGGTTAGTGTGAGGGTTAGGTTTGGGGTTAGGTTTACGTAGGGTTAGGGTGAGGGTGTGGGTGTCAGTTGGGGTTAGGTTTAAGATTATGGTGAGGGTTAGGGTTAGAGTGAGGGTTAGGGTGAGGGTTAAGTTTAGGGTTAGGGTTAGGATGAGGCTGAGGCTGAGGGTTAGGGTGTGGGTGAGGGTTAGGGTTAGTGTTAGGATTAAGGTTAGTGTTAGGGTGAGGGTTAGGGTGAGGGTTAGAGTGAGGGTGAGGGTGAGGGTTATGGTGAGGGTTAGGGTTAGGATTACGGTTAGATTTAGGGTTAGGGTGAGGGTTAGGGTTATTATTAGGTTGAGGTTTAGGGTTAGTGTTAGGGTTAAGGTTAGCTTTAGCGATAGGGTTAGGGTTAGAGTTAGGTTTAGGGTTAGGGTTTGTGTTAGGATTAGGTTTAGGTATAGGGAAACAGGTTTAGGGTTAGGGTTAGGGTTTGGAGTTAGGGTTTATGTTTAGGGTTAGAATTAGGGTTAGGGTTAGGGTTAATGTGAGGGTTAGGGTTAGGTTGAGGTTGAGGTTGAGGGTTAGGGTTAGAGTGAGGGTTAGGGTTAGGGTTCGCGTTACGGTGATGGTGAGTTTTAGGGTGTCGGTTAGGTTTAGCATGAGTGTGAGGTTTACGGTGAGGTTATGGTGATGGTTAGTAATAGGGTTAGGTTTAGGGTTAGGGTTAGGGTGAGAGTGAGGGTGAGGGTGAAGGTGAGGGTGAAAGTTAGTTTTAGGTTTAGGGTTATATTTAGGGTTAGGGTTAGGCTTAGGGTTAGGTCTAGGGTTTGTGTTACGGTGGGGGTTAGGGTTAGGGTTAGGCCTAGGGTGAGGGTTAGCGTTAGGATTACAGTGAGGGTTAGTGTTACTGTTAGTGTTAGGGTGAGGTTTAGGGTTACAGTGAGGGTAAGGGTTAGGTTCAGGGTTAGGGATAGTGTTAAGTTTTCTGTTAGGTTGAGGGTTAGGGTTAGGGTTAGTGTTAGGGTGAGGTTTAGGGTGACGGTAAGGGTTAGGTAAGTCTTAGGGTGAGGGTTAGGGTTAGGGTTAGGTTTAGGGTTAGGATTAGGGTGAGGGTTAGGATTAGGGTTAAGGTGAGGGTTAGGTTTAGGGTTAGGGTTAAGGTTTGGGTTATTGTTAGGGTTAGGGTTAGGGTTTCTGTTAGGGTTAGGCTAAGGGTTAGGGTTAGGGTTTGTTTTAGGGTTAGGGTAATGTTTAGAGTGAAGGTGAGGGTGATGGTAAAGGTTAGGGTTAGGGTTAGGGTGAGGGTTAGAATTAAGTTTAATATTAGGGTGAGGGTTAGGGTGAGGACAAGATGAGAGTTAGGGTTAGGTTTAAGGTTAGGGTGAGATTTAGGATGAAGGTGAGTGTGAGGGTTAAGTTTAGGATTAGGGTTAGGGTGAGGGTGAGGGTGAGTGTGTCAGTTATGGCTAGGGTGAGTGTGAGGCTGAGGTTGCCGGTTAGGGTTAGGGTTAGTGTGAGGGTTATGGTTAAGGTTAGGTTTAGGGTGCACTTTTGGGTGCGGGTTAGGGTTAGGGTTAGGGTGAGGGTTAGGGTTAGGTAAGGTGTCGTGTTAGGGTTAGGGTTTTTTTTGGGTTAATGTTTTTTTAGGGTTAGGGTTAGGGTTAGGTTTGGGTTTGGGTTAGGGTTAGGGTTAAGGTTGAGGTTAGGGTTAGGGTGTGGGTAAGGGTGAGGTTTAGGGTGAGGGTAAGGGTTAGGGTGAGGTTAGGGTTAGGGTGAGTGTGAGGGTTAGGGTTAGGTGAGGTTTAGGGTGAGGGTGAGGGTTAGGGTTATGGTTAGGGTTAGGGTTTGGGTTATGTTTAGGGTTAGGGTTAGGGTTAGAGTGAAGTTTCGGGTTATGGTTAGGGTTAGTGTTAGGGTTAGGTTTAGGGTGAGGGTGAGCGTTAGGGTTGGGTTTAGGGTTAGGGTGAGGGTTAGGGTTAGGGTGAGTGTGAGGTTTAAGGTTATGGTTAGCGTTAGGGTTAGGGTTAAGGACTGTTAGGATTAGGCTTAAGGGTTAAGTTTAGGGTTAGTGTTAGGGTTAGGTTTAGGGTTTGGTTTATGGTTAGGGTTAGTTCTACAACTTGGGTTAGGTTTAGGGTTAGATTTAGGGTTATGGTTTGAGTTAGGGTTAGGTTTATGGTTGGGGTTAGGATTAGGGTTAGCATGAAGGTGAGAGTTAGGGTGAGGGTTAGGTTAGGGTGAGGGTTAGGGTTAGGGTTAGGTTGAGGGTGGGTTTAGGGATAGGTTATGTGTTAGGGTTAGGGTAAGGGTTAGGTTTAGGGTAAAGTTTGGTTTAGGGTTAGGTTTAGTGTTGTGGTTAGGGTTAGGATTAGGGTTAGGATGAGGTTGAGAGTCTGGGTAACGGTGAGGTTTAAGGTTAGGGTTAAGGTGAGGCTTAGGGTTAGAATTAAGGTGAGGGTTAGGTTTAGAGTTAAGGTTAAGGTTAAGTTTTGGTTGGTGTTAGGTTTAGGGTTATTTTTAGGGGTAGCTTTAGTGTTTGTGTTAGGTTTAGGGTTAGGGTAAGGGTTAGGGTTAAGGTTTGGTTTAGGTTTAGGTTTACGTTTAGGGTTAGGTTTACGGTGAGGGTGAGGGGAAGGTTTAAGGTTAGGGTTACTGTGAGGGTTAGGGTGAAGGCTATGGTTAGTGTTACGGTTATGGTTAGGGTTAGGGTTAGCTAAACTTAGGGTTAGTGGTGGCCTTAAGTTTATGATTAGGATTGGGGCTAGGACTAGGGTTGGGGTTAGGGTTAGGATTAGGTTTAGGGGTGGGACCCTTAGGTTTAGGGTTAGGGTTAGAATTAGGAGCTAGGGTTTATGTTTAGAGGTAGGGTTCGGGTTAGGTTTAGGGTTCGGGTTAGGGTTAGAGTGAGAGTGAGGTTGAGGGTTAGGGTTAGTGTTAGTGTTTGTGTTTGTGTTTGTCTTAGGTTTAGAGTGAGGGTTTGGGTTAGGTTTAGGGTGAGGGTGAGGGTTAGGGTGAGGGTGAGCATGAGGGTTAGGGTTAGTGTTAGGATTTGGATTAGGTTTAGTGTTAGGTTTAGGGTTAGGGTTTGGGTTAGGGTTAGGGTTAGGGTTAGGGTGATGGTGAGGGTTAGGGTGAGTGTGAGTATTAGGGTGACTGTTAGGGTAGGGTTTGGGTTAGGGTGAGAATTAGTATTAGGGTGAGGTTTAGTTTTAGGTTTGTGTTAAGATAAGGGTGAGGGTGAGGCTGAAGGTTAGGGTGAGGGTGAGGGTTAGGCTTAGGGTTCGGCTTAGGGATAGGGTTTGCGTAAGTGTTACTGCTAAGGTTAGGGTTAGGTTGAGGGTGAGTGTGAGGGCTAGGGTTAGGGTGAGGGTGAGGATGAGGGTGAGGGTGAGGTTTAGGGTTAGGGTTAGGTTGAGAGTTAGGGTGAGTGTTAGTTTGAGGGTTTGTGTTAGGGTTAGGGTTATGGTTTGGGTTAGGGACTTTAAGGGTTAGGTTTAGCGTTAGAATTAAGGTTAGGGTTAGCGTTAGTGTTAGGGTTAGTGTTAGGTTTATGGTTAGGGTTTGGTCTAGGACTAGGGTTATTGTTACAGTTAGGGTTAGGGTTAGGGTTTTTGGGTGAGGTTGAGGGTGAGGGTTAGGGTTTGCTTTAGGGTTAGGGTTAGGTTTAGGGTGAGGGTGAGGGTAGGGTGTCGGTTAAGGTTAGGATGAATGTGAGGGTTAGGTGAGAATTAGGGTTAATGTTAGGGTGAGGCTTCAGGTTAGGGTTAGGTTTAGGGTGAGGGATAGCGTTAGGGTTAAGTTTAGGATGAGGGTTAGTGTTAGGTTTAGGGTTAGGGTGAGGGTGAGGATTAGGGTGAGGTTGAGGGTTAGGGTTAGGGTTATATTTACGGTTAGGGTGAGGGTGAGGGTGAGGGCTAGGGTTAGCGTGAGATTTAGCGTGAAGGTGAGGGTTAGGGTTAGGATTAGGATTAGTTTGAGGGTTAGGGTGAGGGGTAGGTTAACGGTTAGGGTTAGGGTTAGGGTTGGGGTTAGCGTTTGGGTTAGGGACCCTTAGGGTTAGGTTTAGGATTAGGGTTAAGTTTAGGGTTAGTGGTAGGGTTAGGGTTAGGGTTAGGTTTATTGTTATGGTTAGGACTAGGGTTAGGGTTAGGGTTAGGGTTAGGTTTAGGGTGATGGTGAGAGTTAGGGTGAAGGTGAGGGTGAGGGTTAGGATTAGGGTTAGGGGTTAGGGTGAGGGTGAGGGTGAGGTTTAGGTTTAGGGTTAGGTTTGGGTTATATTTAGGTTTAGGGTTAGGGTAGGGTTAGCGTGAGGATTAGGTTTGGGTTTAGTGTTAGGGTAAGAGTGAGGGTTAGGTTGAGGGTTATGGTTATGACTATGATTATGGTTAGGGTGAGGACTAGGGTTAGGGTGAGGTTTAGGGTGATGTTTCGTGTTAAGGTGAGGGTTAGGGTTAGCGTTTGGGTTAGGGGTAGGGTTAGGTTTAGGGTTTGGGAGAGTTTTAGGTTTAGGGTGAGAGTTCGTTAGGTTTAGGGTGAGGGCTAGGGTTTGGGTTAGGTTTAGGGTTAAGTTTTGGGTTAGGGTTAGGTTTTAGCTTATGGTTAGGGTTAGGGAAAGGGTGAGGGTTTGGGTCAGGGTTAGGGCTAGGTTTAGGGTTAGGGTTAGGGTTAGGGTTAGGGTTAGGTTTAGAGTGAGGTTTAGGGTTGGTTGAGGGTGATGGTTACGGTGAAGTTTAGTGTGAGTGTTAGGGTTAGGGTGAGGGTTAGGATTAGGCTTAGGGCTAGGGAGAATGTGAGCGTGAGGGTTAGAGTTAGGGTGGGGGTTAGGTTTAGGGTTTGGGTTAGGATTAGGCTTAGGGTTTGGATTTGGGACCCTTAGGCTTAGGTTTAGGGTTAGGGTTAAGTTTAGGGTTAGCGTTAGGTTTAAGGTTAGGTTTATGGTTAGGGTTAGGTCTAGGACTAGGGTTAGGGTTTCGGTTAGGGTTAGGGTTAGGGTTAGTTTTATTGTGAGGTTGAGGATTAGGGTTAGGATTAGGGTGAAGGTGAGGGTTAGGGTTAGGGTTAGGGTTTGGGTTATGTTTACTTTTATGTTTAGGGTAAGGGTTAGGGTTACGGTGAAAGTTAGGTTTAGGGTTAGAGTGAGGGTTAGGTTGAGGGTTAGGGTTATGGTTAGGGTTAGGGTGAGGTTTAGGGTGATGGTTACGGTGAGGGTTAGGATGAGCGTTGGAGTTAGGGTTAGGGTTAGGGGGAGGACTAAGGTTAGGGTGAGGTTTAGGGTTAAGGTTTGGGTTAGGGTTAGGTTTAGCCTTTTGGTTAGGATTTGGGTTAGGTTGAGGGACAGCGAGTGGGTTAGTAATAGGGTTAGGGTTAAGTTTAGGGTTAGGGTGAGGTTACGGTAGGTTGATGGTGATGGTTAGGGTGAGCATTAGGGTCAGGTTTAGGGTTAGTTTTAGGTTTACAGTTAGGTTTAGGGTTGGGGTTAGGGTTAGGGTGAAGTTTAGGGTTAGGCTGAGGGTTAGAGTTAGGGTGAGGGTTAGGGTTAGGGTTAGGTTTAGGATTAATGTTTGAGTTAGGGTTAGGTTTAGGGTTAGGTTTAGGGTGAGAGTGACAGTTAGGGCGAGGGTTAGGCTTAGAGTTACGGTTAGGGTGAGGGTGAGAGTGAGGGTAAGGGTGAGGGTGATGGTGAGTGTTTGGGTGAGTGTAGGGTTAGGGTGAAGGTGAGGGTTTGGGTGAGGGTTAGGGTTAGGTTGGGGGTTAGGGTAGAGTTAGGTTTAGGGTTAGGGTTATGGTTATGGTTAGGATGAGGGTTAGAGTTACAGTGAGAATTGGTTAGATTTAGTGTGCGGGCTAGGGTTAGGGTTAGGGCTATGATTTGTTTTAGAGTTAGGTTTAGGGTTATGGTTAGGGATAACGTTAAGGTGAGGTTGAGGGCCTGGGTTAGGGTGAGGTTTATGGTTAGGGTTAAGGTGAGGGTTAGGGGTAGGGTTAGGTTTAAGGTGAGAGTTAGGTTCAGGGTTAGGGTTAGGGTTAAGTTTTGGTTAGGGTTAGGGTTAGGGTTAGCATTAGGTTTAGGTTTTGTTTTAGGGTTAGGGTTAGGGTTAGGGTTGCGTTTAGGGTGAGGGTGAGGGTGAGGGTGAGGGTGAGGTTTAAGGATAGTTTTATCTTTAGGGTTAGGGTGAGGGTTAGTGTTATTTTTAGGGTTAGGTTTAGGGTTAGCTACACTTATGGTTAGGGTTAGGGTTATGTTTATGATTAGGGTTGTGGCTAGAATTAGAGTTAGGGTTAGGATTAGAGTTAGGATTCGGTTTAGGGTTTGGGATCCTTAGGGTTAGGGTTAGGGTTTGGGTTAGGGGATAGGGTTTATGTTTAGGGTTAGGGTGAGGGATAGGGTTAGGTTGAGGTTTAGGTTTAGGGTGAAGATGAGGTTGAGGGTTATGGTTAATGTGAGTGTGAGGGTTAGGGATAAGTTTAGGGTTTGGATTAGTGTTAGTGTTACTGTTAGTGTTAGGGTGTAGGTGACCGTGAGGTTAGGGTTAGGGTGAGGGTTAGGGTGAGAGTGAAGGTGAGGGTTAGGGTTAGGGTTAGGTTTTGGGTTAGGGTGAGGGTTAGGTTTTGGGTTAGGGTTAGGGTTTCTTTTACGGTGAGGTTTAGGGTTAGGGTTAGGGTGAGGGTGAGGGTTAGGGTTAGAGTTAGGGTTAGGGTTAGGGTGAGGGTGAGGGTTAGGGTTAGGGTTAGGGTGAGGGTTATGGTGAGGGTTAGGGTGAGGGTTAGGGTTAGGATTACGGTTAGGGTTAGAATGAATTTTAGGGGGCGGATTAGTGTTAGGGGTAGTGGGAGGGTTAGTGTTAGGGTGAGGGTGAGGGTGAGGATTAGGATTAGGGTTAGGTTTTTGGTTAGGGTTAGGTTTAGGATTAGAGTTAGGGTTAGGGTTTGGTTTAGAGTTAGGTTTAGGTTTAGGGTGATTGTGAAAGTGAGGTTAGGTTGTCCGTTAGGGTTAGGGTTAGGTTTAGGGTGAGGGATAGGGTTAGGGTTAGGTTTATGGTGAGGTTTAGGGTTATGGTTAGGTTGACGGTTAGGGTTAGGGTGAGGTTTAGTGTTAGGTTTAGGGATAGGGCGAGGGTGTGGGTGAGGGTGAGGTTTGGGTGAGGTTGAGGGTCGGGTTTAGTGTTATGTTTAGGGTTAGGGTTTGGGTTAGTGTTACTGTTAGAGTTAGGGTTATGTTTAGGGTTAGGGTGAGGGTGAGGGTGAGGGTTAAGATTAGGGTGAGGGTTAGGTTGAGGTTAAGGGTGTGGGTTGGGTTAGGGACCCTTACAGTAAGGCTTAGGATTAGGGTTAAGTTTAGGGTTAGCGTTAGGTTTAGGATTAGGGTTAGGTTTATGGTTATGGTTAGGTCTAAGACTAGGATTACAGTTAGGGTTAGGGTTAGGGTTCTGGTTAGGGTGAGGGTGAGGTTTAGGGTTAGGGTGAGGGTTTGGTTTAGGGTTAGGGTTAGGGTGGGCTAGGGTTAGGGTTAGGGTTAGGGTTAGTGTTAGGGTTAGCGTGAGGGTTAGGTTTATGCCGGGGCCAACCGGCAGCAAACCAGGGTTCGCAGATTGTGGTTCCTGAAATAGGGGGCAAGCACTAGGAAGAAATAGAAGAGAGACAGACACACCGGGTCCGGGATGTCCGCAGTCCAGGTAAAGACTGCTGCGTTTATTTTTATCTCCCGCTTCTTCCCTCCTCCAGACCCAGGGAACCTCCAGGTGTTACATTCATATGGTAAATCTCAGGTCATTTACATAGAATAGGGCCAGAAAACAATAAGACAATAAAGCCATTGTCTGATGCAAGTCAAGGTACAGTTTGATTCCACTCTGGCTCCCAACAGGTTTAGGGTTAGGGTTAGGGTTAGAGTGAGGGTTATGTTGAAGGTTATGGATATGGTTATGTTTAGGTTGACGATTAGGGTTAGGGTTAGGTTTAGGATGATGGTTAGGGTTAGGGTGAGGGTTACGATGAAAGTTGAGGTTAGGGTTAGGGTAAGGATTAGGTTTAGGGTGCGGGTTAAGTTTAGGGTGAGGGTTGGTTAGGTTTAGACGGAGGGCTAGGGTTAGGTTTAGGTTTAGCATAAAGGTTTGGGTTAGTGTTAGGTTTTGACTTATGGTTAGGTTTAGGGTTAGGGTGAGCGTTAGGGTCAGGGTTAGGGTTAGGATTAGGGTTAGGGTTAGGGTTAGGTTTAGGGTGAAATTTAGGGTAGGTTGAGTGTGATGGTTACGGTGAGGGTTAGGTTGAGGGGTAGGGTTAGGGTGAGGTTGAGTGTTAGGGTTAGGGTGAGGGTTAGCGTTAGGGTTAGGGTCAGGGTGAGGTGAGGGTGAGGGTGATGGTTAGGGTTAGGGTTAGGGTGAGGTTTAGGTTGAGGGTTTGGGTTAGGGTTAGAGTTAGGGTTTGGGTTTGGAACCCTAAGGGTTAGGTTTAGGGTTAGGGTTAAGGTTATGGTTAGCGTTAGGGTTAGGGATAGGGTTAGGTTTATGGTTAGGGTTAGGTCTAGGAGTAGGGTTAGGGTTATGGTTAGGGTTAGGGTTATGCTTAGGTTTAGGGTTATTCTGAGGGTGCGGATTAGGGTTAGATTTAGGGTGAGGGTACGGTTAGGGTTAGGCTTTGGGTTATGTTTAGGTTTAAGTTTAGGGTTAGGGTTAGGGTTAGCATGAGGGTTAGGTTTAGGTTTAGGGTTAGGGTTAGAAGGAGGATTAGGTTGAGGGTTAGGGTTATGGTTATGGTTAAGGTGAGGATTAGGGTTAGGGTGAGGTTTACGGTGAGGGTTCGGGTTAGAATGAGGGTTAGGGTGAGGGTTGGGGTTAGGGTTAGGTTTAGGGTGAGGACTAGGGTTAGGGTTAGGTTTAGGGAGAAGTTTTGGGTTAGAGTTAGATTTAGGCTTATGGTTAGGGTTAGGGTTATGGTGAGGGAGAGGGTTAGGGTTAGGGTTAAGGTTAGGATTAGGATGAGCGTTAGGGTAGATGAGGGTGATTTTTAGGGTGAGGGTTAGGGAAAGGGTTAGGGTGAGGTTTTTGGTTAGGGTTAAGGTTAGGGTTGGGTTTAGGGTTAGGGTAAAGTTTAAGGTTAGGGTGAGGGTTAGGGTTAGGTTTAGGGTTAATGTTTGTGTTAGGGTAAAGGTTAGAGTTACAATAAGGGTGAGAGTGAGTGTGAGGGTGAGGGTTAAGGTTAGGATTACGGCTAGGGTTAGGATGAGGGTTAGGGTTAGGGTTACAATTAGGGTTAGAATTAGGGTGAGGGTGAGGGTGAGACTTAGGGTGAAGGTTAGGGTTAGGGTTAGGTTTAGGGTTACGGTTACGGTGAGGGTGAGAGTGAGGGTAAGGGTCAGGGTGAGGGTGAGTGTTAGGGTGAGGGTTAGGTTGAGGGAGAGTGTTAGGGTGAGGATTAGCGTTAGGGTGAGGGTTAGGGAATAGTTAGGTTTAGGGTTAGTACTATGGTTACGGTTAGGGTGAGGTTTACCTTGAGGTTTAGGGTTATGTTTAAGGTTAGGGTCAGGGTTAGGGTTAGGGACACTTAGGGTTAGGGCTATGGTTAGGGTTAAGGGTAATGTTAGTGTTAGGTTTAGGGTTACTTTTAGGTTTTTGGTTAGGGTTAGGGTAGGACTAGGGTTAGGGTTAGGATTAGGGTTAAGTTTAGGGTTATGTATAGGTATATGGCTAGGGCTTGGTTTAGGGTTTGGATTAGGTTTTGGGTTATGGTTAGGGTGAGAGTGAGGGTTAGGGTCAGGGTTAGTGTTAGGGTTAGGGTTAGGCGTAGGGTTAGGCTTAGGGTGATTGAAAGGGTGAGGTATAGGTTTAGGGTTACGGTTAGGGTTAGGGATAGGGTGAGGATGAGCGTTCCGGTGAGGATAGGGCTAGGGTTAGGGTTAGGGTGAGGGTTAAGTTGAGGGTAAGGGTTATGGCGAGGGTGAGGGTTAGGGTGAGGGTTAGGGTTAGGGTGAGGGTTAGGGTATTGGTTAGGGTTAGGTTTAGTGTTAGGGTAAGTGTGAGGGTTTGGATGAGTGTTACGTGAGGGTTAGGGTGAGGGTTAGGGATAGGGTTAGGATGAGGGTTAGGGTTAGGATAAGGGTGAGGGTTAGTGTTAGTGTAAGGGTTAGGGTTAGGTTTAGGGTTAGAGCGTGGGTTAGTGTTAGGGTTAGGGTTAGAGTGAGGTGAGTGTGACGGTGAGAGTGAGGATTAGGGTTAGGGTTTTGGTTAGTGTTAGTTTTTGGGTTAGGGTTACGGTGAGGGTGAGGGTGAGGGTTTGAGTTAGTGTTAGGTTTAGGGTGAGGGTTAGGGTTAGGGTCATGGTTAGGGTGAGGGTTAGGTGAGGGTTAGGGTGAGGGTCAAGGTCAGGGTTAGGGTTAGGTTAGGGACACTTAGGGTTAGGGTTAGGTTTAGGGTGAGGGTTAGGGTTAGGGTTATCGTTAAGGTTTTAGTTAGGGTTAGGGTTAGGGATTGGTTTAGGATTAGGGTTACGGTTAGGGTTAGGGTTAGGGTTAGGGTTATGTTGAGGGTTAAGGAAAGTGTTACGGTTAGGTTTAAGGTTAGGGTTAGGGTTTGGTTTAGGGTTACGGTGAGGGTGAGGGTTACGGTGAGTGTTAGGGTTAGGGTTCCGGTTAGGGCTTGGGTTAGGGTTAGTATTAGGGTGAGGGTTAGTGTGAGGTTGAGGGTTAGGGTTAGGATTAGGTTAGGGTGAAGTTGAGGGTGAGGTTTAGGCTTAGGATTAGAGTTAGTGTTCGGGTTAGGGTTAGAATTAGAGTCAGGGTGAGGGTTAGGGTGAGTGTTATGGTTAGGGTGAGGGTTAGAGTTGGTGTTAGGGTTAGGGTTACGGTTAGGTTTAGGCATAGGGTGAGGGTGAAGTTTAGGGTTAGGGTTAGGGTTAGGGTGAGTGTTATGGTTAGGGTGAGGGTTAGGGAGATGCTTCGGGTTGGGGTGAGGGTTAGGGTTACAGTGAGCGTTAGGGTGAGATTTATGTTTAGTGTTAGGTAAGGTTTACCTTTATGGTTAGGGTTAGGGCTAGCACTAGGTTTAGAGTTAGTGTTAGGATTGCGGTTAGGTTTAGGGACCCTTAAGGTTAGGGTTAGGGTTAAGACTTAGGGGTTATTTTTAGAGTTAGGGTTAGGGTTAGTGTTAGGGTTAGGGTGAGGTTGAGGCTGAGGGTTAGTGTTATGCTTAGGGTTAGGGTTAGGGTTTGGTTGAGTCTTAGTGTTAGGGTTAGGGTTAGGGTGAGAGTGAGGGTGAGGTTGAGGTTTAGGGATATGTTTATGTTTAGGGTGACAGTTAGTGTGAGGGTTAGGGTGTCTGTTAGGGTAAGTGTTAGGTTTACGATGAGGGTTAGTTTTAGGGTTAGGGTGAGGGTGATTGTTAGGGTTAGGGTTAGGGTTAGGGTTAGGATTAGACTCATGGTTAGGATTAGGGTTAGGGTTAGGGACACTTAGATTTAGGGTTAGGGTTAAGGATAGTGTTAGTGTTAGGTTTAGGGTTAGGTTATGTTTATGGTTAGGGTTAGGGCTAGGAAAAGTGTTAGGGTTAGGTTTAGGATTAGGTTAAAGCTTAGGTTTATGTATAGGGTTAGGGATAGGGCTTGGTTTAGGGTTTGGATTAGGGTTAGGATTAGGGTTATGGTAAGGGAGAGGGTTAGGGTTAGGGGTAGATTTAGGGTGATGGTTAGTGTTAGGGTTAGGTTTAGGGTTAGGGTTAGAGTTATGCTTAGGGTGAGGGTGAAGTTTAGGGTTAGGTTTAAGGTTAGGGTGAGGGTTAGGGTGAGTTTTAGATTTAGTGTTAAGGTTAGGGTGAGGGTGAGGGTTAGGTTGACGGTTAGGGTTAAGGTTAGGGTGAGGGTTAGGGTTAGGGTGAGGGTTTGGTTTAGGGTGAGGGTTAGGGTCAGGGTTAGGGTTAGGGTGAGGGTTACGGTGATGGTTAGGGTTACGGTGAGTGTTAAGGTGAGGGTTAGGGTTTGGGTTAGGGATGAGTTACTGTTATGGTTAGGGTTAGGATTAGGGTGAGCATTAGGGTGAGAGTTAGGGTTAGGGTTAGGTTTAGGCTGAGCATTAGTGTTAGGGTTAGGGTTACGTAGAGGGTTAAAGTTAGGGTTTGGGTTAGATATAGGGTTAGGGTGATATTTAGGGTTAGGGTTAGGGTTAGGGTGAGGATGAGTGTTAGCTTGAGGGTTAGGGTTATGTTTAGGGTTAGGGTTAGAGTTAGGCTTAGGGTGAGGGTGAGGGGAGGGTTAAGATTAGGGTTAGGGTTAGGGTGACATTTAGGGTGAGTTTTAGGTTTAGGGTTAGGGTTAGGGTGAGGGTGAGGGTTCGGTTGAGTGTTAGGTTTAGGGTTAGGTTTATGGTTAGGTTTAGGATGAGGGTGAGGGTTAGGTTTATGGTGAGGGTTAGGGTTACTGTGAGGGTTAGGGTGATGGTTACGGTTAGGGTAAGGGTTAGGCTGTGGGTTAGGGTTAGGGTGAGGATTAGGGTGAGGGTTAGTGTTATGGTGAGGGTTAGGGTTAGGGTGAGGGCTAGGATTTTGTTTAGGGTTAGGGTGAGAGTTAGGGTTAGAGTGAGCATTAGGGTGAGGTTTAGGGTTAGAGTTAGGTTTAGGATGAGCATTAGGGTTAGGGTTGGGGTGCGGGTGAGGGTTAGGTTTAGGGTTAGGGTAAGGGTTAGGGTGAGGGTGAGGGTGAGTGTGTGTGTGAGTGTTAGGGTTAGGGTTATTGTTAGGGTGAGGGTTAGGGTTTGGGTTTGGGTGAGCATTTGGGTTAGGGTTAGGGTGAGGCTTAGGGTGAGGGTGAGTGTTAGGGTTATTGTTAGGGTGAGGGTTAGGATTACGGTTTGCGTTTGGGTTAGGGTTAGGGTAAGGGTAAGTTTGTGGGCTAGAGTTAGGGTTAGGGTTAAGGTTTGGGTTAGGATTAGCCTTAGGTTTATGGATAGGTTAAGGGTTAGTGTTAGTGTTAGGGTTAGGGTTATAGCTAGGTTTAGGTTTAGGGTTAGGGTTAGTTTAGGGTCAGGGTTAGAGTGAGGGTAAGGGTTAGGGTTAGGGTGAGGGATAGGATTATGGTTAGGGTGAAGGTGAGTGTTCGGTGAGGGTTAGGGTTAGGTTTAGGTTTGGGTTAGGGTTAGGGTTATGGTAAGAGTTAATGTGAGGGTGAGGGTTAGAGTTCGGGTTCGGTTTAGCATTAGGTTTAGACTTAGTGTTAGGGTGAGGGTTAGGTTGAGAGTTAGGGTGAGGATTAGGTTTAGGGTTAGGGTCAGGTTGAGGGTTAGGTTTAGGATTAGGTTTAAGGTTAAGGTTTGGGTTATAGTTATGGTTTGGGTTACGTTTAGTTTTAGAGTGAGGGTTAGGGTTAGGGTTATGGTGAGGGTTAGGGTGATGTTTAAGGTTAGGGTGACATTTAGGTTTGCGTTAGGATTAGGTTTAGGATTAGGGTTATGATGAGCATTAGGCTTAGGGTTATGGTTAGGTTTAGGTTTAAGGTGAGGTTGAGGGTGAGGTTGAGAGTTAGGTTGAGGGTTAGGGTTAGGGTTAGGGTTTGGTAAGTGTTCCTTTTTTGGATAGGTTTAGTGCTTGGACTAGGGTTAGGGTTAGGATTACGATTAGGGTTAGGGACACTTAGGCGTAGGGTTAGGACTCAGGGGTTATTTTTATGGTTAGGACTATGGTTAAGTTTCGGGTTAGGGTGAGGTGAGGGTTAGCATTAGGGTGGGGTTGAGGTTTAAGGTTATGGTTATGGTTAGGGTGAGGGTTTGGGTTAGGGCTAGGGTGAGTCTTAGGGTTAGGGTAGGGTTAGGGTTAGGGTGAGGATGATGGTTAGGGTTATGGTTAGGGTTAGAAAGAGGGTTAGTGTTATGATTAGGGTGATGGATAGGCGGAAGTTTAGGGTTAGGTTTAGGGTTAGGCTTAGGGTTAGGTTTAGGGTTAGGGTGAGGGTTAGGGTTAGGTTTAGGGTTAGGGTGAGTTTGAGGTTTAGGGTTAGGGTTAGGTTAGGCTGAGGGTTAGGGGTAGGCTGAGGGTTAGGGTAAAGTTTAGGGTTATGGTTAGGGTTAGGGTTAGGTTTAGTGTTAGGGTTAGGTTTAGGATGAGGGTTAGGGTGAGTCTTAGGTTTCGGTAAGGGTTAGGGTTAGGGTTCGGGTTCGGGTAAGGGTTAGGGTGAGGGTGAGGGTTAAGGTGAGGTTTATGGTGAGGATAAGGGTTACGGTGAGGGTTAGGGTGTGGGTTAGGTATAGGGTTAGGGTTAGGTTTAGGGTTAGGGTGATGGTCAGGGTTAGGGTGATGGGAGGGCGAGGGTGAGGGTTAGGGTAAGGGGGAAGCTTAGGTTTATGGTTGGGTTCAGTGTGATGGTGAGGTTAAGGGTTAGGGTGAGGGTGATGGTTACAGTTAGGGTGAGGGTGAAGTTTAGGTTTAGGGTTAGAATGAGGGTTAGGGTTAGGGTGAGGGTTAGGATGAGGGTTTGTGTGAGGGTGAAAGGATGAGTGTTAGGGTTAGAATGAGGGTTAATGTTTGGGTTAGGGTGAGGGTTAGGGTTGGGGTTAGGGTTAGTGTTAGGGTTAGGTTTAGGATTAGGGTGAGGGTGAGGGTGAGGTTGAGGGTTAGGGTCAGGGTGAGGGTTATGGTTAGGGTTAGATTTAGGATTAAGTTTAGGGTTAGGGTTTTGGTTAGGGGCAAGGTTAGGTTTATGGTGAGGGTTAAGATTAGGGTTAGCATTAGGGTTAGGATTACAGTAAGGGTAAGGTTGAGGGTTAGAGTTAGGGTTAGGGTTAGGTTTAGCGTTTGGGTTAGGGTTAGCCTTAGGTTTAGGGATAGGTTAAGTGTTAGTGTTAGGGTTATGGTTAGGGCTGGGTTAGGGTTAGGGCAATAGCTAGTGTTAGGTTTAGGGTTAGGATTAGTGTTAGGGTGAGACTGAGGGGGAGGGTCTGGTTAGGGTTAGAGTGAGAGTGAGGGTTAGGGTTATGGTTAGGGTGAAGGTGAGGGTTAGGGTGAGGGTTAGGGTTAGGTTTAGGTTTAGGGTTAGGGTTTTGTTAGGGTTTGAGTTTCGGTTAGGGTTAGGGTTAGGGTAAGGTTTAACGTGAGGGTGAGGGTGAGGGTTAGAGTTAGCGTTCGGGTTAGGGTTAGTGTTAGGCTTAGTGTTAGGGTGAGGGTTAGTTTGAGAGTTAGGGTGAGGATTAGGTTGAGGGTTAGGGTTAGGGTAAGGGTTAGGATTAGGGCTAGGGTTAGTGTTAGGCTTTGGGTTAGAGTTACTTTTAGGGTTACGGTTATTGTCAGAGTGAGGGTTAGGTTTAGGGTGAGAGTTAGGGTTAGGGTTAGGTTTAGGGTGACGTTTAGCTTGGGGTTAGGGTTAGGTTTAGCATTAGGGTTAGGATGAGGGTTAGGGTTAGGGTTAGGGTTAAGGTGAGGGTGAGGGTGAGGTTTAGAGTTAGGTTGAAGGTTAGGGTTAGGGTTAGGATTAGGTAAGTGTTACGTTTTTGGTTAGAATTCTGGTTAGGGTTAGGGTTAGGGTGAGGGTGAGGGTTGGCATTAGGGTGAGGTTGAGGTTTAAAGTTATGGTTATGGTTAGGGTGAGAATTAGGGTTAGGTTTAGGCTGAGTCTCAGGATTAGGGTTAGGGTTAGAGTTAGGGTGAGGGTTATGGTGAGGATGATGTTTAAGGTGAGGGTTAGGGTTAGGCTTAGGGTTAGGGTGAGGGTTAGTGTTAGGATTGGGGGAGGATAGGCAGAAGTTTAGGGTTAGTTTTAGGGTTAGGGTGAAGGTGAGGGTTAGGGTTAGGTTTAGGGTTAGGATGAGGTTGAGGGTTAGGGTTAGGGTTAGGGTGAGGATTAGGAGTAGGGTGAGGTTTAGGGTAAGGGTTAGGGTTAGGTTTAGTGTTAGGGTTTGGGTTAGAATGAGGGTTAGGGTTAGGGTGAGGGTAAGGGTTATGGTTAGGGTTAGGGGGAGTGTGAGGGTTCGGGTAAGGGTTAGGGTGAGGGTGAGGGTTAGGTTGAGGTTTAGGGTGAGGATAAGGGTTAGGGTGTGGGTTAGGTTTAGGGTTAGGGTTAGCTATAGGGTTAGGGTGATGGTGAGGGTTAGGATCAAGGTTTTGAAGAGGGTGAGGGTGTGGGTAATTGAGAAGCTTAGGTTTAGAGTTAGGGTTAGGTTGAGGGTGAGGTTAAGGGTTAGGGTGAGGGTGATGGTTACAGTTAGGGTGAGGGTGAAAGTTAGGGTGAGAGTCAGGGTGAGAGTTAGGGTGAGGGTAAGAGTTAGGATGAGTGTTAGGGGTAGAATGAGGGTTAAGGTTTGGGTTAGTATGAGGGTTAGGTTTGGGGTTAGGCTTAGTGTTAGCGTTAGGGTGAGGATTGGGGTCAGTGTTAGGGTTAGGGTGAGGGTTAGGTTTATGGTTATGGTTAGATTTAGTATTAAGGTTCGGGTTACGATTTGGGTTAGGGCTAGGTTTAGGGTTTGGGTGAGGGTTAGGGTTAGGGTGAGGGTGAGGGTGAAGGTTAGGGATAGGGTTAGGGTTAGGTTTAGGGTTAGGGTTAAGGTGAGGGTGAGGGTTAGGGTTATGGTTACCATTAGGGTTAGGATTACGGTAAGGGTAAGATTGAGGATTACAGTTAGGGTTAGGGTTAGGGTTAGGGCTATAGCTAGCGTTATGTTTAGGGTTAGGGTTAGTGTTAGGGTGAGAGTGAGGGTGAGGGTTAGGGTTATGGTTAAGTTTAGGTTTAGTGTGAGGGTTAGGGTTACGGTTAGGGTGAAGGTGAGGTTTAGGGTGCGGGTTAGGGTTAGGTTTAAGATTTAGGGTTAGGGTTTCGTTAGGGTTTGGGTTTCGGTTAGGGTAAGGGTTAGGGTTAAGTTTAGGGTGAGGGTTAGGTTGAGTGTTAGGGTGAGGATTAGGTTGAAGGTTAGGGTTAGGGTGAGGGTTAGCGTTAGGGTTAGGATTAGGTTTAGGGTTCGCCTTAGGTTTAGGTTTAGATTAAGGGTTAGGGTTAGCGTTAGAGTTAGGGTTAGGTTTCTGTTTAGGGCTAAAGCTAGGTTTAGTGTTAGGAGTAGGGTTAGGGTTAGGGTGACAGTTAGGGGTAGTGTGAGGGTTAGTTTTATCATTAGGGTTAGGGTTAGGAATAGGTTTATTGTTTGGGTTAGCCCTAGGTTTACGGTTAGGTTAAGAGTTAGTGTAGGTTTAGGGTAAGGGTTAGGGTTATGTTTAGAGCTAAAGCCAGGGTTAGGGTTAGGAGTAGGGTTAGTGTTAAGATGACGGTTATGGTTAGGGTGAGGGTTAGGTTTATGGTTAGGGTTAGGGTTAGGATTAGATTTAGGGTTAGGGTGATGGTGAGAGTTAGGGTTAGGGTGAGAGTGAGAGTGAGGGTTAGGGTGAGGGTTATGGTGAGGGTGAGGATGAGGGTGAGATTATGTTGAGGGTGAGGGTTAGGCTTAGTGTTAGGTTTAGGGTTAGGGTTAGGGTTAGCATTAGGATGAGGGTTAGCGTTAGGGTTAGGGTGAGGGTGAGGGTTAGGGTTAGGGTTAGGATTAGGGTAAGCCTTCGGTTTAGGGTTAAAGGGTTCATGTTATGTTTAGGGTAAGTTTAGGGTTAGCTTTAGGGCTAAAGCTAGGATTAGGATTAGGACTAGGGTTAGGGTTAGGGTGAGGGTAAGGTTTATGTTTAGGTTTAAGTTTGGATTAGGGTTAGGGTGAGTGTGAGGGTGAGGGTTAGGGTTAGGGTTAGGTTTAGGGTTAGATTGAGGGTGATGTTTAGGGTGAGGGTTAGGGTTAGGGTTAGTGTGAGTGTTAGGTTGAGGGTTAGGTTTAGTGTGAGGGTTCGGGTTAGGTTTAGGTTTAGGTTTATGATGAGGATCAGGGTGAGGGTTAGGGTGAGGTTTAGGGTGAGGCTTAGGGTGATGGTTAGGGTGAGTGTTAGGTTGAGGGTTAGGGTTACGGTGAAGGTGAGGGTTAGGGCGAGGATTAGGATTAGGTTTAGGGTTAGAGTTAGGATTAAAGTTAGGTTTTGGGTTAAGGTTGGGTTTAGGGTTAGGGTTTGGATGAGGACGAGCGTTAGGGTGATGGTGAGGGTGAGGGTTAGTGTGAGGGTTAGGGTTAGGGTAAATGTAAGGTTGTAGCTTAGAGTAAGGGTTCGGTTAGGGTTAAGGATAGTGTGAGGGTTTGTGTTAGGTTGAGGGATAGAATTAGTGTTAAGGTTAGGGTTAAGGTTAAGGTAAGGGTTAGAGTGAGGGTTAGGGTTAGGGCAACGGATAGGGTTAGGGACCCTTTTGGTTATGTTTAGGGTTAGGGTTATGTTTAGGGTTAGCGTTAGGGTTAGCGTTAGGATTAGGTTTATGGATAGCGTCTGGGCTAGGACTAGGTTAAGGGTTAGGGTTAGGATTAGGGTTAGGGTAAGTGTTAGGTTGAGGGTTAGGGTGAGGTTTTGGTTTAGGTTTAGGGTTAGGATGAGGGTATGAGTGAGGCTGAGGGTTAGGGTGAGGATTAGGGTTAGGTTTAGGGTTAGGGTTATGGTTTCGGTGAGGTTTAGGGTTAGGGTCAGGTGAGGGTTATGGTGAGGAATAGTCTTAGGGTTAAGGTTAGGGTGAGGATGAGGGTTTCGTTTAGGGTGAGGGTGAGGGTTAGGGTCAGGGTGAGGGCGAGGGTGCGGGATAGGGTTAGGGTTAAGGTCAGGGTTAGAGTGAGGGTTAGGGTTAGGTAGAGGGTTAGGGTGAGAGTGAAGGTGAGTGTTAGGGTTAGGGTTAGTGTAGTGGTTAGGGTTAGGGTTAGGGTGAGAGTTATGGTGAGGGTTAGGACTAGGATTTAGTTTTAGGGTTAGGGTTAAGTTTAGGATTCTGGTGAGGTTTAGGTTGAGGGTTAGGGTGAGGGTTAAGTTTAGGTTTAGGGTGAGGGTTTGGATGAAGTTTAAGGTTAAGGTTAGAGTTAGGGTTTGTGTTAGGGCTAGGGTTGGGTTAGGTTAGTGTTAGGGTTTGGCTTATGGTTAGGGTTAGGTTTAGGGTTAGAGTTAGGTTTAGAGTGAGGCTGAGGGTGAGATTTGGAATTAGGTTTAGGGTGAGGGTTAGGGTTAGGTTTAGGCTGAGGGTGAGGGTTAGGGTGATGGTGAGTGTTAGGGATAGGGTTAGGATTAAGGTTAGGATGAGGATTAGGTTGATGGTGATGGTTAGGGATAGGGTTAGGGTTAAGGTTAGGATGAGGGTTAGGGTTACGGTTAGGGTGAGGGATAGGGTGAGAGTGAGGGTTAGGATCAGGGTTAGGTTGACGGTTAGATTGAGGGTTAGGGTTTGGGTTAGGGTTAGTGTGAGGGTTAGGTTGAGGATTAGATAGGGTAAGGGTTAAGGTTAGGTAAGGGTTAGGGTTAGGGACGCTTAGGGTTAGTTTTAATTGTAGAGTTAGCGTTAGGGTTAGGTTTAGGGTTAGGTTTAGGGCTAGGACTAGGGTTAGGGTTAGATTTAGGATTAGGGTTAGGGTAACTCTTAGGGTGAGGGTGAGGGTTACGGTTCGGTTAGCATGAGGATTAGGTTCAGGGAAACTTAGGGTTAGGGTTAGGTTTAGGATTAGGGTTAAAGTTAGGGTTATGTATACATTTAGGGCAAAGGCTAGTTTTACGGTTTGGGTTAGGGTAAGGGTTAGGGTTAGGGTGAGCTTGAGAGTGAGGGTTAGGGTGAGATTGAGGGTGATTGTTAGGGTGAGGGTGAGGGATAGTGTGAGGGTTAGGGTTACGGTTAGGATTAGGGTTGGTGTGAGGGTTAGAGTGAGGGTTAGGGTTAGGTTTTGGATTATGGTTACTGTTAGCGTTAGGTTTAGGGTTAGGCTTAGGATTATGGTTAGGTTTACGGTAAGGACTAGGTTTAGGGTTAGGGTTAGGATTATGGTTAGGGTTAGGGACCCTTTGGGTTAGGATTAGGGTTTGGGTTAGGAGTTAGGGGTTATGATTAGGGTTAGGGTTAAGGTTACCTTTATGGTTAGGCTTAGGTTTTGGTTTAATGGTTAGGGTTAGGTTTAGGGACCCTTACGGTTAGGGTTAGGATAATGGTTAGCGTTAGGGTGATGTTTATGGTTATGGTTAGGGTTAGGTTTAGATTGACGGTTAGGGTGAGTGTGAGGTTTGGCTGAGGGTTATGGTTATGGTTAGGGTGAAAGTGAGGGTGTTGGTGAGGGTTAGGGTAAGGGTTATGCTTAGGTTAGGGTTAGGGTTTGGGTTTGGGTTAGGGTTAGGGTTAGGGTTAGGGTTAGAGTTAGGATTAGTGTTAGGGTTAGGATTGTTGTTAGGGTTAGGGGGTTAGGGTTAAATTTATGGTTTGGGTGAGGCTTAGGGTGAGGGTTGAGGTTAGGATTAGAGTTAGGGTTGGGTTAGGTTAAGGGATAGGGTGAGGGTTAGGGTTTGGATGAGGGTTAGGGTTAGGGTGAGGGTGAGGGTGAGGGTTAGGGTTAGGTTTGGGTTAAGGTTAGGGTTAGGGTTAGGGTTAGAGTGTGCGTGAGGGTTAGGGTTTGGGTGAGGGTTAGGGTTAGGGTTAGGGTTAGGTTTAGGGTTACTGTGAGGTTTATGTTAAGAGTTAGGTTTATGGTTAGGGTTAGGGCTAGGACCAGGGTTATGGTTAGGGTTATGGTGAGGGTTACGGTGAGGGTGAGAGTTAGGGTTAGGGTGAGGGTGAGGGTGAAGGTTACCGCTAGGGTTAGGGTGAGGTTTAGGGTTAGAGTTAGCGTTAGGGGAAGGGTGATGTTTGGGTTAGGGTTAGGGTTAAGGTGAGGGTTACAGTGAGAGTTAGTGTTTGGGTTAATGATAGGGTTAGGGTGAGGGTTAGGGTTAGGTTTGGAGTTAGGTTTAGGGTCAGGGTTAGCGTTAGGGATCTTAGGGTTAGGGATAGGGTTAGAGTTAAGTTTAGGTTAGCGTTAGGTTTATGGTTAGGAGTAGGGTTAGGGTTAGGGTTAGGGTTAAGATTATGTTTACGGTTACTGTGAGGGTTAGGGTGAGGGTTAGGTTTAGGGTTAGGGTAAGGGTGAGGGTTAGGGTAAAGGTGAGGTTTAGGATGTGGGGTAGGTTTAGGGTGAGGTTGAGTGTGAGGATGAGGGTTAGGGTTAGGGTGAGGGTTAGGGTTATGGTGAGGGTTAGGGTGAGGTTTAGGGTTAGAGTTAGCATTAGGGGAAGGGTGATGTTTGGGTTAGGGTTAGGGTTAAGGTGAGGGTTACAGTGAGGGTTAGTGTTTGGGTTAATGATAGGGTTAGGGTGAGGGTTAGGGTTAGGTTTGGAGTTAGGTTTAGGGTCAGGGTTAGCGTTAGGGATCTTAGGGTTAGGGATAGGGTTAGAGTTAAGTTTAGGTTAGCGTTAGGTTTATGGTTAGGAGTAGGGTTAGGGTTAGGGTTAGGGTTAAGATTATGTTTACGGTTACTGTGAAGGTTAGGGTGAGGGTTAGGTTTAGGGTTAGGGTAAGGGTGAGGGTTAGGGTAAAGGTGAGGTTTAGGATGTGGGGTAGGGTTAGGGTTAGGTTTAGGGTCAGGGTTAGGGTGAGGTTGAGTGTGAGGATGAGGGTTAGGGTTAGGGTGAGGGTTAGGGTTAGGGTTATGGTGAGGGTTAGGGTGAGGTTTAGGGTTACAGTTTCGTTTAGGGTTAGGATTAGTGTTAGGATTAGTGGGAGGGGGGGTTAGGGTTAGGTTTAGGGTGAGGGTTTGGATTAGGCTCAGTGTTAGGGTTAGGGCTAGGGTTAGGTTGAGGTTGAGGGTGAGGGTTAGGGTTAGGGTTAGGGTTAGGGTGGGAGTGAGTGTTAGGGTTAGGGTTAGGGCAAGGGTTAGGGTTAGAGTTAGGGTTAGGGACCCTTATGTTTAGGTTTAGGTTTAGGGTTAAGTTTAGGGAGGGTGAGGGTTAGGTTTAGGGTTAGGGTGAGGGTTAGGGTGAGAGTTAGGGTTAGGTTGAGGGTGAGGGTTAGGGTTAGGATTATGGCTAGGGTGAGGGTGAGTTTTACGGTTAGGGTGAGTGTGAGGGTTAGGTTTAGTGACTCTTAGGGTTAGGGTTAGGGTTAAGGTTATGGTTAGGGTTAGGGTTAGGTTTATGGTTAGGATTTGGGCTAGCACTAGCAATAGGGTTAGGGTTAGGATAAGGGTTAGGGTTAGGGTTATGTATAGGGTTAGGGCTAATGTAGGTTTAAGGTTTCAGTTATGGTTAGGGTTAGGGTTAGGGTGAGGGTTAAGGTTAGGCTTAGGGTTAGCTGTAGGGTGAGGGTGAGGGTTAGGGTGAGAATTAGAGTTAGGGTTAGTGTGAGCGTTATGGTGAGGGTTAGATTTAGGGTTAATTTCAGGGTTAGGGTTAGTGTTAGGGTTAGGGTTCGGGTGAGGTTTAGGGCGAGGTTGAGTTTAGGGTGACGGTTAGCGTTAGGGTTAGTATGAGGATGAGGGTGAGAGTGAGACTTAGGGTGAGGGTTAGGGTTAGGGTGAGGGTTAGATTCAGGGTTAGGGTTAGGGTGACAGTGTGGGTGAGGGTGAGAGTTAGGGTGAGGGTTTTCATTAGGGTGAGGGTTAGGTTTAGGTTTAGGTTAAGGGTTAGGTTTAGGGTTATGGTGAGTTTTAGGGTTAGGGTGGGAGTTAGGGTTATGGTTAGGTTTGGGGTTAGGGTTAGGGTGAGCGTGAGGGTGAGGGTGAGGGTGAGGATGAGGGTTAGGGTGAGAGTGAGGGTTAGGGTTAGGCTAAAGGTTAGGTTTAGGGTTAGGGTGACGATTAGCGTTAGGGTTAGGGTGAGGATTAGGCTTAGGGTTAGGG